>JAOWAN010000047.1:39134-55195 GCA_028566635.1 Lobelia cardinalis | reverse complement strand
TTGTGTATTTGTAATTATAATATTTTTCACACAAAGAGAGGAAGAATTACTTGGTGAGGCGGCCGGCAGTTGTGGAGGAGGAGATCGACGATGCGCCGGCGGTTGTGTAGGATGGGCTCAGGCGGACGGTGGGGGAAAATCTTCCTCAGCTCGCTGTCTCTCAAAATTTTGGGGATAATGGGGAAGACTAGGGCTGGCCGCTGGTGTAGTAAATTTGGGGATTATTTAGCTACGGTAACAGTAGCTAATTTAGCCACGTTAAAAAAAATCTGCTACGGTTTTCGTAGCTAAATTTTTTGAAAAAATTCTTTCAATTTTGGCAACGAAAACCGTAGCAATTTAGCCACGGAAAAATATATTTTTTACGGTCTCCGTGGCAAAATATTTTGACTTTTTCGAGACTAATTTAGCTACGAAAATTGTCTAATTTATCACGAGTTCCGTAGCAAATTAGCCACCAAAACATTCCGTGACTAATATTGCAGTCACTAAATGCTTCTTTTCTAGTAGTGTATGCTGCAGTAAATTGTCTTGGATGATCTTTATCACATCTTCTCTCAAATTTGGATTACTACGACACCGAGATTGTAAAGCAATATCCGGATCATAAATGTAAAATTGTGCATAAACTCGTTCCTTTTCTGGCAAATGCACGAGAGATCCAGTTCGACGACGCAATTCACCGTGTATTACAAAACTTGAAGGACCTTTCCCATTGAGAACCCTTGGGTCAAGTTTAGCACCAAGACTCGTAAAAGCATGAGATGCATTATACTGTCGAATGTGTTTTCGAAACGACTTTGATTGAGCGTCATTTCCCTCATACAGAGTTTTCATTGCTGGAGGTGGCGTATTCAGTCCAGGAAGCCTAACCTTTCCACTCACACAACATGTTCCAAAGAGAGGATGCGTTTGAGATGATTTCGTGAGTTTTTCATCCATCCAGTGTAATGCCCCACAATAAGGACACTCTACATCCATTTCACCGAGAAAGTGACAGAATGCATTTTCATGTATTGGGAGGTTGGTCACATCATCTTGATTGCTTTGATCCCCAAAAGATATTGGATTATTTGTTGTCCTACAAATAGTTATTCGATGAAGAATTAGTGCATTGAAGTAAACAGCGTATATATATATATATATATATATATATATATATATATATATGTAGATCTAGATTTTGATTAAAAACTTACCCATTGGGTGGAACAGCAACAGAGGTGCTAGGAATCGTTGACAAAAATTAATCTTCAAGATCTCGATGAAGAGGAATGATATTTAAATCAATTTCTTGGTGAATAATCCCGGTTGTTAAATCATGACTCTCTGTTAAGGGAGTTCTTTCAACATCAGTATTGCACAACAAATTGGGGGTTCGTGGAGGAAAAATTTCGCCCGACGCCAATGATTTCAATCTTTTTGACCGTGTGATTGACATTGAAGGTGGTACAAATGTATTGTTCATCATCTTCCATCGCCCAAGTCTTTTACGGCTTAAGCTTAATTTGTTACTCGTTAGCCTATAAATAAGGATATATTAAATCTATGACGTTACAAAATTTAATGTCGATCTCCAATGATGAAGATGATTTACCTATCTCTTGAAAAGGCTTCACTTAGTTCGAATGGGGTTCGTTCAATAACATCATCTGGAGGAGGTAATTCGTTTAAGTCCGGCAAAATTCTTCTAGGCATTACAAGAAGCTCCACATTGGGCGTTTTTGGAGGTAAAATATTAGCCGAAGACGGTAAGTAAGCTGCTTCCTAAATTGCCTAGCACTTTCCGTCAAACCGTAACTTCGCATATTTTTATGAATTGATTCCTAAAGCACACAATTAAAATAAGTAAAATCACTATGAATTACATTGTAATGCATCAAATAAAATTTACAGGATTTAAAAAAATTAGCTTACAATAAACTATAAACAATTATAATGCATTAAATAATCTACAACCATTATAAAAATTACAAATAATAATAAATTACATAAATAATCTAGAGTATATAAACAACATAAATTTAAACTGAATTTAATTAAATACCGGCAACGCAACTTCCTTTGCTTTTTCTTTGCCTTTATCAGATGCTGATAGTTTGTTCATTCGATTTTGTACCTAATAATTAATTTCAATAATCAGTAAAAGAAATGCGTGTATGTAAAAAAAAAAAAAAAAAAACCAATAGAACAAATATTCGAATGTTTACCCTTATCGTTTCATCATATTCTGAAGGCTCTCGAATGACAATTGAAACATAATTTTTTTGCAAAATGTTAACCTAAAAATAACATAACATATTTATAAAAATTTGATAGAAATAAAGTATGCAAAACAATAGTCATATTAAAAGATTAACTTACCGCCTTGCTCAGTGGAGGATATTCGCACGCATAATTTGTCAATTTACCTTGATTATCCATTGTAAAAAACCTATAAAATTAAATATATATATATATATATATATATTTAAATATACTACATTATTAGAATGAATCAATTAAATTTACATTAATTAATGTAAATTTTTTAGTGTAATGTGCTTTAAGAATCAATCCATAAATATATTGGTCCAAACTTTCAGCCCAAATATTGAATTTTAGGCCCAATATAATAAGGGTGGTGTTATTTACACACTCCGTTTTTGATAAGTGTACACTCTTTTTTATTTTTAAAAAATATTCTAAATATAAGTACTATAATACCCTTATTAATAAAAATTATAAGTTCACACTTTTTCTAACTTAAAAAATGTTAAATACACACTCCTATTAAAAGAGTTCTTATTTTCCATTGTCGATAAATACATCAGCTAGGGTTTTAATACCAAATGGTTAAAGCCATTCGGTTAATTACCAAGATTTATTTCGGTAAGTTGAATTGGCAAATTCATGATTTACTCCAATTGGTTAATTTACTTTTTCATGGTTGGGTGGTACCCCAGGGCAATTGATAAGTGAGGGATTGGTTAATTGGATTAGGGTTGGGGCGTTACGCGCCATTTCGAGATACATGAGGTGGATGATGAAGTTTTGCCCATGTTGACATTGGAGGATCTCAAGGATATGGGGATAAATGCTGTTGGTTCTAGGCGGAAAATGTACACTTCAATTCAAAAGCTTCGGAAGGGGTTTTCATGAATTTTATTTGAAAACATAGAACTCGCAACTATCGCAGCGCAATGGCAGGACAGATGGTTTGCCTCTTTTTTGGTTTTTTATTTTCTGTTTTCGCAGTTTTTCTTAATTTATGAGTAATAGCATATATCGATTACCTGATACTTATAGTTTAGATGTGGAGTTGGCTATAACTTTGTGCCCTGGGGTACCACCCAACTATGAAAAAGTAAATTAACCAATTGTAGTAAATCATGAATTTGCCAATTCAATCCATCGAAATAAATCTTTGTAATTAACTGAATGGCTTTAACCATTTGGTATTAAAACTCTAGCTGATGTATTTATCGACAATGGAAAATAAGAACTCTTTTAATAGAAGTGTGTATTTAACATTTTTTAAGTTAGAAAAAGTGTGAACTTATAATTTTTATTAATAAGGGTATTATAGTACTTATATTTAAAATATTTTTTAAAAAATTAAAAAGAGTGTACACTTATCAAAAACAGAGTGTGTAAATAACACCACCCTAAATCAATCACATTTTTTTTTTGGATTTTTTTTCTGATGAAAAAAATTAGAAGTGCAAACATATTTTTTCATTACACAATTAATATAAGCAAAATTCCCGTGTGCATTGCAGCTGGGCTTCACCTAGTGTGTGTGTGTATATTATAAATTGAAGAGGTTGAAGGGGATATAAACTTAACCCTTATATTTATTTTAGTAAGTCACAAGAATAATAAGAGGGCTTAAAGCCTTAAACTCCAAAGCAAGTGTAGGAGACGTTTTCAACAAGACAATCGTTGCTCCTCTCCCTGACGGCACTTGAACCCCTAACCTCCTCATTAGGGAAGAGAAGGGGATACTACTAAAGCAAGAGCTCTTTGTCACCTAGTGTATATATGTTTGTGTGTGTATATATACACATATATATATGTGTGTGTGTGTGTGTATACACATATATATGTGTGTGTATATATACACATATATATGTGTGTGTGTGTGTGTGTGTGTGTTCATTGAATTGAACACTAGGACATTCTACCAGGCCTGCGCAGCATACAGGGTGTTTGACTTGTACTTTAGGACATAATTTGGTACCTGGATTTTCAGCAAGGATAATGTGAATAGTTTCAGCTTTCTATTTTGTAGTATCAGCCATATGTTTGAGTATGTGCATTGATATAAAATTGAAACTTCATTGTACATGGCAAGTAAACAAGCAGCCATGTAGACATGGCAGTTTTCTTTTGTGTTTGATGATCATTAATCACACACCAATATAATCTAATATTGGCATGCTTGTTTCCGTAGGGAGGTTTTTGCAAATTCTCCATTCTTTGTTACAGCAGAGGAGGCTGGTGCAATAGAAGCAAGGTGAGTTCGTGGCTGTGTAGTTATTATTTCATGTTCTGATGTTTATACGACTGTGATAGGTGAACTCTTTGGTAACATTATTTTTTAATTTTTTTGGCAGAAAAAATGAAGATTATAAAGAAATAAGTATTCCAGCTGGAAAAACTTATGAGGTATGCTTTTGCTATTGGTATGCAAAGTGAAACGTTCTTATTCTAGTGTAGTTAATTAATAACATGGTCATCCCAAAAGAGCGAAAGCAGAACAAAACATTTTTTTTTGTTATTTTATTTTGCATGTCGCGGCAAAGGCTGCTTGTCTTACATCAAATGGTTATGCATTTCTTCTTGATCTAGACACTTATCTTCAGTAATAGAGGCTGGCATGACCATAGGGGCTAGGGCTGCTGCGGTGAAGCATGAGTGGGGTTTCGGATATGGTTGAGGCCAACTCTTCAAGGAACCCAAACTGCATCCGTTTTTCTAGCTGCACCATTTGAGGTGAGGTTATTGGGAGAAAGGAGATTGGAGGTCCCGTCTTCAATAGTACTAGTGGAGGCTTGGTAGGGTCTAATCACGTTGGTTCTTAGAGGAGAAAACATATGAGAATGCGTCTAGTCAAAATCCATGTAAATTTGGGTAGGCAAAACTATTTATATCACTAAATGTAGCTGAAACGTAGTTATAACTCCCGCTGCTGCGTCGATATATATGATTAAAAGTTTCCTTGTGGGGTATATTTGTTTACAATCGTGTCCAGCTTGACACAAGTAGGATTAGACTCATAACCATTCAACGTTTTTTTGTGGAAATATCAGCAGTTGATCTTTAAATCAAACATGGTCGATTGAGAGAAGGTTCTGTTGGATCCATATAAAATGATACTCACCTTCAATGTACTTGGTTCTTTCATGGAAAAGGGGTTAGTGGAATATGGATAGCAGTAGCAGCTTAATGATCATATTCCAGTTTCTTTGGAGCTTATCCACAAATAGAAAACTCACGAAGTAACTGATGCCTCACATAAGCGCATGACTAAATTGTCTCCCTCCACTCCAAAAAAATAGTCCCATTGTACCTTACACACATTTTAAGGAAAGTGCTATGCACACTTGTACCATTCCTAAATTACACTTAAAAATTTGCAATTTTTTAGAAATGAAACTATTATTTTGAAACAGATAAATAAGGAAAGGTGGACTATTTTTTTTGGAACAGAGGGAGTATAAAGCACCACGACCTCAATTTTCCTTAAGTCAACATAAAATCTGCTTGAATAATTCCAATGAGAGGCACTTGGAACGCATTTGATGTGGGCACTTAATTGTTGCGCGGTTGCAGAACATTTCAACTTAGTTGATGCACTATTCGAATTGGAGAAGGTAAAACTCAACCTGTAAAATGTGAAATTCATCATTTGCGGGATAAAATTGAAATATTATCATCAATATAGGTAAAACTCAAACTTAGATTGTTTGATGCAGCGAGCAACGTAGTTCCCTCCAAAATTGTTTAAACTATATTAATGACGTTATTATATGAAGTATATAGAATAGAGTACGATGAAGAACGCATATGTAATAAATAGTGCCACATTTCATTCAATGTTATAATGTAAAAGGAGTTTAATTATAACAAGGGACAACTTCATAAATGGTCCCTTATCTTTTTCGGAATCCAGGTATAGTTCCTGATCTTTGGCAATCAATATTAATGATAAAAGAAACCAAAATGCAGACAAAATTGGGCCAGCCGTTAAAGGCCCATCAATTTACTCTGTTAAGTCACACGTGAGAATCACGTGCCATAATAACCAAGGGCAATAATGGTACTTTTTCATGTCCCTCTCTTGTTTGTTGATCCTTCCAATTAGCCCATGTATCAAATGTACAGATCTTGCACACATACGTCGATCGAACCATATAAAGTATCCACAATGACCATTCTGTAAATTTTTAATTAAGTTTTTTGGATTAAAAACATAACAGATCAATGAAACCAATTTAACGATGCAAGGTAACTCTTTAGTTAACAAAAAACAGTAAGGAATGAAAGAGGGAGATGAAGTGTAAATTTTCAAATTTTATATATTTAAGATAAATAATAACTAACAACAACAAATTAAACTAACTGAAATATGTTGTTCTTGCTCTTCGCACAAGTGAAGAACCTTCTTCCTGGATTTGCAGTTGTCCAGCTTGTTTTCAACAATGGTGCACCACCACAATTGCAATTTCCGGCCATTACAGGTCTTCCTTTTTGAAACCCTAAATTTTTCCACCAATGAAGCAATTTTTTTTCCCTAGAAGTCTTCTCCTTCGATTGCCCGAAATTTCTTATGTCGAAGTCTTCTCCTTCGATTGCCCGAAATTTCTTATGTCGAAGTCTTCTCCTTCGATTATGAGAATGCTTCTCCTTCGATTGTCTGGTGCAATCAACAGATTGCACAAGTGAAGCCCCGTTCTTCTTCTTCCATCGATCTTTTAATCTGAATGTTCATATTCTCCGTAGTACCATTATTGCCCTTGGTTACTATGGCACATGACTCTCACGCGTGAATTAACAGAGTAAATTGACGGGCCTTTAACTGCTAGCCCAATTTTGTATGCATTTTAAGTTTTTTTTTTTTTTTTTATCATTAATATTGATTGCCAAAGATCAGGGACTATCCATGGATTCCAGAAAAGATCAGGGACCATTTATAAAGTTGTCCCTTATAACAATGTTAATATATGAAGTATTTAGAATGGGACTCCATGTGCCCCTTGATTAAACATATTCGTCGAATTAATTTTATTACTTATACATTTGCTTGGACAAAGAAATGGTAAAATCTTCACACATAAATGCTATTAGAACTAAATCATGTAAGCGTACGATGAATTTCCAAAATTCACTCCATTTAAAATCACTTTCCTATTGCTATTACTTTAATCAAACTTGACTTTGCAGTATTATTGTAATCGTTAATTTGAGACATATTATATGGTATTATTCCTGAAATGATTTTTATATATTTGTAAAACGAAAAAGCAAGTTGTTCAAGAAAAGTTAATTTTGGAGACAATGTTGAAATTTATATTTTCTCGTCAATCAAAAACATAAAAATAATATTGATGTTATTCCAAAATACCGAGTAAAATTAGGCATCTCGTTTATGTTTTTATATAACTTACATCTATGCAATTGAATTTTATCTTGCACAGTAGGCATCCATTGACCATTTTCTTATTCTTAGAGGATATAATTTTTTTCACGGTTTCCATTTGTTAAAATTATTATAGAATTTTATCTTGCACTGTAGGACATTAAAAATAAGTTAATCCAAAATATTGCTTAAAAAAAATATTGTAAGCAAGACCCATGCCCCCTCCCCCCTCTTTTTTTTATCCCCGTTTTCGTAATGAATCAAACTTCATTGAAATCTTGTATATATTTCCTATAGAGAACTAAGTAAATTTCATCAAACAGAAGTACCGAAGCTCCATGAGTTTCTACATTAAGTTGACATCAGAGTATGAATTATAGGGGTATCCAAACTAATGAGTCACACATTGAAGCTTTGAGAGAGAGTAGTTGAAACAGATTAAGGATGGAGACACTTGTATCGAAGAAGCAATTTGGTTTATTGCGTGGGAGTTCGGCAAAAGCTATATACCTATTAAGATATTGATGGAATGCTACAGCGAGGGAAAAATGATTTACATTTGGTCTTTGTTGACATAGAGAAAGCTTACGATAGAGTTCCCACAGAGTTAATTTGGTCGGTGCTGGAAAAGAAAGGGGTTAAAGTGAGATACAATTGATGTTATTAAAAACATGTATGATGGAGTATCTACTTTAATTAAAACCATAACAAGAGAGACATGTGAGTTTCCAATCACTATACATTTACACCAAGGATCGGCCCAAACCTTTTGCCGGATGGAGTAACCAAACATATACTAGATGATTTATCGCGGTGCATGTTATTTGCCAATGATATTTTTGTCCTCAATGAAATAAAGAATGAGGTTAATGATTAGTTTGAAAACGAGAGAGAAGCTTTATTCGTCAAACTTAAAATAAGTGGGAGCAAAGTAATAAATGGCATGCAACATAAAGTATTAACGTTGTGAAAGTTAGGTTAGAGAAGAAATAATACCACAAAGACCACAATTTCAGGACTTAGGATCAATTATTAATCAAGA
Organism: Lobelia cardinalis; assembly: GCA_028566635.1. Taxonomy (NCBI): domain Eukaryota; kingdom Viridiplantae; phylum Streptophyta; class Magnoliopsida; order Asterales; family Campanulaceae; genus Lobelia; species Lobelia cardinalis. The sequence goes on along the minus strand of JAOWAN010000047.1, from coordinate 46,529 downwards.
TGGAGAGGTTGGACATGACGTTAATCATAGAATTAATCAGGGTGGGTGAAATGGAAGAGTGCATCCGGAGTTTATGTGATCGTCATATGCGAGTAAAGTTGAAGGGAAATTTTATAGGACAAATGTTAGGCATGCTTTACGGTTCTGGATCGAGTGTTGGGCTACAAAGAAAGTACATGTTAACAAGATGAGTGTAGCAAATGCTAAGATGGGTGTATGGTAAAAGGAAAAAAGATAAGATTGGTAATGAACAAATATTTGAAACGGTAAATGTCTTTCCTATAGTCGAAAATATGAGAGAGAATCGCCTGATGGTTTGGACAACGTAGACTCCTTAGTGCACCAGATAATAAGTGTGATGATGTATAGGGGTAGACCAAAGCTATCATGAAAAACCGCAATATGAAACGATATGAATGATTGTGGCCTATGTGGTGACTTGGCATTAGATCGCGTGGAATGGCAGAAATCTTGTAGCCTACCCAAAATGATTAGGACTAAGGCTGTACCACTTCTGGTCCTCCTTTTTGATAGATGCGCTCACCAGTTTCAAGATGGTTTTGTACGAAGTAAAAAAAAATAAGTCGATGCTTTTGGCGATCTTTTTTATTGAATGAATTGATTTTTCTCTCAAATGTAGCAACATATTGTTTAATTCTTTTATTTTCTTGTAAGGATTCCATTGGTGCGGAGGCTGTATAGACGTTCTAAGTCTTGTTAATTGCATATTTCCATATTATAAGTGTTGTGCATATATAAAATTGGAAAATGATATCTTGTAAGAGTATGCAGATGAATGTTTTCAGAATGCATTCATTTTCACTTTCTAGTTTGTCTACCTGTTTGGATATTGATCATTAGTTTGTCTTAGAGGAAACTATTTTTCCATTTCATATCCAGTAAATTTGTGTTGTTGCGTTTGTCTCTAACTTTATTTGTAGTTTTGACGTCTAACATATTGTAAGCCACTAGGTTTCACTGACAGTGGAAGCTATAAATTCATATATTGCTTGGGATTTCTCCACCACGCAAGGGAAGATTAACATGGTGATCATCTTACATCTTTATATATCTGGTTGTTCAAATAACTTTAATTATTCTCTTCACAATATGCGGGTTTGTTTAAAACTTGTTTTGCTGAATTTAGGAATTCCAATTTGTGATTTGATTAAAGCAGGCAATGTACCAGAAGTAGGTGAAGTTATGTTGAGTAATTGCGGAATGGAGCATAAAAATGAATGAACTGATTAAGATATTAGGGAGAGCAATCAAATTATTAGTGTCACTACATTTTGGGTGTTAAAAGAAGTGAAAGTACACGAGGTGAAGACCCGAACCTTAAATGGACCGGTAGAAACCGGAAAGAAATTTGCAAAATGAACTTCAAGGAAATCATATCGTTATGCAGTATCTCAGAGTGAATGCAAATGACGAGCTCCTATTTATTTTGCTCCTGACACGGAAACCCCCTTTTCTGTCAATAACCTGGAGTAGGCGGACATTTATTATATCAAAGTTCGAATGACATCCTGATTTTTAACCAAAATAGTATCTATTGTACACTTCTCCCACACGTCATGCAGAGAGCTTGTAATTACTGTCATCTTACATAAACTTAAAACTTGATAGTCCTGTGCCTTGGCAAATATTCTCAATTTTTGTGAATACTTCTAGTACCCTTTGAACTTCTATGTTTTCTAAAATTAAATAATTTAATGAATTTAACTTTTATTATTGTAGTAAGAAGCAACATAATTTGTAGGAACCAGGAATGGTTCAGTAATTCTAGTTACCTGGTTCACCTGGTTCGGATCCGGTTCAGTCTTTATTTCTCTCTTTTCTGTTTCCCACTCTGTCTCTCTCTCTCTCTCTCTCTGTCTGTCTGTCTCTCTTTTTGTGTGTATGTGTGTGTGTATAGTGTATACAGGGACATAGCTAGCAGTGTGCAGCTACACACCCTGATATTTTCCACAAAAATTCCCGAGTAGCGATGAAACTATGGGCAGTGTAAATGGTTACTCTCCTACACCCCCACTTAAAAACCCAATGCTAAGCCAGTGCTTGTCTCCCTCTTCATCCCCTTTCTCTAACCACTTTTCCTCCAACACATGTAAACAACCCCTACTATCTGTATTTGACTTTTTATTTGTTTACTAACACGAATAATTAAATCCTCCAAAAAAGTAGATTTTTTGTTTTGCTTAAGTAGTACTCAACAAATATGGGAATGAGATGTTTTGCAAATAAGCACTACATCAAAATACATTTAGCTCTTGTTTTAGGCATTAATATTGGATAAAATTTTTTTTTTTTTAAGCATAGCCTAGTAATATAATTTGTACTAAAAAGAACTTATTTCATTAGATGTAGATATAGAAGTGGATGAAATCTGAATTTTATCTTTATCAATGTAAATAGCACACGAATGGTGGATTCACAATCCACTGCCTTCACTTGGCTACATCCGCCCTGCCAATCGGTTTTACATATAAGCAAAAAAATGTTATTATTATTATTATTATTATTATTATTATTATTATTATTATGCATTGCGTATATTGATTTATATTTTTGAAGAGCCAGATTGTTTTTTACTATTATATTAAATGTTATGCTAAAATCTTGCACCACACGGAATAAAATCCTGAATATACCTCTATGTATATATATAACTGAGTTCATTGGCGTTTGACTCCCGTTGACTGTGTATGTGCATTTCTGTACTACTAGATTTATCAATTTATATTTTTCAATTTTTATTAAAATGTTACTAATAGATTTATCAATTTATGTACTTTTTGAGGGTATTAATATTATCTTAACACTCTTCATCAATATTTTTCGGAATCGGATGAAATTATGAATTTGAGCTTATTAAAATGTACGGTCAACATGATGATAAATTTATATAAGTCAGCTTGTTGTGAATTAGTTGAAAGTTTAGGGACCAAATTGCTATTTAAGCCTACATATCTGGTGACTTCTGTTTCTTTGAAGTGTACTAAATGAGTTGGATGCCTCCTCTTGGTTGTGCTCCTCCGAACTCTTAGTCTTGTAGTTAATAAATTGCACACCCAAGTAGTTAAAACTTTATTTTGCTTTGGTGGCTTGTGAATGGATATAAGGGGATTAGGTTTTGGGGTATTTAAGTTATTATTTTCAAAATTTACCAAAGTTATTGCTCCCTCCATTCTAAAATAAGTGCTATGTTTGAATCGGCACATAGTTTTAGAAGAGTCTTTATAACTTTACAAATGAGTGGACAAACAAATGGTTTCATTGTGGGTCCGAAAGAAACTTATGGTCACCATCCGTTCTTATAGCTACAAAAAGGGAGTGTAATAAAAAGTTGACACTTATTTTGGAACAACCCAAAAAGGAATAGTGGACAATTATTTTGGAGCGGAAAGAGTAATATGTTTATTAATTGTTAACTTACTTCTTGAGGGTATTACTATTATCTTACCACTTTATATCCATATATTCCAATGGAATTGTACGAATTCATATATTTAAGCTCAATAAAAATTGGAAGGTTATCACAATGAATTGTTTTTTTAATTCAGTTTGTCCTGAAATTTCATGGACCATTGCTCTTTATGCCCAAGAATTTGGTGACATAAATCTTTGAACTGTGGTAAATGAGTTGGATGGCCTTCTGTTGGTTGTGCTTCTCCTAACTCTTATAATTGTAGTTAATAAATTGCACACTCAAGTGGTTGAAAATTTATTTTGTTTTTGGACAGGATATTGGATTTAGCATGGAGTGTATAGATCCTTCAGGGCGAAAAACTGTATGTTCTTGATGTTAATATTCTTATCCTGTTTCAGTTTTTGCAGTTGCTATTCCTTGCCGCCCCTTTCTCGTCTTAGTGTGTGTGTTGTCTCTTAATTGGTTGGATCGGAGGAGGTTCCTGTGTTCTTTTCAGCTTTTGACTCGGTCTTTTGTTGTTGGCCTGTGGTGCTTATTTGATAGCTGATCTTGCCTTACAGGCGCTATGAGTCTGACCAGGTGTGTATTGCTTGCTGCGGATTTGCTGGTATTACTACTCCAAGTATTGAAAAGCATATACTCACCAACATAGATTCCCTTGCAGGGTAACTTCTGCACGTGCATGGCTGGAAACTACAAACTCATATGGGACAACTCATACTCGACATTTTTCAAAAAGGTTGGCAGACACATGTGACTTTCTTTGATCATCTGTTGCTCCAGAATGGCTTCCTTTGATGCTTTTACAACCCACTGTAATTTTCTTAGTTGCAAAAATTTGCCTTTTATTATTGCAGCAAGGAAAGATTTGGTTTACTAGTTATATATACGTGAAACGTGTCATCGTTATAACTAGAAAATATGAGAATCGTACAGATAAACTGGTAATTAGCATTTTACTAGAGCTGCGTGGACGAATGCATTTCAAAGTTCTCTTTCCCCACAGAACTGGATGAGCATCTTCAAAGAATGCATGTTCAACTGCACGGCCTCTGGAATTCTCCCTTTCTTTTTTGACTTCTCTACTGCTTCTCCTTTTTAAAATCGTTTTTGTCTTTGGATTGATCTCCTATTTAAGTATACGTTTCCATAGAAGCTCTAATTTGAGCTACAAGAACTACCAAATATTGTCTTTCCTTGGTTTACTCATTACTGCCATTTAAGAAGATGCATACAATAACTGTTATAGTTGTTGCTGAGCAAAAAAAGAAGAATGAAGATGCATGCAAGATCTCACTCGTCATTTCAAGTTTTTGGCTGCCAAAAAAAAATAATACTCCCACCCTTTCAAAATAGAACACACCCCTATTTACTTCCACGGGTTTTAAGAAAGTTTTGATTCAAATGTGAATTTCTATAATACCGTCAGGATGTCTTTAACAGGTATCAAGTCCGTGAACTTATATTTTTTGTTTCTTACTAAAAAATGTTGTTAACATTTAGTTTATACAAGCTTTCTAGAAAAGGAAAGGGGAGTTTCCTTTTTGGACATTCCAAAATGGAATTGGTTTTTGGGCGGAGGGAAGTAGGTTGTATTGCACAGAACCGAAGGGAACGAAAACTGAAAGAGAAGAGCTACGACCTTTATTACTTGGTCAATATCTTCTAAAATGCATGCGAATCATATTAAATGTGTATTGCTTCTGCTTTTCTGTCAGCCACTGTCCATTCTGGCTAGAAATTATTGTCAAAGCATATTTGTAGTTGATCACATTGGAGCTTGAAGTGATAGAAACTATAGTTTTGTAACTCTTATTTTCATTGTGTTGCAATATCTGGAGTAGGTGCTGCGTTACAAGGTAGACTGTATTCCTCCTGTCGTGGAGCCAGTACCCTCAGATGCTTGATCCCGAAAGATGTGGGAGGATGTAATGTACAATGTATTGGACATTTCCATACAGGAGACTTTCTCATTCAATGTGTTTGAAAGTTGATCAAGCTTTTTAGTGAAACTTGTGGACAAATTGAAGCCTTCTTTGCTAATGTTTATTTGTGAATAGCTTTTCAACATGTAGCAGAACAGGTGTGATTCTTGATGTAACCATGCAAGTTGCGAACTTGGAATTCTGCTGGTTATTGGAAGTAATATGCTTTCATCCTTTTCAAGGTGGTGTTTCTGAAAAAACAGTATATAACCTGTGTTGATATATGAGGCTGAGAATTGTAGCAGGAGAGGACTTAGGAGGTGATGGTCTATTAAGTTACTGTTGCAGTAGTAAAAGATGCACCGATGATCTGTTTGAGTACTACTTGATGTATGAGTCTCCCTCTTCGCACGCTTGGACACATACACTCACACTTGTCGCGGTTGAGTAGTTAAATTATTTTGGTGTTCTGCTCTAGTTTTTTTTTTTTTTTTTTAATGTAATTAAATTAGAAAAACAATGCTCAATTGCAGAATGTCAACAATAAATATTAACATCATTCTTTAAAATGTTGTGCTTTGGACAGAAGTACCATTGCAGTGCCGCCTCCACTGAAACCTTCTGTAATTATGACATTGCCTTTGAAAGTATAGTCCTTTCATTTTTGTCCGAGAATCTGTTAACCTTTTTCTTTTCTGGTATGTTGATTAATCAAATCAAATGTTAATTTACCCTCGGACTCCCCTTGTACATGTTTTGAGTTGTTTTAGATGAAGGTAAACTAGGAGGCACGCTACACAGTGGCTATGTTCAGAAATTCATCGATACGGTATCAAAATCTCCCTTTACGAACATAGTAGCGAAATTTTTTTACTGTGTTAGAAAATTCAACGATTGAAATTGGTTCTTATAGTTTCTACGAAATTTAGGTTCTCATATTTGAACGACTATTTATATATATATAATGAGAACCTAATTAGTACAAGAACCTCATGGTCCAAGCCTAATGGCCAGTCCAACAAGCCCAACTAAGATAAAGTTCAACAAACAAGTCCACCTGAGTAGTGGTATGAAAGTCTGTCCAACGAGCGATTAGGATGATCGCCCAAAAAGTCTATTTCTTGTCCGCCTATTTACATCATCGCTTCTTTGTCTGCTCAATGAGTTTTTATTTTTGTTAAATTTGGTCCATCTTTTCACTTTTCATAATTACCCCTCAACTTCGTAGACACGTGAAAAGCACATAATTGTTGACGGTCAAAATTAACGAGTGATTAATAAAGAGACTATTTAAGACCACAGTTTATAATTTATATCAAAATTGAACTTTTTCAAAAATTAAGGATAATTGATGAAAAATAAAAAAATACAAAAACTATTTATGAAGTTAAAAAAATAAAATTTAAAAAGAAATGGAAGGAGTACTATTAATTTGCAATCACTAACAACCATTGCAAAAGTACCCATGCTTCAAAATAAAGAATTTTACATAATTTTGCACACATAATAAGGAATCATTAAGTCACATTAAATTTGTATGAGTGCTTTAAATTATGCCTCTCTACATTAAATAATTTCATCCCACTAATCTCTACGATAAAACTTATTTAATAGGAAAACACTTAATACACCCACAATTGCAACCTGAAAATCAACCGCATGCAGTATGAACTTATACTTTCACACAATAGTACAAGTCCGCACTTTATGCGATTGATTTTCCGATTGCAATTGTTGATCTATCTAGTATTGCTCTATTTAATAGGGATAAATTAAAATAAATCTATAAATGCAACTTGAAATCTGTACAAATTACTAGTATATTTTGAAACAAAATTTAAAAGCTTAAAAAATTAATATTTTGAAACAAAGATATAATATATAGTATCACTAGTAAATGCCCGTGCCCGAGGGCACGGCTCAGGCACGAGGTATCAAAATATTTAATCGCAAGTAGTTTGTATTCTCGAACACGATAATATTTAAAAGTGATAATTTTTTTTAACATAAACTATAATTAATTAAGTCAAATAAAAA
>JAOWAN010000047.1:24149-35428 GCA_028566635.1 Lobelia cardinalis | reverse complement strand
ACTAAATTAGAGTAATTCTAATGTATTAATTTAATTAACTCTTCTAATTGTAACCATCAAACATTAAATTGTCCAAATACTCTCAAAATGCCAAGTGTCCAAAAGTAGATAAATGGCATTCCTATAGCCTTCTTCACTAACTTTCATATACTTTAGTATGGATTTAGGACCCCATCTAAATTAATGATAAATTTAATACAGATATTTTAAAAGATAGAATCCAATCCGTATATGGAGCGCCTATGCGCTCCTAGCAAAGAGCGCCTATTCATTTTATTACCTTATTTGTTCATTTTTTAAAATTAAATATTCATTTTTATCGTTGTTATTGAAAATCAACAATAATAATAAGAACATTAAAATGAACATTTAGTTATAAAAAATACACAAACAACATAATAAAATGAATAAGAACACCTAGGTGCTCCTTGCTAGGAGCGCGTAGGCGCTCCGTATAATTTCCAGATAAAATCACAAGTTTCATGCAAGTTACTTGGAAATACATACGTGCAAATTAAAATTCATTTAATGTAGTATTCACAGTTCTTCCTGTGCCTATGAACGGGAGCCTCCCAAACGCTCTCTCTCTAAAAATAATAATGCGTACTTCATTGTAATATCCATCAGTACTTAGAAATGAACGACTTAAATTAATGAACCACCCAAGTTGGAAGACGAGAGAGGTGACTAAAAATTAAAAAACCAAACTTGCTAAACATAGTTGTATTCACGCTTAGCTGACTCAAGAGTGTTGGAGAGCAGCATGGCAACTGTCATAGGCCCTACACCACCAGGAACAGGGGTGACCGCCGAGGCTATCCTCAAAGCTTCCTCATAGCAGACATCACCAACGAGCCGATAACCATGTTCGCATGTTGGATCCTGCGCATAATTCGCCTGATAAAAAGAGGGGACAAGGACTAACAAAAACATGAATATGCATTAATATCATATCCATGATGAAAAGAGTGTTTACTTCTACGGGGTGAGTTCCGACATCAATTACAACTGCACCAGGCTTTAGCCAGCTTCCACGGACAAGATTGGGCACTCCAGCTGCTGTGATCACAATATCAGCATCACGGGTGATCTCTCCTGGGTTCTCGGTGAAAGCGTTAATAACACTTACTGTTGCATGGTGCCTCTGGTTGAGAAATTTAAGCTTGTGTCTCTGTTAACCTTGTACAAGGGCCATTGATTTAACAGAACATTAAATTGGCGGATAAACATTGTGTTACCTGCAACAGCAAGGACGCAGGCAGTCCAACGATGTTGCTCCTGCCGATCACAACAGCTTTCTTCCCCCTTAAATCCACATCAGCTCTCAGCAGTAACTCCACACAACCTTTTGGAGTGCAGGACACGAACAACGGCTCTCTTCCTGTCATGGCTAGATTTCCCATGTTCACTGGATGAAAGCCATCTACGTCTTTTTCTAGGCTCAGATTATCCAAAATATTGCCTTCATCCATATGCTGTTTCACGCGATATATTAGTCATATCCATATACCTGACCACTTTTCTCACAGCCACTTGTAAAGTTGCTAGAATTTACAGCAAATCATTTGCATCTGAGAAATGTAACCCTCAACAAATGTCAGAACTGCCAAATCAATCCAGGGGCGGACTTTAGCAGGGGCACATGGGGGCACGTGCCCCCACTGAGTTTTAGACAAAAAATTAATCGAGGGGTTAATTGTAATTTTGTGGGAAGAAACCCCAATTTCAATTCTCTCGAATCTTCCGATACACCTCCTCCATCTCCTCTCTTCCGCCTTCCTGAATTTCTGATATATATACTTTTGGTTGCAATTGTGATGAGTGGTTGATTAGTGATATTAATATATATGAGATTCTTCCTGGTACTTATCAAAAAAAAAAAAAAAAAAGAAAAAGAAAAAGAAAAAAATGGGGGCAGCGCCCCCATATTACTTCTCCTCGACTGACTCCATCCTTAAGTGTCCCCACAGGTGATAAATGCCTAGGTCCGCCATTGAATCGCCAGGTGCTTTAGTTACTAATCTACTTGTTACAACATGCTCTGATTTGAACAGCAAGTACGATCTGATGCGGTTTAATGCAGTAGAATAACTTACCTGAGGTAAAGGAAGTTGTACGATAATACCATGAACATATGGATTCTTGTTATAACTGGATACAGCATCACAAACTTCATCCTCTGTACACTTATCAGACAGTTCAGTCACAGTAAAGTTGATTCCAGCATCTTCACATGCTTTCATTTTGCTACGAACATAGGTTTGGGAATCCCTTCTCTGACCCACCAAAATCACAGCCAATCCAGGAACCTTTCCAATTGCCAACTTCATTCTAAATACTTGATTAGCTATACCTGATATGATTTCCTCCGCAATTGATTTCCCGTCAATCACTCTAGCAGACTGGACATTGGCTGGGTCTGAAGAACAAAAATCAATCAAAATGGGCCTTAAAACTATTTTATAGTTTCATTATCTTCAAACAAGAATGTGTCTCCCTTTCTTTTAAAGCATTCCCCTTGTTATGAATTGAAGCTTACAGTTTGCAAGTTATTCTATCACTTAACAATCAGTAATCAAGGAAAACACGGGAGAGGGGGGGGGGGGAGGGGAGGAAGGGAGGGGGATGGCTGTTTAAGATCATCCTGAAGGGCAAAACATATATTGTTTCACGCACTCATTTGTTGGGTACAAACTGAGGGCAGATATCCTCATGCTTCAGAATAGGGACTAGCATTATAAATAAGGGTTAATCGCATTTTAGACCCTAAAATTTTCATAAGCTCGTCAAAAGGGTCCCTCGGTTCTGGAAATTGTCACTTAGGCCCTAATGTTCAATTTTTGTTGCGAAATGAATCATTTTGGACGAAATTGGTTAAAACCTAACAGGAGGTGGACTCAAGTGCAAAACACCAAAATCAATCAGGGATATTTAGGTCATTTTCCCCCCAAATTAACTTCAGAACCAAAAAAAAAAAAAAAAACCCACCTAAACACTATAACCCCCAACCCCACCCACCAACAAACAACATCATCTTACTCTGACGACGGCATCTTCTTCGACTCCGTCTACCACCGCAGGTTCTCTCTCTCTCTTCACTTGAGGAAGAAAATCAAAAGTAATCTGTTTCGTTCTCTCCCCTATCCATATCAAAGGAAACGAAAATGGCCTCGAGCACTGACCATGGAACTACTTGTCATTTAGACCTTATCCGCCAGAACCTCCTCGATGATTTTGCCCTCTTCCAAACTTACTGTGCTCCACACTTATCTCACTCCTTAGCAACGTCTGCCTCTTCTTCTCTTTCCTTTGAAGAACTTTCCACCGAACCCCAGATCGAAATATCCAGCTACTTCAACCCCACCAACCAAGTCGTCGACCAATTTGAATTTGATATCAACCGCCCAACGATTGACCCTGCTGATTCCGCCTCACCCACAAAGAGAAATAGCTTCAAGCAACACAAGCCATCACTAAAACAAATATCAATCCCACCACCAATCAATAAAGTTATTGAACCAACTGCACTGCCGGCGGTGAACGTGGTTTACGACGGTGAGAAAAGGCATTACAGGGGTGTGAGGCAACGCCCCTGGGGAAAATTCGCTGCAGAAATCAGAGACCCAAATAGAAAGGGCGCCAGTGTTTGGCTCGGTACCTTCGACACCGCCATCGACGCTGCTAGGGCTTACGATAGGGCGGTGTTCAAGCTCCGTGGCAGTAAGGCCATAATCAATTTCCCACTTGAGATTAGTTCTTCGACGGAACTGGAGCCCCAAGTGGCTGATTGCCGGAAAAGAAGTCGCCAGACAGAAACTGAAGTTGAGCAGAGACGAGGATTCAGCTATTTCAATCGCGGGCGTAGTCGGTGCCGGTGGATTTCTCGGTGGCGAGGTAGGTGGTGCCGAACTGGCCTTGACCGAGTTTTTTACCGATGGCGTAGTAGTCACGGAGGCGTGGGGTGGCGTAGGGGAGGATTGTTTGGGTTGGTTTGGATGATGGGTTGGGGGAGGTTTTTACTTTCTTCCCCTCCCCTTCTTCTCTTCTCTTTTTATTCTTTTCTCTCTTATCCTTTTCTTTGAGACTTTTGGACTATCGATGGTTCATCTTAGCCGACCCCAACTAGTTTGGGATAAAGGCTTTGTTGTTGTTGTTGTTGTTTTGATAAATTACACTTATTTCCCGAGAAGTTTAGTTAGATGACAAATGACCTAAATGTCGCTTAGAAAGTCACGAGAATCGCACGTGAATCCACTTTCGTTAGTTTTTGATGAAATTCGTCCAAAATGACTCATTTCGTAACAAAAAAGGAATATTAGGACTTGAGTTGCAATTTTCGAAACTGGGAGGTCCTTTTAATGAGCTCACGGAAGTTTTAGGGTCTAAAATGCGATTAACCCTTATAATAATAATATTTTAAAAAAGGAAACTTTGCGGTTCTTAGGCACACAAAAGATGTCCAACACCATAATACCTTCTAATGAAATAAGTCTCAATATCATCACATCATTTCCTTTTCCTTCTTTTTTTTGGTACTCACCACCATCAACATTAATACGGTGGTGGAGTATGCTGTAATACAAAAATCGTCCTGAAATTTCAAAATTGATTTTGAAATTGACTCTCACCTCCTAGAAATTGTTTGGGCTACCCCTCCATGGTCTTTAGACCTCTTTAAGGTGGAAAGGAGTGGGAATCAAAGATGAAACCTCATTATGAAATGTTTGCGTGTGACAAGTGAGGACTCAGGAATATACGAAAATCAAAGACTCCCAAAGGCAAGATGAGCAAAAAACAACAGCTATTATCAAGATTCCACCATGCAAAAAAATGGAAAATCAAAAGATGACATTCTATTGTAACTACCTCGAACACTCCAGAGCAGTTTGACCAATACCATGAGAGATCTGCCAATGCAATCCCTAGAAAACCCAAAGGTTGCCCCATGCAAAGGGAAGCAATGGACGACATGGAAAATACAGCATAGTACAGACAAAAATCACTCTATTTTGTTACAGGCCCATGAATAACGTCCCCAGAAGAGGAAAATAGGAAAAGAGATCTCAGACTCTCTCTCAATGGGGTTCTTGAAGATGGAGTTTATGGAATTACATGGATATTCACATGAATGAAAAACCAAACAGAAGCTCTAACTTTGAAGATGAAACCAAGACAGGGAAAGGCAAGGAACACTACTCCGACAATACCTCAGTCCTCAAATCCACCATCCAACAACTCTTGTTTGATAAGAAAACAAGACGTCTCATGCCCTGTTTTAATATATATATTAATATATATAATATTCTGACATCATTACGCATGATATTTATAGTCAGACTTTTAGGGTTTTGCTTGGGTCTCATTCCTGATCAGATTACGATTCGGATACCATGTAAGCAATCAAGAACAAGGTTGAGGGGAGAGAAAGGAAAGGGATGAAGAAAGAAGGAACTGGAAAGAAGATGTAAAATTGAGAAAGAGAATAGCCGTATCATTATTTCAGACTTACTAGCATTTATACCTCACTACCCTGATACTGGATACCATGGCCATATGCAGTATCAGTGGGAAGAGGAGGCAATGAACCCACATCGATAGACGATTCTTACCCAAATGACCTAATAAAGAAAAAACATCGTATTGAGGGACAGCCAAAACAATTCAGGAACATTGGTTAAAGGAATTCCAGTCTCAAATTCTCAAATTTTCATTCAGTGCACAGTGATTTTTTCCACATGATCTCACTGCAGTTTTCATTCCACGGTAGTTAAAAGTGCATGTGAAGAGAAAGGCCATCTTTTACGGGCTTACGCTAGAAAGAATACAACACGTGGCAAAATATCCTTTAGAATGAACCACCTACAGATTGTCCCTTCTGATGAATGAATATTTGCTCATTCATTTGTATTCCTAATTGCTTAATGTATGTCTATTTCTCATTAGTTTGTAGTATAATTTGGCTGTGTTTTGATATTTTAGGTAATCAAGATCAATTGACAAAAGCGAGGAGTTTCCATGAGGTCTTTTAAGCATTTTAGCAAAAATTGGAGGATGTTTGTGCTGAGTATGAAGGAAGTAGTCAGAGACAGCAGTTAGTAACTTTTGAAGTATGCCGGAGAAGTGAACTAAGCCTAAGCCTAGTTGTAAAGCTAGCCTAGGCGCCAAATTCTGCACTCCTGAAAATAGAACAAGTCCTAGGCCTGGACTGGATGGGTTTTAAAGCTAGACCTAGGCTCATAAGGATTTCTGTCACAGCAACGTTGAACTAAGCCTGGGCGGTCGGTTTGCACTAGGCTCAGGCCTCGTTACAGGGAAGCTGAAAAGTCATTTTCTTTCGGGTCTTTGATGAATCCGACACTCGTCAAATTTTGGCCTCATTCTCGGGGAATTGGTTGTTTGACTTTATTTTAATTAGGGTTGGATCAAAAGTTCAATTTGTAGTGATTTTTGGTTTTATTTTGTAATGATTAAAGTGAAAAAATATGAGAGGTAGAGAGAAAATGGTGGGACCTATCAAAAATCATATGAAATCGGTCTTGTGATCTAAGCCTTAGCTACTCGTACATAATTAGTGTTTTTTTTTTTCTTTTTAGTTTTCTTCTTAGTTCATTTTGGCCATTGCTTGTGGTGTTTTGTGCTTCATTGGTGTATATTTGCTGTTGGGATTCGTGACTTGTGCATTTTTATGCAAATTTGTGGTTTATTTTTTTTTGGGGGGGTGGGGGGGGTTTAGAGGTGATTTGTGCTTCGTTGCCCATCAAGTGTTTGACAAAAGTTGCGTTAGAGTTTGAGGGGCTGTTTGTGGTGTTTTTGTGGCTGTTTTGAGGATTTGATATCCTAGACATTTGCAAATATGAGTTTTTTTTGTATGCAATCGCATTTGTATGAAACCAATGCTTTGTGTTACTTGGGGGATATCGAGCATGCTACCAAAGATAGTCCTCACAAGGGACTTCCTAATCTAGAATTGGCAAGAGTTCTTCGAGAGCGAGCACTAATGGGTCAAAATGTTCTACCTTATGTGGAGATTACCATGGGTGTTAGTGTGAGTGCATTAAATACTCATGTCGAGAAATAAATTCTAAATCAATAGAAATGTTGAAGAGCTAGCCATAAGAAAGGAAAAGGAGATAAATTTTGAATTAAGTTTTCCTCCATTAAAGCACTCATTCCCCCTGGAGCCTTCATGAAAATCACAAGAGTCTACTTATGAAACATGTCGAGAGCATGTTTTTGGTAAGTGGCTATTATGAAGACCCTTTTGATTTTGATCCTAGTGCTCAGAAGAACTACCAAGACCCTCCAATTTTTGTTTTAGAAGAATTTTCATACTATAGATGTGAAAAGGCCTTTGGAGTTTGATATGATAAAGGTGAGGATTCTGGAAGTGTTAAAATGGTAAGTCTTGGGTGTTTCCATTGCGGATGTGATCACATGGTTAATGTTGCAAGTTAGAAGCAAGAAAGTCTTTGAAAGACCTTCCGAGTAGATTTTATGGGCCTACGATTTGTGGTTTTAGTGGAGATCCGGTGCCATCCTAGGCGATGCAAGTTTTTCCGTCAAGCAAACGATATTAAACAAATGCTTTTATTAGGAGACAATCGATATTTCTTTTAATTTTTCTTGTGTTGCTTGTCCAACCTCCTTGAGAGTTGTGGATTTATAGGAGTGTAAATAGTGTCACCCTCACAAAAACAATTCATTTTTGTATTCGCAAATATTATGCATTTTGGTGTTTCAGTGTTGTTTTAAGAAAAAAAAGACACTGATCGTCAACTTCGAAGATAATGGCATGGAGGACACGATTGATTAGCTCAAGGGCGTTCTCTTTACTCTCATATTTATGTTTAGTTTGTTTTGAATTGGGAACAATGCTTATTTCAAGTTTCGAGGGGTAAGGAATGTGCTCCTTAATTTTTTTATGATTTGTTATTTTCTTGATTATTTGTTGTTTCTAGTTTATTATAATTTAGCTTGTCAAAAAATTGAAAATTTTGCTTGGAGTTTCCTTTGTTTTGGTCGATGATGAGATTGGGTGTAGTGATGTATATTTGGCATTTTTTGGTTATGTTTATGTTGCTTGATATATGTATGCGATGTCATGCCGAGTTCTAATTCTCCATACACTTTGAGCACATTCTCTCAGTTTGTTTTGATTGCTTATCGACTTAGAGGACCATTATGTGTTGGTGTAGTCTCTATAACTTCTTGGATTGTTCTTAAGGCAAAATTGTGTGAACCAGCATCGATTTTTGGGAAATGACTAAGGCCATTTTTCGACCATTAGTGCCATATTTTCCTACCCTTTGTAATGTTATGCATTGTGTCTCCAGCTGAGCCTTAATGATAAGAATGTGACCACCGGAAGGTTATTCTTTTACCATATGCTTCTATATCCCGATTAACCTAAACACTTTGGTCATCTCTTATTTGAGAGTTATTGTTGATTATTTCATATTTGCTTAAAAGGAAGGTGTGAAGTAGTGGATGTTTGTAATGCATTTATGTAAGATTGAAAAGAAATGGATTGAAGGAACAAATGCCTACTACGGAGCCTTGTTAAAAAAAGAAAGAAAAAGAATACAAATGTCGCGTGAAACTATAGAAGGTGTACAATTTTGGGAGTTTGGTAAAATGATGTCTATAACCCAAATGCATCAAAAGAGCAAGCTTAGGGGTTGTAAAAAAGGAGGGAAACAGGTTAAGTTAGGGAATTCGGGGTTAAGTTGCTTGAGTAGACATATTCTTAGCTCACTAATCTTTGAATTCTTACCCTTTCTTTGTTGCCTAGCTTAGTCTAACGTTACAAACCTATAACGTCCTAATGATCCCAATGTCTCTGTTGGTCCACATTTGTGGAGATTGTCGTGAAGTGCAATCCTATGGGGTGCATTTGTGTACTTTGAATTCAAAAGGGTGAAAGCGTGCATGACAATTGAATAAAGTAATCCGGGTAAGTTGTGATTGAGTTCTCTGAGAGTTCACACACATGGAGAATTTTAGCAAAGCATGTTGTATATATGCGTATGGATCTAGCATGGTGTGATCATTGCTTTAGTATGCATTTTCTTTAACTCTCTTAGACTATTTCAGAGGCTTCAACAAAACAAAAAGATTTATTGTTCAGTTTTTTAAAAATAGTTTTAGGTTGTACATTCTTGCATTTTTTTTTTCCTTCTTTGTTTGAGGACAAACAAATATTCAAGTTTGGTGATATAATGAATGAGTATTTCCTCATTCATTTGTATTCCTGACTGCCTAATATTTGTCTTATTTTCATTATTTTGTAGTATAATTTGGTTGTGTTTTGATATTTTAGGTAATCAAGATCGATTGACAAAAGCAAAAGTTTTCAGGAGGTCTTTGGAGCATTATAGCAAAGTTGGAGGATGTTGGTACTAAGTATGAAGGAAGGAAGAAGTCAAAGGGAGCAGTTTGTAACTTTTGAAGATTGTGGAGAAGTGAACTAAGCCTAGGCCAAGTTACAAAACTAGTCTAGACGCCAAATTCTGCACTCCTGAAAATTGAACTAGTCATAGGCCCAGACTGGAGGGGTTTTAAAGCTAGGCCTAGGCTCATAAGGATTTCAGTCTTAGAAAAGAAACAAGAAATGAAATCACTGACTTGAAGTACTTCCGCCTTGTACAACCAAGCAAAGACCCTTGCCCTTGAGACTATTCCTTCTTTGAATCAAGGTGAACTAAGCCTAAGAGGTATGTTTGTACTAGGCTCAGGCCTAGTTATGGGGAAGCTGAAAAGTCATTTTCTTCAGAGTTTTAATATATAAGATCTTTTGTTTGAGGTTTTTTGATATGCACATCTCCTAGCAGCCAAAAATACTCCATTCCTCAGTAATTCTCCTTCGAAAGGAATACTTTAACAATCACTTTTGGGGATTGGAGGCGACCTTTATGTAATTCTTGTACTTATGTGACAATCCTTCCATCAATTGCATGTTCTCGTGTTTTCCAATGTGATTTACTAATTATTCTGTGTTTACTTGTTCGCACTTGTGGAGTAGAATAATTATTTGAAATATAATCAGAAGGACCTCCTAATCCTTATATTATGCACATAGCTCTTGTTTAGATAACTGAATTTGTGTCGATTCCTGGCCGGGCTAAGAAACAATTTGGTTCTTAATTTTCTTTTGTTCCTAAAGAGTTCTTGATTTTTGTATGAACGGGCCAGAATACAATAATCGAGAATATAGATTGCAAATCGACCGCCTAAACATCTCAATCTTACTTTAGCAAGAACGAACCCTAGACACACATTGATAATTATATTGATTTGAGTGTAGAACTGCATAATTGGTAAATTTTAATCCCGCGAATCTCTTAGTTTGGATGAATCTATATTTTATTTCGCTTTTGTTAATTAGTTAGTAGCTTTCATAGAGTTTATGTTGATCAACTCATTAATTTGCTTAAGCCCATTCTATATTTTTATTAAGCTTTAAGTAATTATGATCAATTATTTACTTAGAATACTTAGCTTAATATCTACAGTATGTCTGGTAATATCTCTAGTGTCTCTCTTGTCTAACCAATAAGCTCGCAGGTACATCCTCAAGCACAGAGCTGATAGCTATGCAGCTATCACAAGCTCTGGGCTAAGCTTTAGCTCCACAGAAAGCTCGTTGGACTAATCAGTCGCATCAGGAGCTTTGTTTAAAATCAAAGCTCGAAAACACTCTTGTGAATGTCTTTATAAATATCTGGTTTTATTTGATACAATTTATTGTAGATTTTGAGATATCATTTATTATTAGCCTAAAATAGTTAAAGTGCTTTATATGAAGATCAAATTTGATGGCTAACAGACATTCCATTTGCAGCATAAAAACACCTGCTTTGATAAGGTCAAGAGCTCGCAGCCCAAGATTATCATAGGCACTCTTCCCTATCACCTCAAGACAAAATGGGCATTTATTGCCCCTGCCAATAGTCAAACCCCAAGTCTTGAAGGAGAAGCAACAAAGTCCAACGGATATATCCTTCCTCTGTATAAATTGAAGATCATTTGAAGAAGGATGTGTTCTTTGCTGGGTACTTGCAAACACATAAAGGAGAAAAGAGAGACACCTTTGAGAGAACCCATTAAAGCTTTTGTTCCCTTCACAGCACACATTCATCCAGAGCTTTAATGTTACCAACTTACTGTACCCCAATCATTTAGAGTGCCTCCCATTGTAATATCATTGAGGCACATTGATTGCCCAAGCACACCGAGTGAAATCAGTTCTATAGAGAGAACACCTTCACTCAAACAAATCA
>JAOWAN010000046.1:0-11531 GCA_028566635.1 Lobelia cardinalis | reverse complement strand
CCACTCTCTCTCTCTCTCTCTCTCTCTCTCTCTCTCTCTCTCTCTCTCTCTCTCTCTCTCTCTCTGACTGCTTTTAATTCTGAATATTTGCAATTGTGAGAATTCATTCTGATTTGCCTGCTCTAGCTGCTCCGATGAAAAAGTTACTGATCTGTCGTAGTTTATTGCTATTTCATAAATAGGGAAACAATAATGAGATACTCTGAAGCTGTACATGAGCTGGCAATGAATATTGGCCGGAAATTGGCTGAGAGTATGGGATTGGCCGGCGATCTGTTCCGTGGCTGGCCTTGCCAGTTCAGAATAAACAAGTACGATTTCACCCCTGAAAGTGTAGGCTCACCAGGGGTGCAAATTCATACAGACTCTGGATTTCTTACCATCTTGCAGGATGATGAGAACGTCGGAGGCCTCGAGGTGATGGACAAGAACACAGGTGCATACGTAGCCGTTGATCCTATGCCAGGTTCCCTATTAATCAATCTAGGAGACGTTGCCACGGTCAGTAATTGACTCTATCCGGAAAAATCTTAATTTGATATCTTGATTTTGATGTACATAAACCTACGTTTCTTGTTTTTGATTAGGTGTGGAGCAATGGAAGATTTTACAATGTCAAGCACAGAGTACAATGCAAGGAAGCATCAGTGCGAATATCAATTGCATTGTTTGTGTTGGGGCCGAGGGAGGAAGCTGTTGAAGCACCGGTTGAATTTGTAGATTCTGAGCACCCTCGCCTCTATGTTCCGATGACGTTTGAAGAATACAGAAAGCTACGGCTCTCCACTGGGTTACGAGCTGGTGAAGCCCTCTCCCTCTTACATACCACCAAGTCCAACTCTTGAACCTATGAACTACATCATCCGTTGAAGAACATGTCAAGATATAGCATTGGGGAGTTTTCCCTCATGGTTTATTTGTATTCTTATGGAGCTGATTTGATCAATGGAGCTTATGCCATTACATTAGAATATAGACACAGAAATCTTGAATTTTTCAACCTAGTCCTTCTACCTTGTTTTTTCAAATAACCAGCTAAAGAATGGTAAGATTTGTCAGCACAGCAGGCAACAATTTTCTGCCGAAACATGAGAAGGGGATGGTGCAATGCATATCTGAGAATTTAATTTCAAAAGTGAACAAGAATATTCATTTCCTTGGAAATGAGACATGATTCATGTGCCCCATTTTACAAACTAATGCGGAAAAAATTGAGGCACAACTCCTACCTGTCTAAACTAGCCATTCTAATCAGTTGGATTAAAGTGTATAGTGACCAGAAGTTCGCCGATGACCATCTTTATGGTTACACTCGTATTTCACATACACACCACAATGACTACCAGAAGGGAAAGCTTCATTCGAAGAAACCCTATGTTTTCCACTCTCTCCTCTATCTTTATGTAATATGTACGGTGGTTGAGCTTCTGAAACAAATCTTGTGTGAGACCTGTTGCTCGAGAACCTACTAAATGAGACATTCTGTTGAGACAGGTATTCGGGTGTGTACAAGTTGTTGAAGATCGAAGAGATCGGATCAATACACGCATCAGCATAATCCACTGTGCTAAACGAGTCTCGAGTACTCTCTGTGGTGAAAGATGCATCGTCTGAGCTCGTAAAAATGGACCAATCACTTGATGCAGCATCTGAAAAGTCCAGGCTTGCTGGCTTGGTATAAGTCTCCATTATTGGTGGTCTATTCCTATTTGAACTACTATGAATCCCCATCATTTCTTGTCTATGATCAGAGGATGACTTTGGAGTTCTCGGTGTCCATTTCTTTGCAAATGCAGGATCTTTTTGCCGGGTTGGTTTGTCGGTACTACCTCGTGCTGGACGAGGGCATGACCTAGAAAATATATCACATTCAAGATAGCATAAAGAGTGAATAGAATCTGTCACATATTATGAGCTGATTCGCATGGGTACCTCGTGTAAAATAAGATATATGCTCCTTCAGACATCACTTGGCTCATGGGCACTGGCTGGACCTAAACACGAGCAATTTAGAGTTGGAGAATCAAATTAAGTAAATACTACAGATACAAAAAGTGTGCCGCCAAGTAAATAACTGCAGCATATGCTCTAAGTAGCTACTTGAAAATAATAGTATATCGAGGGCAAGCCAGACAAGGCTCAAGCCAGTTTAAAGATACAACTGGGAGAAGAATGTTTACCTCAGTGTCATCTATCCTGAACCAACTCCCTTGCAGATCTTTCACATATGAAACATAATGACCTGAAAAAGATGCATTCAGGGTATCTAAGTGCACCACAACGCCGTAAAGCATGTACAGTGGAGGAATGTCATCTGTCCCAGTCATGAAAGGGATCATGTCCAACATGTCAGGAAAAGTGATACACTTGTTTATCTTGCCATAACTTCCCTCCTGTTTTAGAAAAACAAAAAATAAATCATAGAACTCCTACAATGGATTACAGAACAAAAAGTATGGATCTTAACCCAGAGTGATAAAAGAGGGAGAAGTTACTTGAAATCTTTTCAATACAATTGTCAAGATATTTGGAGCCTCCTGTATGCCCAATTGCTTCTGTGCTCGGACATATGTACCACACCTTTAAAATGAAAAGATTTTAGGAGGGATTTAATTTCCTGAGTTCAAATAAAACATATGCAGAAATGAAAGATGCCAACTCAGTGATACAAGAGTAACAAACCTTCCACATCTATACATGTTTTCACCATCCAAATCTTCTGGGCTGGTAAACTGAGTCAGTGCATCTTCTAGTGACTCAACCCAGCCATAAATCTCTAGAGTAAGGTCCATAAAGTTTTCATATCGTTCGGACTCGTGATGACATCTCAAACATTTGACCTGGTGGAAAGTGATTGGTTGAAAACATTTTGGCTACTTTAGTTTATTATTAAATGAAAGACAATGAAAAAGGAATATGGGAGAAAACAACTTCACAGCTCAAAGTTTGACTGAATGCACCATTACCTTTGACTTAAGTCGTCCCCCAAATATATGCTGAATAAAGGTTGTTTCTTGCAACCTCGGATCAACAACATCTTCTCCACCCAAACGCTCAAGGCATATCGATTGCATTGAAGTAACTAAAAGCCTGGACATAGCAAAAGAAAGCACATTATATGTCATACCTTGTTGATGTTCGACCCGCACCTTCCTCTTCTTCAAGATTGCATAGGACCAAAAACATATGGGACAGGTGGAAGGATAGAGAAAAAGAGATCCATTCAAAAAACTTACGGACCTTAAAAATTCATGAGCATCTTCCTGACTTCCATCACCAATGTGGCAATTGACACTCCTCATATGCAACAGAATTTTGCTGAGAGACAAAGGGCCTCCGCTTTCTCTCAACATCATCACATGTTGCTCAAGTTCACACATGAGGCACCAGTCTTTTTTACAGCCTAAAACATATAAATGAAGGAGTTACAGATGCGCTTAAAGAAAAAAATCAACCTGAAAATGGGTTTATTCAGAAGTTAGACGATTCAATTACAGGCTCTAGAATGTGATCTATTAAGCAAATAGATGGTCAGAGGCTTCGTACAGGACAAGCACTGCAACACAGCATTCGCGTAACAACTGCAATCAAAAACAATAATAATTACAAATTACCAGTAGTATTTGCATAAATGTATTGGTTACCAAACAACCAGATGGAAAATGTTAAGGTAGTACCTGTTCCCACAATTTACAAGGCCTCGGGGAAGTAGATCAAACACTTCATACTGAAATAACTTAACGAAATCTTCATACGGAAATAGCATCTGACATTGTAAAAAAAAATTATCATTTAGGCAAGTTTACATCTCAATAAAAAGTAAAAACTGACAAGAGTTCCCTAATGCGAAAGGATGTGTTCTTTTAGTTAAGATATTGCCTAACTCGATAACAAAGCCGTTTCCAAGCTAGTATGAGTAGTTATATGGGGAAAAAAAATCTTCTATGGAAATGGAAATCTTGCCTTTATTTTCTTATGCCTATCACCATTAAATTCCGACTGTTCCAGCCTGTGATGTTTCGATGACCTCATTAAACCAATCATCTTCATGAATCCTATATTAGCAACCCCACTTCCTCCCTGAGCAGGGTTGTTATCCCTCATTCTAGCATCCTCTGCACCAGAATTACAGGATAAGAGAAAAACACAAACTACAGCTTTTAGTAATAAACAATGATCCCTGAAACCCACTCGAATCATCGGCAATTTGATCTCTCTTTTCCACATCTGAACATGATTGGTCTCTTGACCCCTTCGCCACTGATTTGACTGATTTATGCATTTTAGTTCCAGGATAATGTGGTGCTGCTTTCACTGCGTGGCTTCTCTTCATCGAAGTCCTTTGAGAAGAACACTCTACTCTTGCAGCCTCATTACTAGAAGTAGTTCCGAATCCTATTTCCATGGCACATCCATTAGGCCAACCAGGGATGTTAACGTCACTTTTCTCCGGAATGCCCTCTTTCGGTAGTACTGGGTAACTTTCTTTGAACTACGACAAAAAGTTAAGCAATAACTATCATGATTATAACCATAAAGAAGGGGTGGGGTGACAACTATAATCTAGTGAAAGTGTAAAGCATAAAAACCTTATGCCTAGCTAATGTATCCTTTGGCATAGTACTATTATACGAGGTGGAACAGGTTTCTTTATTTTCAGAGGCTTCTTCCGCAGACTTTGACATGTCTCCATCCTCTCGATTGAACATTTCTCTGTGGGACCTACGGTGACCCCGTTTGTCTATGGACTTTCTATTCATCACGAGTCCAGAGGCTTCCATTGTCATGGATGTACCGGTAGCAAAGGGACCGGTCAATTCAGGAAAGTGATCCCTATCATCTGAAGGAATTTTCTCATGACTAGTCTGCTTGACATTGGATTCAGAAAAATGCAATTCCATGCTTTCATCTGGCAAAACGTTTTCGCGGAAGGAGTCTTCATTGACGCCGGATATTGAAGATGCGTAACTCCCGTTATACTCCAAATTTTGGCACTCGTGCTTGTGAACTTGCCTCCAGTGAAGTATTTGGCACTTGCCAGAACTACAAGCATTATACTGCAGGTGTTATTTCTCCTATAATAAATTGAAGAATAAACACAATTTAATCGAGCCAAGGAGTCTGGCTTTACCAGTAGCGAACAGATTTGCAGCGGGAGCAGCGGGTTGTAGCTGGACTGTAGCATCTTGCACATTCATGAGTTCCATTATTCGACAAAGATACAACAGGGATTTGAGCAGCGGGCATAACAGGCATAACAGCAGCAGTAGCCATGGTTTCGGCTCTAAAAGCTTCTTCTGCAGCAATCTGAGCAAGCTTACTTATCCTGCCTTTCTTGTTCGCAACCTCACTCCATTTTCCTAGTAAGATATAAGCAACAAGGGGGAGAACAACCAAGACCAAAAACAAGGCAGGTAAATCAGTTTCTCTTGGCTGGAGCATGTCCTCACCAGCATACTCATGTCCAATTTCCTCTCCGAGAAACTATTGCAGAACGCTAGTCTCCTTTATCTACATAAGTCTGAAAAGGCTCCATCAAGGGTCAGCAACTCTCACAATAATAAATCTCCGCATTAGCAAGACCCTTAAACTTTCTGCTCTTTTCTACACAACATGACCCCTGCAAATGAATATCGCAATCACAAAAATATTGCTCAAACGAGATGATCTAGTAGCATGAATCATAGTGATCAGTGCCATGTTATTTACCAATGTACACCCTCCTTTCGGCTCAAAGAGTTCTACTAGCATTTAGATGCTCAACTTAGAAGTTCTGCTTCCAAAAGATGAACTTCTATTTTATGAGTTTTCAAATTTTTATCAATAATGCAATAGACTTGAGATAATCAAAATTGTTTCAATCGCTAAAATTATGGGTATATGTGCATTTGTAGGAAGGGAGTAACAGAAAGAATCAATTAGCACAAGGCACACTTTCATGAACACCAACTATAACAGACATTGCCCTACACTTAACAAATTTCTATATAGGAATCTTTAGAGATAGGGATAGTAGCAATTGTATTTCATATTAGCTCTACAAATAGTTGATTCAACACTTGTGATTTTTACAATATTAGAAACAAATTACTGCTACCGATAAAACAGAAGCTAAAACTTTCCAAGCCAGAATGGGTTGCCTGATGCTTGTTTGGACAATGAAAAATGACGCTTACTCCCCTCAACCCTATTTACGCCCGTAACACACTAACTAATAACATAACCTGCGAATTGGTACTGCCATTGCTCCTGCTAGATTGATTAATTTCTTCCATTAAATCTCAAGTAACAAGTTCAACGACACATTTTAGCTGAGTGAGACCTCCAATTTGATAAAAGACCTAAAATTAGAGCTACTAATAACAAACTTAGTAATCTGAACCAAATTCTAAAATCCAACCATGATAACCAAATTCGCAGTGTACTCATTTCACACTCTCGCATCAATTCTAACTAATTTCTGAAACAAAGTAATTCTTTCTCTCGTATAAAATTAGGGAAACAAACACATAACATTAACATTTTGAGCAAGGGGGCAAAATCTAATCTTTCTACGAACAGCAAGCAAGAAAAGCCCATACCAACAAAGAAAAAGAGCAAAAAAAATCCAGATGAAATCAAGCATCATAAATCTAAGATTCAAAAAATGGCATAAAAATAAACATAAAACGAAAACGAAAGAGAAAGAGAAAATGGGTGAGTTGAGATATACACCTTTCGGAAGTGGAAGAAAAATCTATAAAGAAAACCCCATCAACACTTCCTCCCTTCTCATCCCACCACCTAAAAAGATTCCTTGATTCCCACAGTCACAGCTATTAAGTGGTCACGCACACACACACACACACACACTTCACTCTTTCTTTCCTTGTTTCTCTCTCCTGTACTACAATGGCCTCACTTCACACTTCTCACCCTCCTTCCACTTTTAACATCAAGAAACTCTACTGCCTGAACACTCACACCCAACTTACGAACCCCCCAGGATTACCTGGCAACCCCTCATCCGTTGATTTATGTTAAGTGGGACCCTTTAATGTCCAAAAGGGTAAAAGTGAATTTGTATGATTTGATGATAATTTGAAATAATTATGAAACAAGATGGGTGGTGATTGAAACTTGAGAGAGAGAGGGAATATTGTTTGTAGTAAGGATTAATGGGGGCAGTGGTCAAAATAGTTTTCTTTAATCAACGTAATCTACAGATGTTATATGTCCTTTTCGGGGGGCCCAGGGAGGCATGTAAAGGACACGTGTACGTGGAAGATGGGGTTTGAAACTTGGTCAGCAAAGTGACGGATTTGAAAGGGGTGAATAAATTAGGTAAATATTTAAGCTTTGACTAGTTTGACGTTGTATGGAGAGCGGGGGAGCATGTAACCTGCCCGATGCAATGGTGAGGGGCAGCAAGCAGCATGGTGGCATGGGCCATGTCTTTATTCTACTGTTCTTTTACGCGACATAGTAGTAGTACAACTGTACAAGGTTTTAAATGCTTATTTTTCTCTCCATCCATCCCCAACCTTAAACTAATTTTGATGGTCCATAGTTAACAATTAATTTAATATTACTATTTACTTTTTGAGGTTATTCACGTCAACAATGTGAGGATTAGTTCAATTTGTTTTTTTTTCATTTTTTAATTTAATTATTACAAAATTTTAAAAATTAAATTAAAAATTATTTATCCAAACGCATCCTACAAGTTTTGCAAACTCGCCTCTAAACGTGCACCTTCACCGGCTCACTCTCTCTTGATTGAATTTAACTTTTGTATTTTTTTTCTCCTTCTTCAACTCTTTCTATTCAATTTGATATCTTTTCTCCTTCTCATATATTGGTCTCTTTTATATTTCACGGCTACACTAATTAAAGTCGATGGTTTTTACGTACGAAGAATTGATTATTGATTGATTGAAGCAATTTTTTCAAGGTAAGGATAGTTTTTTATTTCTACGATTATGTTGCACTTTGTATACATGCGTATGATCTATATATTTTTCCTTTTCTATGATACTTAAGTTCTCAATATTATTTCCTCTGTTCCCAAAAAAAAAAAATCATTCTTTATTTTCTATATTATTTGTTTCAAATAATTATTTTATTTCTAAAAAAGATCATTTAGTTCACCTTTAACCGGTGCAAGCATGTAAACTTATACATCTCTATAATATGCAAAATTCTGTTTTGTCAAATCTTTTTGTCAGACTTGACGTTTTCATTTTTCCGCAGAATAAAAAATATAATAATTTAATGACTAGCTTATGCGAATAATAAGCACTCTAAAAGGTTGAGACTGCAACCCCGGCAGTCCCCTACCGACCCTGCCCTGAGCCAACGTGGAGGAGGTAAATCGCAGGATGTGCATCACAGGAGCCAGGATGGAGAGCTAACGAATAGGCCCAGGGCTAATAGCGAAATTCTTGGGTCATCTCTAGTGATGGATTCCCGGAGTAGAACCCTAAAACGGTAGAGAGAAGGGCAACTGATTCAAGTTCTCTGGAAAGGCTCTTTGTCTTTCTAGTCTTTAAAGTTTGGTGCGATTGGCCTTCCTAACATTTTGATCTGGACAACGCACCAACTCACTGAAAACTTGTTCGTGTTTAAAATTAGTAGGCTTAACCCTAATTATGGACTTAATTATAACCTAATTAGCCCATGGATTATCTCAAGGGATGGCCTTCGATGTTCATAGTCCATATAAAAGTGTAATTATTTAGGATAAAATTATATAAACATTTTTTTCTTATTTCTGGGAAAATTGGGTTTACTTAATTAGAGGATTTATTTAGCAAAATAAATATTTTAATTTAAACTAAACTACAATTTAGGTAACTTAAGAAGGTGTCAATATAATGGAAATTATACCGAGCGCCTAAGCACTTGGTGTTAACAGTGCCTAATTTTTCTTCAAATGTACGTAAAGATTATAAATAATATACATAATATAAATATAAAATACACATGATAATTATGAAGATAATAATTAACTTATGTGCATTTTATATCTATGTTATGTACATAATTTTTAGAAAAAAATGGACGCTCCTAACACCAAGCACTTAGACGCTCGGTATATTAAACTTATCAATATAATGTGGTAGCTCTTCATGCTCGTCAACGGCTAGCAATTTTATAGCGTCTTTTCATTAATTATGATAGCTTCGCCTTCCCTCTAATTAAATGTTTTTCTCTCCAACCTAAATTAAGTAGGATATTGTGGAAAATATTCTACCAGCGATCAGTTGTTTTAAGAAATGTTTGAAATTTTCAAAGAAATGATTGATCACAGATTTTTTTACAGGTACATCGAAGCATACACATAAAATTATGGTAACTATCAAACCATACATTTTTAGGGTTAGTGTTAAGTATATAAGTGCAAGTAAAATTCTAATCCTGCAGGCTAATTTTTAGGATGAGAGAGATCCAAAATGCAATAGAAGAAGCAGGATTAACACCTTTACGCAATAGAATTGATTTTAATTTATTTTTCATTTTTATTTCACGTTATATTAGATTTATCCTATCAATCTCGCGTTGCATTTCATTGTAACTGGTAAGACCTTGTTTATGAGGTAATGTAAATTGTTTGAGTGTGTGACAATCATGGGATGGGCCGACGATATCGGTTTCAATTTTCTGTCCGGTTTGTCACAATAAATTAAATTATTGGGTTGCTATATACCGTTCTTAAAATTTCTATATGTTCATATTACATACATGTACAAAGTATTGTTCAATGGAAATCTCAGATTCAGAGACTGGGGTTTTGAATTTTGAGATGTAAGTTTTTACTGCAATTGAACGGTAATTGGCAAGGGAATCAAGGGGTGGCTCAGTGGTAGAGCCGAGCTTTACAGTATGTAAGATCTCAAATTTGGGGAGAGTATTTTTGTCGAAATTGGGAGTGATCATAAATATTTTGAGACCATAAATAACATCGCCCATTAAATTATGGCTTGTGCTTTCGATGAAATCGATGCTATATGTTTCTCAGAATTTAGCCCAACTAAATCTAGTACTTCCTCCGTTCCACAATAGTGGTCCTTTTAAACTTATATACATATATTAAGAAATAATTTATATTGATAAATTTACTCTTATTAAATAATCTCTCTTTATTAATGAGAAAAGAGATAAAGTGTAATGAATCATTATTGGTAATTGGGAAAAGTAGAAGAATAATTTAGGAAAATATGTATAAAAACTCCCTAAAAATTTTAAAATGATAATTATTTAAAAATAAATTTAAACTTCTAAAAGGACTACTGAACGGTGGGAATAAATTACGTGCTCATATTCAATGCTTGCTCATATTCAACATTTTTACATTTTGGGTTTGGCCCATGTTTGCTCGTATTCTAAAGCCACGTGTGATTTGTAAGCTTCAAAAGTTTTAATACGTGGACTATTATTATTGGATAAAGGAACTTCTACTACTACTAGTAATTGGGCTTGAATCAGTTTAGTTCACTCCAAGCTGTCACCTTGATTCCCGCGATTCGACCTAAGTCCGGCGCCCAATTTCCACCCACCAATCCGATTCCCTCTCTCTCTCTCTCTTTTTCTTGGGGGAGAGATGAGAATCCCAACAACAAATTCCCATGCCGAACCCAACTCCACTCAAAATCCGTCCTCCCTCCGCCAAGATTTAATCACTCCTCTCCTCAACCCCAATTCCACACCCACCACCATGGATCCACCGCCGAAATCATACTGGCGGTTCAGCAAACAAGACTTCTTCCCCGAGCCCTCTTTCCAAAACCTCGCCACCTACAAGACCGCAGTCTCCCAAACATGCCACCGCCTCAAAGACCGTCTCCTCGGTCGCTCCACCGACGCCACCGAGCTCATCGACCTCAAGAAACAGAGCGAGCACGAAATGCGCCGCTGTCTCACCTGGTTCGACCTCATCTGGCTCGGATTCGGTTCCGTTGTCGGCTCCGGCATCTTCTCAATCACCGGTCAAGAAGCCCGCCTTGATGCTGGCCCCTCCATCGTCCTCTCTTACGCCGCCTCCGGCCTCTCCGCCCTCCTCTCCGTCTTTTGCTACACCGAGTTCGCCGTCGAAATTCCCGTCGCCGGCGGATCTTTCTCCTACCTCCGAGTCGAATTGGGTGACTTCATCGCCTTCATTGCAGCGGGTAACCCTCGAAATCTTATTTGCGTTCCCTTTCCTAGGATTTTCTTACTTATTTTGTTCTTTTATTGTTTTGGGTAGTTAGTCAATCTATTGTATAAAATCCTACTTGGTAGATAATTAAAGTCGGCGAGAAGGGCTATGGGTTTGCCACGTAGGAGACTTAAGATTAATTTGATTTTGTGGTGCATTTGACATTTAATTATATTGTCCATCCATGTTCGGCCACTAGATGTTTAAATATTAGGTATAACTCTAGGTTATCTCTAAATTAATTATATTAGATATATATATATATATATGAATGTATTAGATGAATATGTATAGTCTAATATTAATTACATATACTAATCATCTAATTATTATACATAGTACTATTACTATATAA
>JAOWAN010000045.1:0-22438 GCA_028566635.1 Lobelia cardinalis | reverse complement strand
TCTCTCTCTCTCTCTCTCTCTCTCTCTCTCTCTCTCTCTCTCTCTCTCTCTCTCTCTCTCTCTCTCTCCCTCCCCCCCTCTCTTGATGTGAGTTCTTATTCTACCTCAGCTCATAGTCTCACATCCTGGGACTGTAGCATGTAAAAGCCAAGTAAAAGCTACAAACCAACTCCCTCCATGGACATTCAAATTCTACACGTTTTATTTTAATGACGTTTCTATGCTATTTTTTTATGTATGCCATCCATTACCTAAAATCCCATCTTTCTTGGAATAAGATTCATTGATGTTCATTTGAAGTGATCTTCCTATATGTATGAACCAGCGTACTCCGCTAGATTCTAGTAAACTGGTTTAAGTATTTTACTTGCGTGCGGCTGTTTTAATGGCATATGCAAGTACCTCTCATCTACAGAGTCCACCATCATATTTGTATCACATAGCTCTGTGTCTCTGTGTCTCTGTCTCTCTGTCTCTGTCTGTCTCTCTCTCTCTCTCTCTCTCTCTGTCTCTCTCTCTCTCTCCCTCTCTTTCCCTCTCTTGATATGAGTTCTTGTTTCTGCCTCAGCACACAGTCTCGCGTTCCTAGGACCGTGGCATGTAAAACCAAGTAAAAGCTACAAACCAACTCACTCCATAGGCATTCAAATTCTACAGGTGTACTTTAATGACAGTTCTATGTTATTTTTTATGTATGCCATCCATTACCTAGAATCATCTCTCTTGGAATAAGATCCATTGATGTTCATCTGAAGTGATCAGCTTCATGTCATGTAATTAATTACATGGCTTGTAATCAGCTATTCAGCTTTCTATATTTTAAACCGTCAGCATAGAAGGGATGGGTTATAGGCCAGTTTTGAAATGTTCATTGTTTGGAGTCTCTGTGGTCCGGATCCACGTAGAAAGGGAGTTGCCAAGAACTTTCTCTAATATTCACATTGACACGGATCCTCTGTGAAGTGTAACAGATTGTAGTTCAAAAATAAACATGTTCGTCAGTTGCATGTTGCGTCAGCTTCAATTGGCCACAGTTTTGTGCATCTTATATTACACTTAGAAGGTTATTATAGTGTCTAATTGTATTTAATCATTTTCAGGTAATAAACTCGGACAAATTTGAGCAATCTGCTGTATTTGAAAGTGATTCTTATGTTTATTCAACTACGGTACTTCTCTCTTACTCTATTTCTGCTCTACTGTCTTTCTCATGGTGTTCACTGTTGGCCAATGTTTCAATTTGAATAATGTGTTAAAAATCCTGGGCATTGAATTAATCCAGACAGTGTGGACTTCTTCCTTCTTCTTTGGCCCGAACCAACTTCTCCAACCAAATGTCAAGAAGATCTCTATCTTCAAAAAACATCCCACTTTCGGAGCATGACCCAGATTCCAAATCTTCTAGAGCTGGCTCTGTAACAGAGATCCGCGTTTCTGCTGCTGCAGCCAGGAAGAGAATGAGAAATAAGGAAGTTATCAAGGAAACTGATGTCAAATTAGAACATCACGATCCGAAACAATGCAGTCCACCTGACATAGAAGAATTAGCAAATGGAAAGGCCAGCAATACATCCCGATTGAGGAATTCAAGCCCTACCGCAACTGTGCCTCCAAGGGAAATCAAAGCTATAGCCCTCCATAGCACAACAGTCAAACCTCCTCCAAATTGGGTACAAGTCCTTGAAGGGATTCGCGGACAGGTGTCTCCTGAAAATGAACCGATAGACATTTTAAGACCCAACACTTCTTTACTTCCCAAGGAAAGAAGATTTGGCATTTTGGTGGGTACATTTCTTTCAAGCCAAACCAAGGAAAATGTCACCTCTGCCGTTATTCTTCGTCTCCATCAGCATGGTCTGCTTACTGCAGATGCAATTGAAAAGACCGATGAGGCCACCCTCAAGAGCCTGATTTACCCTGTGGGATTTTACCCGACAAAAGCTATCAACATGAAGAAAATTGCCAAAATCTGCCTCTCAAAATACAATGAAGACATCCCTAGGACACTAGAGGAGTTACTCTTACTTCCTGGAATCGGTCCCAAAATAGCGCATATGGTTATGAGCATGGCCTGGAATGATACCCAAGGCATATGTGTGGATACACATGTACATCGCATTTGTAATCGGCTTGGATGGGTATCACGACCGGGAACAAAAGAGAAGACTTTGTCGCCCGAGGAGACCAGAAAGTCGTTGCAGTTGTGGCTTCTGAAGGAGGAATGGTTTCCAATTAATCCGCTCTTGGTGGAGTTCGGGCGGTCTGTATGTACCGCTCCCAGACCTCGCTGCGGAGAATGTAGCATAAGTGAATTCTGCCCATCTGCATTTAAAGAGACCTCAAAGTCTCCTCTCAAGAAGAAGAGTCAGGTAACCAAGCTTTCATGAAGTGGCTCTGAAGGAATAGTTTGATTTTTTAGGGTGGTTTTTGAGTTTTTGATTTTTCTCTCAACAGTTTTCTATCTATCTCTCTCTTACTTTTTACTTTAATCATTACAAAAACTCAAAAACTACCTAAAAAACTACCCATCCAAACACACTTTTGCTTAAGTTACTAGTGATATAAATCTAGTTTTTGCTTCACTATTATTATTATTATTATTATTATTATTATTATTATTATTATTATTATTATTATTATTATTATTATTATTATGTTTATGTTTATGTTTATGTTTATGTTTATGTCCTTTCTGGTCTGTTTGAAGGCCCGAGATCAAATGCTCAATGATTGTTTATAGTGGTAAAGATGTTCAAGGGAAAGTTACGGGAAAATCATCCCCCCCCCCCACCCCCACACCACCACCAAAATAAAAACCTTCATATCTTCAAGGTTACAAACTAACTCTTTTTATCTAAACAGTCAAAATTAAAATTTAAGGGTGGTTGTTAGGATCTCAATCTTTGAGGTTAAGTTGTGATAAGTTAAATTATTAATCTTTGGTTAATCAAGAACTTAATATTGACAGTCGATATCAAATCAAGAGTTAACCGTTGATCTCCGAATCAATTGTTAATCACTTATGGACCAGTCTAATATACCAGTCACTTACAAGGCTAAAGACCCTTGTAATCAAGGTAGTTAATGTTAAAGTGTGAGGTTCTATCTCAAAACTAATTGGCAATGTGAAGAGTAGCCTAGTATCTTTATTAAGTGGTTGTGTGGTGGCTAGTTTATTCCTAATGTGGGATAGTGTCTCAATACGCCCCCTCGCGTGAAGCCGGATTTGCGGCTTACTACGCGGACTCTCTTTTGTCTGCTGGGTGGCGCTGAGTAAGGACATCGTGGGCCGTTGGGCTCGCACGTGTAGAGCCTGCTCTGATACCATGTTAAAGTCTGGGGGCGTATTGAGACGCTATCCCACATTGGGAATAAACTAGCCACACAACCACTTAATAAAGATCCTGGGCTACTCCTCACATTACCAATTGGTTTTGAGATGAAACCCCAGACTTTAACAGTTAAGTCACTTTCAAGTGAATTGATACAATCATTTAGGTTCTCCATGAAGACCCGTAGAATTGTTAGTTACTGGGAATCTAACACCTAACTAACTACAGCCATTAAGAACTCTTCAATATTGAAGAGAGATCACTCAAGGACATCAATCAATCTTGACCAGAACTGCAGCATTCAAAAAGGAAAAATTGAATAGTTTGGGAAATCAAATCTTAAAGCCATTAGGATTGATTCATCAGGGAGACATTCATATTCAAAGGAATCCATAAGGCTGTGAATTGTTCGAACAATTGACTCATTCATTCCAATTGAGATAAGCTTTTGTGTATCAATAGAACTCAATACTACAACCTTAATCTTCAAAGTTGTACATTGATCAAGATCAAGGACCAGCTTCATGTTTATTCAAGATAAAAGAACTTGGTCAAAAGAGAGTTCCTCAATCAAATGAATCAAAACATCCCTGAATTTTGCACTATGTTAAGAAGTTATTCTCGAACAGTAGTACTGATCAGACCTGTGCTATTCATGTTCTCTCAACAATTCACAAACATTTTTCATCAAGAGATGGGAAAATATGAAGACTCTGACCCAACTGCTAACGAGTGTTCACCGGTCGTAAGATCTCAAAGCTAACATAATCTATGACTAAAAGTTGTTCTACATGTTCTAAGATCTTCATCAAAGGCATCCTCAAGCAGGGAATCAAAGTTACAATTCTAAATTCGGCAAACTCCGAGCGACTGAGCCAATAGCCAACCGATGGCCATGAATAGTACTTCTGCATATTTACAAAATATTGCAAAGAAAGAATTATAGGAATTCCACATGGACCTGACAACATCTAAATGACATTATCCTATTGGTCCACAGTTAAAAAGGAATGCTACTTGGATCGGTCAAAGGGGATAGCTTTTGGAAAAAGCAGCCAAGAGGAGGAACATGGAATCTTTGACCTAAACAGCTCTACTTTTTCTAGGTCTATAATAGCAACTCATTTGGAGAACTTACCAAGATTTTGAGATTCTGCATACGAGCCTACAAATCCATTCAAGCGACCTGCAAAAGATACATCTCAAACATTCACCCAACAAAGACACATTCGAAGACTTAAACGCATGTGATCAAGATTAGCTTCATTTATTTGTGTTGTAATATAGCTTCTTTCAGCTTATTTTAAAAGCACTTCACGAAGAAAAATCAAGCATTATATCTAGTGCAATTTTCTTTTCTTTTTGGTGGAGTAGGTTATAAGATTACATTTGAGATTAAAGTCAACTGGTGATAAAAACTGTGGTAGTTTTTGTTGTGTGAAAAAACACAGTTGATGTTGACCTTTGTGCTAGGAATTGTGTGAGTTCCAGAGTTTCATTGGTTGTAATAGAAATTGTGGATTAATAAAAATAAGCCTTGTGTGTTCAAGAGGAACAACAGGGGTAGATGTACTTAATGTTTACTTGAAACCACTTGCTCTCTCGGTTAGTTGTTTATTGCATTTGTGTTATTCATCACTCTCTTTCATTCAACTGCTTGTGTTAATCTATTTGTTGTTCCAACCTCAATAGGCATTACCTTTCATTAAGCTAATCTCAATCTTTCGTTATCATTACTCTTTCATATTAGTTTAATCCCTTATTACTGTCCATTTAGTGTAGATAAATCATTAATCAGTAGCAAAGGAGACCTTTCAGTGATGCTAAATAATGTCCCTAATTTTTTCATCATCGCCTCAATTTTTATAAAAATATCATTATGCCCCTAATTTCTTACTCCGACCATAGTTATATAATCATTGTATTACTATAATTTTGACACGTACACACTTAAATGCTTGAATTTTATCGCTTAAAATATATACCCACCACTCCTCCCCTAATTGCTTTGTGAGGGATAAATCCATCACTTAAAAATCAATGAAACTATGATACAAGTCGGCATAGTCAACTGATCGAGCCCGGATATGTTCGATCCACGTGTAGGCAGGATAGTTACAAGCTAAAAATCATGATTAAATTTATAAAAATAATATATTATAATTAAATTTATAAAAGCTTATAAATACAAAAGTCAGTTATATTTAAAAGTTTTGAATTGACAAATAGGAGAAATGGAAATTTAAAATAAAGAGAATAATATTAGAAATAAATAATTGAGATTAAACATTTTAAAAGATTAATTAATATTACTATTTTTTGACATCACATCATTAAATAATAAAATATGATTTGATTTTTATTATAGATTCCTCAACTATCCATTTTCAGTGTTTTCCTAAAGTTCTTAGCATGAACATTTCAATCCTCCATCTTTAAGAAATAATCGTATTGAACATTATTTTGTCTTAACTTGATATTTCGGATGTTATGCATCTTGTAAGAACGTATTTAAATATAAAAAAAGGTTTAAAACAATTGATCAATATATAATTAAGGATTAATTAATTATTTGGTCATCGAATTAATGTTTAACAATTAGTTTGATCATCGGTGAATTTTCGTACTTTGTTTGGTCACTAATATTCTGTTTTGCGATTTATTTAGTCATTTTAGGTATTTAAACTTCAAATAAAATAGAAAATAACTTGATATACCTATTTTACCTTCATTATTTATGATTGAAAAGATGAAATTTAAAATAAAAGAATTCTTTTTAACAAAAATCAAAAGTCCATCAATCATAATAAAAAAAATTCAACAGTCAAAGCTAGAATCCTAAATCATAATACACTATATTCTTCCCAATATATATGCGAAATTGGAAAGTTGTGGTTTGGGATATGGTTGTTAAGGAGGGGAAGAGGGGTGGGGAGGACCATAGTTCGGATAGTCAGGGATGATGATCACGATATCTGGTCTGGTTTTATTTAGTTCGTTATACGGGGGAGTAGGACTGCAGCCCACCTTGAATGAGGTGCCTAAAATGGCAGGTGTACAGAGCTATAGAGCAGGGCATTGCCGTAATTCATCTAATGCTTTCAAGGGTATTTTTGGTAGATTAATTAAAGACTGTACAGTACAAAAATTACCATATTTATCAAAAACCCAAAGTTTCAAAAATCAACCAAGAAAACTTATAGTCCAAACGCACCCGTATAAACTTGGGAACGATGGGGAAGGAGGCAGTAATTTGTTGTGCCCCTCTTTCTCTCTCTCTCTCATCGGCGGGAGGAGAGTAGGACTAGGAGAGAAAACTACCGTCCCAAATTCAATTTCTCAGCAGACGACTTGCACCCCCAAATTCAGTTATTTTTTGGCATGCGGTAGGGCACATACTGGGCATTTTCAATTTCTCCACATCTAGTAATTAGAGCAAATCAGTCTGCTAATTGTAATTACCTATGATCAGGGAAACCTCGATTTCTCTTTCATGCCGATTCATCTTTATCATTTAAAAAAAAAAAAAAAAAGGTAAACTGCAACCCCGACAGTCCCTCATCGACCCTGTCCTGAGCCAATGTGGAGGAGGTAAATATCTTTATCATAAAATTATCATTAGTGATAGGTTTTAGTCGATTGGTCACATCCACCACCACCACCACCACTGACCGGGTAAATGTTCATCGAAGATTATTTTCTCACTAGCAATCCTCTCTCTATCCTTCCAAATTTTCATTTTTTTTTTTTTTTTTACTTTTCACTACTCCCCCACACCTTTTATGATTTAAAAAACAATGGCTTATGAATTATTCTGTAAATAGACGGAGAACAAAAGTGGAGAAAACGAGAACAAATGACTGTATTATGATTGGTAGGCTTATGAATTTTTCCTTTTAGAACATTTTCATTTTAAATTCTTTCTTTTAGATCTCTTTAACTATAATCATAAATTGAATTAACCACAATAATAAGTAATAGGGATAAAATAGGTATATCAAGTCAATTATTATTTTTTTTTAAATTTTAAATACTCAAAATGACCAAATAAATTGTGAAAGAGAATGTTAGTGATCAAACAAAATACAAAAATTCATTAGTGATCAAATTAATTGTTAAACAATATTTTAATGATCAAATAATTTTTTAATCCTATAATTAATCTATGTAAATCCCACTAGAAGTTAATAGGTTAGAACGGTGGGGGGAAGGGGAGGGATTGAATAGTCTATAAAACCTCGCACATCTTTTTTAAAACTTCATCACTAGAAAGCACCCTTCTTAAAAAAAATTAACTAACGATAAGTAAGCAAAGTTATTAATAAACTAGTTACTCAAACAGCAAAACGGTTAAGTATTAAAAGTGAAACATTCCAACTTTAAGCAATTTCAAAGTTAAGCAGTTAAAGATGTAAGCAAGTGAAATAAAATGTTGAACATATTGAGTATGACTTGTTGAATTAACTCAAATGACATCAAGTGAGAAATAAGCACAACAAAAACTGTAAGTACAGACATAGTGGTTGACAGTGTAGAACGGGTATGTTCTCTCTGTATCGGGATAAATATCCCGATATCGTCATTCACACGTCGAACATAAGTTTTTGGACAAGCTTGGGATTAGACCTGTCAAAATGCTACCCATTAACCCACTCTAACCCGTTTTAACCTGCTAAACAGCTCAACCCATTACAACCCATTTAGTTACGAAATTGTATATTAGAATGTCAAAAAAATATTTTTTCGTGCAAATGAGTATTCAATATGTTAATTTGAGTTTAACTTAACTCATTTATTATACAATTGAGTAGATCGATTAATTAAATGTGTTATAATAGGTTGAATCCATTATAACCTGTTAATTATTAAAACTCAACCCATTTCAACTCATTTAACCCGTATTGACAGGCTTACTTGGAATGTAACTAATCTGCGCAAGGTAGTGTACGAATTCCACAGAATCTTATGGAGATATTAAACAGTCATGTAATAATTTTTGATGACATAATATAATATGATATTTTGTAATGATTAAAATGAAAAAAATAAGATAAATTTAGAGATAAAGAGAAAATTTGAAAACTCATCAAAAATTAAAAATCAAATATCATATCACATGACATTCGTGATTTGAACCTAATAAGTGAGCTGAAATATGGTCGTCGGAAATCATTGAGATTTGGGAAGGTGATATTTGTAATAAAGGGAAATGTACAGGGGCGCAAAGTGGAATATACTACTCTGCCGCTACCCACACTATTTTTGACGCCTAGCTCTCTAAGTACAATTTTTCAAGGATTTCACGGACAGACCATATGCTTGTAACAATCCAAAAATGTGGGCTGCTGCATCACGAAAACACTAAACAAAGAATAAATAAAGAAATGTTGAAGAAAGAAAACTGAAGCCTTTTGGTCTCTCTCAATTATGGCATCTC
This sequence comes from Lobelia cardinalis, assembly GCA_028566635.1. Lineage (NCBI taxonomy): Eukaryota > Viridiplantae > Streptophyta > Magnoliopsida > Asterales > Campanulaceae > Lobelia > Lobelia cardinalis. Next base: position 13,669 of record JAOWAN010000045.1, on the reverse strand, counting down.
TGCAGCCATGGATAGTCATAGCAACACTTGTTGCTATACTATCATCATGTTCAAGAACTGCTGCAATACCATTTTCTGAATCTGACAGCAGGGTTATGATCAGTTTACCTGGCCAGCCAAAGGTCAGTTTCCACCAATTTGCTGGATACATAACCGTTGATGAAAAGCAGCACAGAGCTCTCTTTTACTACTTTGTTGAAGCCGAAACTCGCCCTTCTTCGAAACCTTTGGTTCTTTGGTTAAATGGAGGTACGCATTTTTGCTTTGCTCCCTTCGTTCCTGACAAAGAATCCAATTTTTTCACTCGAGAATGACGAGTGACTCTCAAAATCTTATCTATTTATCTTCCGGGATCAGTAAGAAATCATTTCTAAGCATTTTGTGGAGTTAGCAGTAGAATTGTTCGCAAAACATCAGCAATCCTGACCCCATGGCTCTCATAGAGTGGGATCGAGGACCTTGCTGATGTGGCTGTGATCCCATGGCCAATTCTATGAACTCTAGAGATGCAAGATTCTAGAGGTTCCTCCATTGAAGAACATGGCTTATAATCTTGTGACTTTGACAGGACCTGGTTGTTCATCAGTTGGAGCAGGGGCTTTTGTTGAGCATGGCCCTTTTAAACCAAGAGGGAACACTTTGCTCAAAAATGACTATAGCTGGAATAAAGGTAACTTAATCCCATAATCCTGAAGAATCATTCTTTGTGAAATTCTGCTAGTGTACTTTAGATTAGTTACATAATAATTTTTTTCTCTTTTGATAGAAGCAAATATGTTGTACTTGGAATCACCAGCAGGAGTTGGATTCTCATACTCTGCTAATAAATCCTTCTATTCATCGGTGAACGATGACTTGACAGGTTTCCATTCCCATCTTCTAGTTTTTTTCACCCTGAAATTACCTGATGAAGTTTTTGTCGAGCCTCGGTCATTCTTGTATACAGATTTGATGAAATCAAGATTGAATCCTCCGTAACTTTGTTTCTTCAGCCCGAGACAATCTTGTTTTTCTTCAGCTTTGGTTCGAGAAATATCCAGAGTATAAGACTAGAGATTTTTTCATAACTGGAGAAAGTTATGCAGGTATGTTTGAATTCTAGATTCATCGTTCGTGGGATTCTGATTAAGGACCGTTCTTCTGATACTAGATTCTGCATATATGAACAGGACACTATGTTCCACAACTCGCGCAACTCATTCTTCAATCACAATTGAAGTTTAATCTCAAGGGAATAGCTGTAAGTTGAATCAATGAAAACAGTATTTCCTGCACAATTAAACTGTACTTTTGGGATTCATGGAAGAAATAAACTGTGTATGCAGATAGGAAATCCACTGTTGGATTTTAATACGGATTTCAATTCGAGAGCAGAGTATTTGTGGTCTCATGGTTTAATATCGGATGCTACGTATGATCAGTTCACAAGAGTTTGCAATTATTCTCAAATCAGAAGACAATACCAAAACCACAATCTTACACCAGTTTGTGCTCGGGTCTCGCATCAAGTTTGGAGTGAAGTTAGCAGATTCGTAGATGTATACGATGTCGCTCTTGATGTATGTATAACCTCAGTTTCTTCACAATCGCAAGTTTTAGATCAAATGGTAAACTCAAAGTTCAAGTCCATTTTTCTCATTTCTAGACTACATTTTCCTGCCTTATCTCACCCTAATTTCGGATGATAGGAGGCTCAGGTTACGGAGAAGATAGATGTCTGTGTGGAGGAGGAAACGATCAAATACTTGAACAGGAAAGACGTTCAAACAGCTCTCCATGCTCGTCTTCTTGGAGTCACCCAGTGGACTACTTGTAGCGAGTACTAACAATATTCTCTTGCTTTGTTTTTCTAAATCCAAAACGAAAATGGAAGAACATAAATCTGCTGGATTTTAATTTTCTTTTAACTTTCTCGATGATAGGGTTTTACATTACGAGATGCAAAACCTTGAAGTGCCTACAATTCCTGTTCTGGCTTCCCTGGTCAAGTCCGGCATAAGGGTCTTGGTTTACAGGTAGTTTGATTGCTTGTCAACCACAAAAAGATTTCGGATATTGGTATATATATGAAGTATAATATGACAGAATTCTTACAGCATACGTTCAAGTGCTGCGCATCTAGCTTTTGCTATAATAATCATCTGAACTCGATGTTTATAAAACTTTTAGCGGAGATCAGGATTCAGTCATCCCCCTAACAGGAACTCGGAAACTGGTTAACGCATTGGCCCTGGGCTTAGGATTGAACACAAGTGTGCCATATCGAGCTTGGTTTGAAGGGAGACAGGTTGATCAGTCTAGGCACTCATCTTAATAATGCTAACCATGTATGAAAATCTCTCTATGTATTTGATCATTGTTAACTTGTATCATACTTTGTTTGGTCAATTAGGTTGCTGGATGGACACAAGTGTACGGGGACAACAACATCCTATCGTTTGCCACCATTAGAGGAGCTTCTCACGAGGCTCCGTTTTCCCAACCGGAGCGTTCTCTCGCTCTCTTTACCGGATTTTTAAGTGGGGAACCATTACCAGTACCTGATAGAATGATGCAAGTCAGAAAACAACCAGACCGAGTAGTAGTACTTTAATGGATCAAGAAGATGGTTTAGGCTCTTTTAACATTTGAGAGAAGGTTTTCATCTATATTTTCAACACAATTTCCACGATAACTCACATCATTAAATCTATCAAGAAAATCTTGGTGCTTTTTTTCAATTTTTAAGGGTCACTTTTGGCGGAAGATTATTCTAATGATCATGACTCTTAGGCGCACCAAACCGTATAATGAAAATATGACCTAGCAAGTCCAGCCCACCCCATTTAGAATGATTGGAAAATGTGTAGGAAACCAGGGGCATAGACAACTGCTACTAGGGTGGGATTAGGCACCATAAGGGTCTTCCTTTTAGCCGTTGATTAACTATGTTCATATTTTTATAATTTTTATGTTCATTTTTTAAACAGAGTGGCATTCCTAGCTAAAAATGCTTAAGCGCTCGATATAATTTTCACCTTCTGGTTGGTTTCAAATGCGGGTCCCATTTCACACGTGGGTCTCATTTGAGTTTGATCAAGGTCAATGCATATCAATAGTAGAGAATGATCTTTTCTGCTGCCCCTTACTCGTCCTACTTCAAGTGAAGTAGACCAGCAAGCTCTTTCGATGATAAAACGATCTTCAGAACGAAGAAGAAAGTAGACAACAGACTTCGTTCACCTTTGATTGCTATCTCAATTCGGCTACGAGCCTCCATAGCTAGAGTACTTGGATAAATTACATAATTAAATACTCCAGAATTCACATTGACAGCACCCTGCACTTGCCAAGCACCTCCAGCCAGTGGAAAGAATGGCAAGAGAATCCCCCATGCCCATGCATACAAGTAAACCGGATATGAAACCATATATCGGCATCATTTTAAACTTGAAAAATGTTTGGGAAAGGGTGAAATGTGAAAGGAAATGATGCATCACCAATGAAAATGATTGTGAAGAAGTTGCGCTCACGATTTATAATTTTCAAAGATATTCTCATAAGTGGCGTATCATTCCCAATGAGTTTTCCCTATTTCCATTTTTCAAAGATACTCGAGGTGCTCACTACTGCACATGATAAGCATAGGAAAAACAAAATGAAAATCAAGTTCTTGTCAAAACCAGAAGGTGAAAACCGTCATTTTCTATTTTCTAACATTAAATTGAGAAATAGAGCACAATCAAATTAGTAGAGCATATCATTATGCCAGAACACAAGAGACTACAAGAGATAATAAGACTTCAATGTAAAATCAGCTGGAAGATTCACCAACAACTAAAAACTAACCAGGACTTACACCACCCAAGATTCAGAACGTGCAATGGGATATGATTGTCACTGCCACATCACTGATGTAAATTCTAATACTTGCTATAAATCCAGAACCCAAGGGGTCTTGAAGCCTATCAGCGCTGTGGGGAGGTAGAATCAGATCAATCATGCAATGTTCCCAGTATGTCATGGTCGTCATAGAGATGATACCTGAAAAATAAGCTCAAGTTACAATTTTAGAACCTAATACTAGAAAGTCTTACGAGCATATTAAGAAGATATATTCAAATAAAGAAAGCAGCAAAAAGAAAGAGAATAAGGTGAGAGAATGTCCAAAATGAAGGTTTCATTCGTAAGTGCATTTTTAATTGAACATGGATGAATTTCAAGTCTAATACTTCAGCGGTGACACAAGCACTCATTGAAAGCTTTATTAGGGCTCAGGAGGTTTAAAAAATAGAGGCATATTCCAAGTCCGTTACAAACTCAAATAGGGGACACATTTATCCTAGTTTGAAACAACCACAAGTTTATGACACTGAAGGTAAAATAGAGCCATGAGTTTTGATAATCAAAATGAAACCATATTTAAGATGCAAGTTATGCAGATCTACATAAAAGTCACCAGGTACCTCTCAATTCAGATAGAAAGAGAGAGTCCAGTCAAGTACATTAAATACAGTAGTGGAGGCCTAAAATAGATGTCAAGATGAACCAAACTCCAAATAATATTATCTTAGTTCGCATATTGTGTTCAATAGTATAATACATATCTCCTGAAAGTATAACAATAGGACGACGTTACGTACTAGATATATACATAAGTTAGCGAGATTATAAACCAAGAACAACCAAAGATCTTTTTGCGACATGTAAACATAGACAAAAAGCAGCAAGCGCATCAACTAGACTGCTTTAATCATGAAGACCAAAAAGCCCATTCCAAGAGTCAACAGTGCATAATATGCCACATATAATGTTATGTATCAAATATTTGGGGAGGAAACATAAGAATCGGAGGTCAATGTCTCACAAAGTTACAACATCATAAGCATATCGTTATTCATTACCCGTTTTTGCAAAACATTTTGATTCACAAGTGGCATACTGAAACTGTTTCCCTGCAAGCTAAAGATAAACTACAAAACACCGCAAGGTTCCTAGCCCAAAGAGAAGCTTGAAAGGAAATCCTCTCCTATAAAAGCGAGGGATGTAACTCACGGCCTCTGAAAATCCAAGAGTTCCATTCGATCCAAACGTTCCACAACAAACTAAACACGTCACACCCCCACAGTAATGAAGCATCCATCTCTCTACCAAAAGTCATCACACCACAAGGCAATATATAAACCTCTCCCCGCCCTCCAAACAGCAAACACCAAAAGTCGCGAGCCATAGGATAATGCATAAACAAATGATCCGGGGTCTCACTTGCTACCATACACATAATACACACATCCGGGGAAATGGCTGTCATAGGGCGCAGCCGCTGTCACCAATCATTGGCATTCAACCGGTAAATAACCATCAGCCAAGCAAAGGCTTTATATAAAATGGGACCTTGGATTTCCAAATGAAGGTATAAAAAGAGACTCAACCTAAATGTGTGTTTAAACAAGAAGCTTATTGAAGACTTTACCGAAATAGAACCAGACTTCTACGGATCCAAATCCGACAATCGGTATTATCAACCGACAGAAGGAATGAAGACAACTGATGAAGCAAATCTGCAACTAAGGTGAACTCTGTCAGTAAGATCCCTAACAAAGTGAAAATCCCAAGAGACTCAACCACTCTCCCCAACAAGAAAAGCAGAAACGGGAGAATTGTGGATCCTAGAAAGTCGAAACAATCAAGGAAAGGTTATCTTAAGAAGATATTTCCCTATTCATGGATCCTCCCAAAACTGAACCTGATCCCCTAGTCCAACCACACGACGAATGTGAGGATTGAAAAGATGAGAACAACTGTGTATGAACTTCCAAGGACTAGAATGCGCGAGGGAGAGATGGATAGAAGCATTTCAGCCATTCGAATGCGCACCGAACTTGCTCCGAGTAACCCTATGCCAGAGAGAATTAGGCTCTAAAGGAAAACGCCTTGGTCATTTACTGACGAGGGAAAAAATCTTGAAAACCAGATTCCCAAGTACTGCTTGCTAATAGTGCACGGTAATTACCATAGGCTTCACATCTGCATAAATTGAAATTATTGGGCTGACATGCATCTCTGAATATCTACTACACAAGCGAGTCCAGCAGTATGTTCAACATGATCAAGCTCAATATCATTCTGAATGCTGCCACAAAACCAAATACCTTAACTCATGGGTAGACTGGTTGCTCCTTCAACATGATTGTATGATGTTGGCAAATGAATAATGCTAATGTTGCCAAAGGTTGGAAACACGTAATTGATCATATGCCATGGAAGGTCACAATCAGATGATGGTACCCACATCATTTCTCACCAATCATGTATATTCACGTTATTGGTTGGATCTCATGAGAAACTCACCACCTGGTGATGCACTTAAACCGTTTCTAACTTATGTTACACTTGCACAGACTCTGTTGCCACTGTCGGCTGGTAGTTCGTGTCCACAAGTTGGATTCAGGAAAACCATGAATTTTAGGACACGTGGAAGAAATGAAAGTATGGTGTGGGTACTTCTACACAGCCTAGTGCCTTACGCGTTCTATTAAGCCTTCATGTGCTATTTTTTCATTATAAATGGGGATGTGTTATGAAAATTAGTGGAAAATACTCAGAATGTTAAGAGCATCATAGATGTAAATTTCAATGACTTAACAATGAAAATCATGAGCTGGAGTGCCCAGACTATACCTTGACGAGTCCGACCAAGATCCCATGTTCAATTCCGTGTGGATCATATTGGACCACAAGTATGGCAAGTAAAATGAACGGTCCATGTTACCAATGTTACTTGGACTCGACTACGAGGATCCGACACAGGTGTAGATCTGAGTGTCAGATCCTCCAAAATTATAAAATTTTACACCATATGTAGTGTAGAACAGCCACGCCCATACCCACACCCATGTCGTACCGTGTCGGACACGGGTACGTTGGCAAAAGTGAAGGGTCCATGTACCAGTTTCCCACCAATCACGTATATTCAGTAAGCTTTTGGCAACTAAATTCCTGTAGCTTTTGCATTAGTATGACCAAATATAACTCAAGAATGCCTCTCAGAAATCTCAAAGATGTTTCTTATGAACAAATAAACATTCTGCAAATGAATAAGGAGAGATCAACAGTTCAGTTCTCCTAAAAATGTTCATGTACGTGGGCAATCAATGTTTCTTGATTCTTCCAACATGTGAAGTAGGCTTTGATCTAAGCTTATTCTATATTCTAGTTTCAAATCACTGAAATACATGAGTTACCAAATATTAATATGTAAGACACAAGCTGGAATTTGTAAAGAAGTAAGAGAGCGCGCTTAGTGGATAATACATTCATCTAGCCATCCCCTTGTCTCCTTTCTCTACATCACACCTCTATATCAGGCTAATGTCGACCAGTAACAACCATCCATCAAACCACCACGTAAAGCTATGAGCCACACCACCCTCCATCATATCTTCATCGTTACCGATAAATACAACCGGTAATAGAAGATACTGCAGCTCTACCTAGAGTTTGACACCACCGTCGCTTGATCCACCTCATTTACTACTGTACATGTTATTTCGCATCAAACAAAGCCACATATCTATCAATTTTGTCACTGATCTCGTAAAGTTTACTATTAAAGTTTACTAGTACAAGGTTTACTATTAAAGTTTTTTATATGTAGGACTTTTTAGTGATCAATTTGATGGTTGGAACCAAATTAGATGGTGTATGTAAACATAGTGGTGTCAGTGTTTGGTTAATTAAAAGTATGCTACTTCGTCATAATTTACTGTTCTTTCTTCTATGGTTCTGCCTGGTTCTCCTTTGCTCATATTTTTCTTTTAGATGTAAACAATTCGTCTTGATTCTACTTGCCCAAACTGAACCAAGAAAGCCAGAATCTAGCAATCGATTTTTTATGCATTAGGTTTGGTTCAATCGGTTTATTAAATTAGGAAAACTGAGCTTTTGGTTGGGTTTCTATTTTTGCCAAAATAGGCAAAAATCGAACCAAACCAAACCATGAACATCCCAAATGAAAACCTGCTGAGCTAATGCCTAAAGTAAAGCAAGAAAAGCCTTCCTATTCCAAAAGAAAGAGCAATAGGCAAGGCCTGGGAATTACTCACTGCAAATGCACCAGAAGGTGAACTACCAACCTGCCATAGCGTCCAATATTCATTCCCTCTAACATGTCAAAAGAATGGAGCTCCCAGTAGCGGGTGTAATCAAAGGTTTCAAAATGATAAGAGTACATTCTATTTGAATCTGCCAAATTATAGCAATCATCCAAGCCTTTGATGGTTGAAACCAATGCATTCACCAGTTTCAAGCCCTTATTTCCAAATCAATCCCATCAACCCACCCCAATTTCCAGGATTGACAAACAAGATTACCATATACACCAGATATATCCAAGATAAGTTTCTTCTCTAGGCTAGAAGCTATTAATTGTAATTATTTCCAAACTTTTGTAATTATCTTCAATTTTGTAAACTGAGAACAACGAAGTAGTTTTTCGATCACTTTTTTGAAAAGCACTGTTCCTACATTGTTTCTTACACAATCCTACCTTAGCAGCGACAAAAGCGCAAGAAATTAGTAATTCACTACTTATAATAGGCAAAATATCTTGTAAGCAGGTGAGCAAGTATGATTCAACTACTTTAACAATTTTCCCACAATAATCAGAAATAGTTTTGAAGTTGAAATGTTGTTTAGAGTCTCCCCTCATTACTGATACTAATCCTTTTCTTGAAGCTAAACGAGGCCTTAAAAGTAGTGTATGACCTATACAGACAGGAGGGAGCATGCATATAATGTCTCCACACTAAAAATGGCTGCCCCCAATATAAGCTATGCAAAATGCAGTATTATGTGTTCTCCTAAACATTGCCTACTACAAACAAAAATCAGAAATTACCAAAAATGTTCTAAAGAGTGGTACATGTTCAAGAAAATAAGAGGGGAGGGGAAGTTGAGAACTTGAAGGAAATTTGAGGTTTAAAATACCATATTATGACAGTAATGGTTCCCAATTGGGGATTAGGAAGTAAAAAGGCAGGAAGCAAAGGTTCATCACAGATGCTGGAAATGGTGATTGAGATCTACAATGAATAGTACGATAGGGAGAGGGGGGGGGGAGAGAGAGAGAGTTCCCTTGAACATAAAAATTATGTCCGAAAAGCCCTAGATTTCATTTTTGTACCAAAAACATGGCATATTTAGTGCTAATGCAGTCCTGGCTTACCTCAAGGACATTAATATCGTTCAAAAGACCTACATAAGCAACATTACCAACATCGCGAAATGTTTTAACTCAAGAAAAGGATATCAAAGGATGAATGAGGATGTGGGTCACAGTTTTTGCCAGAAAAATTATGTCAAGGTTGTAAATAATGCCCAGAAACAACTTGAACTTACTTTTTGTCGTCAAGCTTCACCTCTGTCCCTCCAAACTCAGAGAGCAGAACAGTGTCTCCTTCCTTCACTGAAACAGGAACCAAACTTCCCTCCTTATTACGGAGTCCAGGACCCACCGCAACAACTTTTCCGGAGTTCAGCTATACAACAGAGGTGGTAAGGATGAAAAAGAAAAACAAAAACAAAAATAGCCGAAACAGATGAAGAAAGAAAGTAGACCCATCACGGCTTTAGACCAAAACCATAAAATACTCCCACCAGTGACGAAAAACAAATCTTAATTGCAAAATTCAGCTATAATGTTCGTTATTTTTCATTTCTTTTCTTTGCTGACAAGAACACGGTGATTCTCTCCTGTGTCATACAAACAAGTAAAAATAAAAACACAATACTCCCTTCGTCTCCAAATTTATCTTCCCATTTTAAATATTTACGTTAAACTCGATTAAACTTTAATCAAATATTTATATAAATTCAATTGTTTCTTCCGAATTTACAAAAACTGTCAAAATATGATGGAAATTTTGAAATCCAAAACACAATAAACTTGTGTCAAAGGGTGATTTGATATCAAGATACAGAAAACATTACATGTTGGTAACACGGTAGAGGAATGGTGAATTACCTTGGTGGTGTTCTCAGGGAGTAAAATTCCAGCACTTGTCTTTGTTGGGGGTATTATTTTTTCAACCAGTACCCGATTGAACAGCGGAATCAAACGCTTAGCCATTTTCTTGAAGAAGAAGAAGAAGAAGAAAATGGGGAAATGAAGCTGAGGGCGATCAATGGCAACTGTGCTTGGGGGGTTTTGGGGTTGTATTTGTAGGGTTTAAGAAAGGGTCTTCATATGTTTATGTTTTGCCCTTATTTTGTTTGTAATTACCATTGTTGCCCTTGTTCGATTTTCTGAAATTTTTGTTTCCGTTTGAGAGAAAGGTGCAAGTGGTAATGTTGTTTTTATCATTTTTTTTTATGTAATAATAAAGAAGTCTATAAAAAGCTTACTTTATTGTCGAAATACAAAATGTTAAACTATATCCTTATGCTCAGATCAGTAATACGATATTGTGCGATATTTAATTTTAATATTTGATATGTAAAATAAAAAAGTATGAGAGAGATAGAAAAAAATAGTGAGACCTATGATATGTAAAGTGAAAAAGTAATAGAAATCAAATATCAAATAAATCAGATTAATAATTTAAGCCTTAATAATTTTTAAAGAGACAATAATCTTTTTTTAAGACAAGGGAATATTATTTTTTAGATATTTAAGCAAACTTTTATAACCAACATAAAAGGTATCGAAATAATTATCATAATTTAATTTACAAAAATATTTTAAAAAGTAGTTCGCTTAACAATTGCATGTGTATGAAAAAAAATGAACTAGTGATGAACATGATAATCAAATAATTCATGTGCATTTCATATTCATGTTATGTACATAATTCATAAATATAATGTACATTTATGAAAAAATTGGGCATACTTTGCTAGGTATGCCTAGGCACACGATATACCAACTGCCCCCCTCTCCATCCTCAACTTCATCTCCTTATTCCTCCGATCTCAACAACCTTTCATGGCCTTACTCCTACAAACAACCCCGTCACCCACATCTCACCACCATCACTCATAAGTCATAATCCTCGTCCCCAACTCCCGCCCTTCAGGGGCAGATCTAGATGGGAATTTTTTGAGGTGAGTGTGAAACTTTACGTAGATTTGGGGGCAAGGTTCCTGGAAAAAAAACATTTGTTCAAACAATTCGATGGGTGTGTCGGAGATGAAAACACAAAAAAGGAATTCACATTCATTTTATAACGACTACGAGAAATAGGGAACAAAACGATATTGTTTTATTTTGGAAATTCAATGTTTGTGTCCAAATTTTCAAAAAAATAAAAATAAAAAGAACTAAATTGAGTTTTGTCGAAATATATTAGGCAAGGCAAAAAATAAGACTGATGGCGAAAAATTCCATAATTTTCGACCACCACTACTATTAATAGATAATTTTTCACCACGGTGGGAGCGACCCACCTAACTCGATCCGCCCTGTCGCCTTTAATCTACACCTACTGTGTGACACACTGACACTTCAGATTTTGATTACCTTTATGTGCATATATTTTAGGGTTGCATCATTGATTGCATTGTTTATCTCGAACACATCTTGATTTTTTATGTTGCATTATTACTTATTGTGCACGGTATTAATATTCAATAGTGTTTGCTGTGGTGTGGTGCGTAATTATTTATCTTGGAATTTTATGATAATAATTCCTAGATTACTTGGAACATTTGGATTTTTCTGGACGGACCCATTTGCCTTATGAGCCCATAGTTAGGATAAAATTTGGTATGACTAAAGTTCTTTGTAGACCGGGAGAGGAGAGAGAGATAATTAAAATTGAAATCACCCTAATTTACTAAGAATTATAAAAATAGCGATTTGTTGACTTGTCGAAGAAATTGGACGATGTGTCAATAATAGAAATTAAAAATTAGTGTCTTAAAATCACGTGGAGATAAAAATAAAAGTATATATAATAAAAGTTTGAATAATTAACTTGATATTTTAAGATATACGAATTAAGAATTGAATTAAATAATTAGACAATGTGTTTAGAGTACTTGTTAATCAAGATTGGTTATTGCAGTTTCGTCATGTGTTTAGAGAAGGAAATACGGCAGCGGATCGTTTAGCCAGGTTGGTGCTAATGGATACGGTTTCACGGAAGTATTTTCGAGATCCCCTATGGTGTTGGATCATATTTTGGAGAATGATAGGCTTGGGAAACAAATTATTAGACATGTAATGGGCTAGAGACTCGTTCCTCTTGATGTAAAAAAAAATTAATTAGACAATGTAAGTGGCCATACTGTTAATTTGATATTCAGAGATAAAATTAAGAAAGAAATATTGAAAGATCAATTGTGTTCAGCTGAATTGAGAGAGAGGATTATATAAATCAGTATATAAAGTGGAAAAAGAAAGCTTCTAACTAACATCACTAACCTAACTTTACAAATTACAAACTAGCAGTTAATTACCAGCAAGAATAATATCAGCAAGGATGATATTGGTGATACCAGCAAGGATGATAGCAAGGTTGCTGTTGTTAGTAATCTTGTTCTTCGCAACCTTGCTAGAGATAGTATCTTTAACACCTACTAAGTTTTGGACCGAAACTAGCACGAAAAGACGAAAAGAAAGCTAGCTTTGGAAGTTCGTTAAAATTCATTAATCGGTGTTCCGATTATAAAATGAAACATTTTTGTATCGTAAATTTTTCATTGTGAACCTTTGATATAATTTTTATAATATTTTAAAATAAAAAGTTGCAATACTAATTCTACAAATTATGTCAAAAGTTAATTTTAAAGTCCTAATAACGGTCGCCGAAGCAATAAGATATCGTAAAAATTAGATTGATATTGAACGAAATAATATTTGAATTGTTATGAATTTTAGAAAGAAAGAAAAATGACTTTCCATAGCCATGGAACGCCATTGCTCGGACAGGAGAGGAAGAAGGTTCTTTGGATAATAGGCAATGAGGCTCCTTTCATAAATTATAAAATAACCTTTAATTATAACGATCAAACTTTAAATGAGCTTAACTTATTTGTTTTAGATTGAAATGGGAGGATTGAATAATTAAATTGATTAATTTTTGAAGGACTTTTCAGTGGATTACATTCATAACTTAAATCCTAAAAGTTTATTCACGAGAATTTTATTTCTTTAACAGAATGTCGTACTGTTTTGAAAAATGATCAATTTTAATAAACAGTAAATAACCCAACATGAAAACGATTGTAATTGTCATCTCACGCAACCTATTGTGGTATTAATGGAAATTGTTATAGCATGAAATACATGGTTATTATGTGAGGTTGTAATGTACGTGATCATATACTTATTGTGCTGATGCACGAATACTTGTTATGCTGATGCACGAATACTTGTTATGCTGATGCACTATCGTGTTGACCGATCCAAACAAAGAAGCGTGGTACGACTCGATTGAACGGCAGTATGATCGTTGGTACAACCCAACTTTCTTGGTCTAGTCCTTAACATTCGGGGTATGGAATATGTCTTGGCTAATACACTACTAGAAAAGACTGAAATAGCTACGGAAGAAATAGCTACGGACTTCTTCCGTCGCTAATTAGCGACGGAATCCGTTGCTAATGTCGTTTTTTCCGTCGCTAAAATGTCCCCTCCAGTCAACTGAAGGTCAAAGATATTAGCGACGGACTCCGTCGCTAAATTTCC
>JAOWAN010000043.1:17135241-17164940 GCA_028566635.1 Lobelia cardinalis | reverse complement strand
GTGGACTTGTGCAAAGTAGGTAAAAAGACCATGTTTGTCATGATTGGAGAGAGCCCAGGGAGAATAGACACGTGTAGTGTCCTTTTCCACGAGGGATCCGGCGTCGCACCTGGCCGCCTTATGGTGAGCCTCCAGGAACCTGAAAGCGGGCTTGGCGGGCTGAAGGTGACCGCCTAAAGGCGAGGAAAGGGTTGGCCGCCGTAGGGCGGGGAGTATCGTCATGCTGACGCAGGCCGCCTCTATGGCAAGCAATCTTGATCGTGGGAATGCCTCATATCGGCGGTCACATGGCCGCCCGTTGGGCCGAGTCATGTCCGCCCAACGAAGACATCCTCAGTCGGGTTACTTACCCGTCGGGCAGAACTAGGTGAACACAGACGGGCTGGAACGGCTATGTGACTGCCCGTTGGGCTGAGTCCAAGCCGGCCATCCTTCGTAGTGGTCTTGATGAAGGGCCTGCCCGTTGGGCTTTACCTTCAATTAATATTAGGCCTAGTGTTTGGGCCTGGGCCCATCACTTACATATCATGCACGTTAGTCCTTGTCGTTAGTTTTTGACGATTTTTGTCCAAAAATGCCCTATTTTGCAATAAAAAATTACTGTAGGGATTAATACTCAATAAGTCAGATATGGATCCTTTTGACATTTTTACGGAAATTTTAAGGCTTAAACCCTTCAACTAAATGCATGTTTTTCCGAGTGTTATTTTGTTTAATTAATCATTTTGTTCTTTGTTTAAAAGAGAAGAAAGAAATTAAGGTCTGGTCCGAGACGGCGTGGCTTCAAATCTCAGTCTCTACATTGCCGCACCATAATTTTTCTCCTCCTCTCCCGCCACACCTTATCAGCTTATCTCCTTCCTTTCTACCTACAATAAACGGTCATTCTTCTTACCCCCTAAAAGCAACCAATTTTCCAGCAACGGAAGACGGAATTTGAAGCAAAATTAATTTGAATGTCAATATCAGTTTCGCTATTCCAATCGCTCTCTCAGCCCGCCCAGTTCAATTTCATTAAGGATTACTGTCATCGGCCATACAGATTCTGCACTCGAAAATGGGACATCAGAGCTTCTTCTTCTTCTTCCGCTGCTGCAAATATCGATTTGATGCCTCTTGAATCCGCAATTGCCAATGTATAGTCTTTTTATTCCTTCGATTTTTTAGTATACACATAAGTGCTGCTTTGGTACCTGATGATGTTCATTCTGTTCAATGCCCACTTTGGTACACGTGTTTGTAGTTCAAATCGAATGGAATGGAGTGGAATTGCGATTAATGCCTATTACACTAGCATGATGATTCTTCAGCTGTCAATTTGTGAATTTCTTGTAGTAATACTGGTACTTAGGGTTCCTGCCGCACCAAAAAAAAAAAAAAAATCCCTCATTTGCTTGGGTTCCCTAATTTTTTCCAACAAAACGTTTCTTCCTAGACAATTAAATTGTCAAATGTAGTGATACTGATATCTAAGGATCCTTTAGTTAATACCTCAAAAAATTCCTCTTCTTTGAAGTGTTGGTCCATATTGATTGAATTCATGTTAAAGAAATAGTTTAATTGCTTTTGAGTTCTGAAAGATACAACTATCTACCCTGTTATTATTCATGGCAACTACACCTGAAGATTGTTCAGTTAGTTGCAAAATTGAAGGAGATTCAAACAAAATGTGGGTATGGACTATGATATGAATCCAATTTCTAATATACATAAAGCTGAGTGCAGCTGCATTTGACTTTGTAGTTTAAAGTTATCTATTCAAGATCTTGTTCATGAGGGCCTTTCATGCTTAAAGCCCTTAAATAAACTGTTCCATGCTGACTCGAAACTATCCTGATAGTCATGACTGATGAAGAAATACACCTTCTTTGATCTTCTTGTTCTCCTTTTCCCCACCTTGTGTTTAGAGTTTGTTCAATTATTACTAAACTTGCTTGTCTACTGCAGAAAGATAGTGATGCTGTCAAAGAAGCTCTTGATCAGCTGAGTGAATTCGGTTGGGCCAAAAAATGGAGTTCACAACCATATGTTTCCCGTCGCACGGTCAGTCTGCACTAAAAAATTAGAAGCTCTGGCATAGTGATACTTGATCATCTGACATACATAAGTAGCTATACACAAATTTGTATGAGTAGCGTAATTTTGGTTGCTGCACTAAATGATGTCAGCTCCGGAAGAAGAACATTCTAACAGTTAGCTAATAAATCTCTCCAACAGACATCTCTTCGGGAGCTGACAACACTTGGAATAAAAAATGCAGAGAACCTTGCGATCCCAAGTGTCAGAAATGATGTAAGTTGTTCTCACGAACTCCATCGCTGTGCCGCATCTATCAAACAAATTTTCAATAAGCTTAGTGGTGACAATTCCTTAAATTCCTGTGCCACCAAATATTTCAATTTTATACTTGAAATCACTTAAATGCCAGTTTCATGAAATTAATTTCGTACACTGATGCAGGCTGCTTTTCTTTTCACAGTGGTGGGAACTACAGGGTTTTTGGGTGTTCTTGCTGGCCAGCTTCCTGGGGTAACTTCAAATAAATTCCATCTTTATTTGGAAATATAATCTTATGTTGGTGATTGATTAGTATTTCAAGGTAGATTATCATTCTTCTAAGGGATGGTAATGTGTTTAATATAACACTGACTTTGAGTTGCGAGTCCGGTGCTCCAACATCGAAACTCTGGCTCTAACCTCCGTATGGAATATCTAGACGAAATTATTGTATCAGTTGCATGCAGAAAGTCGTTGGTACTACCATGTTTAACTAGAACTGGAGGCATCATGTAATTATCAGGTATATGAATGTTATTTCTCTTGGATCCCTCCAGAATTTCCGTTCTAATTTATTGCACTCTAAGAAACAAGTCTGGAAAGCTATTTACCTCTCTTATAAATCTAAACTGATGTGAACGATCTCCAACTTTTGCATTGTCACAAATTTTGCTCCCCTTCGTTTACTCAGTGTTATGATCTCCCTCAACAGAGCTGACCTATGGCCTTCGTTGAACATACTGGCTAAACGACATATGGCCATCATGCCAAAAACATGTAACATACTACGGTCATTATAATCCTATGTCATATACGAGCCTGATCTTACACCCTTATCCCCTAACTAATAATGCATGGACCATGAATGAATCATTAAAAGAGAGTTGTGGAAGATTAAATGAAGTTCCTCATGTGAAAGCATAGGCTTAAGTATCTTAGTAGAATAAGCTGATTGACGCATGTGAAAGCATAGGCTTTTGTTTTGGAAGATCTTTTGTTGATGTTTGTGGTAGTTCTGCTGTTATTTACTGTAAATAGATTTGTAATTTAACATGATAGCCTGAAAGTTTTGTCTGCTTGTCATCTAGGACTGGGGATTCTTCGTGCCATATTTGATTGGGAGCATCTCTTTAGTAGTTTTGGCTATTGGGAGCATTTCTCCAGGGTAAGTCGGTGCGCACAATGAACCTAGAACTGCCTGTACTTGATTCTACTTCCAAATTTAATCTTGCAGGCACTATCAAATTCTTTTAACTTACATGCTAGATTGCTAGGTGATATGTGCCTTCAAACCTTCTTCCTTGTAATAATTCTGATTTCTCTATCTGCAATGTAGGCTTCTTCAGGCTGCTATTGGTTCGTTTTCAACGCTTTTCCCTGATTATCAGGAAAGAATTGCTAGACATGAAGCTGCTCATTTTCTCGGTAATGGCACTTATCCCAAGAAACCAAGATACAACTGATGTGATGCTTATAAAGAGTATTTGTTTCTAGGTCATATGAAATAGATGCTCTCTTCATATGTCACAATGAAAAAAAGTTGCGTCTCTGTTTATGCATATGCTGTTCATGTTTGCACTGTATATTTGGACGTGCTCAAGTAATACGTACATGTCGGGTTTCTGGAGATGCCTAATTGGCTTTAGAGGATTCAAAAGGCATGTTATTAGGATATTCTGATTCTAAAAGTACCACTCTTAACTGACTGAAGCCCTAGGTGGCATCAAAATTGCACAAAATTCATGATTTGCAATCCGAGTATGCAGTAAATAGTAAAAAACACAAGCATATCATTTGAAAGTTAGAGCAGACACTCCTTGTCAATGCTAATATCTTTTTAGACATGCTACTATCAATCATCTTTCGTTTTATGTATGCTTATTCTGGTTGCATAAGTTTCATTCAAAAAAATTCACAACTTTGTTTGTTACCACCTTTTCCCACTTTGCTTCTTCTGCTTATGATTAGCTGTGTATCCTGTTCACTGATAAAGACTCCTCGAATGCCAGTTGCCTATTTACTAGGCCTTCCCATCCTGGGGTATTCGCTGGATATTGGAAAAGAGAATGTCAATCTTATTGATAAAAGTTTGGAAAAACTGATATATAGCGGACAGCTTGATGCAAAAGAACTAGACAGGTATATATGTGTTTCTGTTATGTGCTGCTATCCAATGCCATCATGAACGGCACATGTACGGCTATAAATCTAGATAGACTGAAAAATATTTGGTTAAATAATTTTTCCCATAGTGGATTACTAATTGCAGTATTGATGTGAGATTTTCAATAGAGAAAAGATACGTGCAAGAGGACACGGTCTCACAAGTAATAAATTGATAAGTATAGGTCGATCCCACGAGGATAGTCGAATCAATACTCAATATACCGGATAATAAATCCTAATTTTAATCTAAGCATGCAAAATAAACTATGGTTTAAGAAAACTAATTAACCATTAAGATTGTTAAACAAATCTAGGGTCGTCAATCCCAAATTCTATTAACAATATTTAAACTAATAAAGCAAGTAACAAGTAACTAAGTGAAAAACGATTTCGCGTCAAGAATTAAGGCCATCAATCTTAATTCAAAACACACAATTCAAGTTAATATTGAATTATCAAATCAAGCTTATCCCTACTAACAAAGCAATTAAATTGGTGGATAGCGATTACGCGCTAAGAATTAAGATCGTCAATCTTAATTCATGGACACACAATTCAAATTAAACAATCATAACTTGCTAACCGAGATCAGAAAATTTAATAGATTTCAGAATAGAGGCAAAGAAGGTCCCTTAAAACGTACAATTTAGGCCTCTATTTATAAGAGAAAACTAGATCTAATCTTAAATCTAAAAGGAAAAGAAAAATAAAAAATACAATAAATTTGGTAATAATTTAATTGGCCTGGAGTGGGATTCCTTTTTGAACAAGGAAATTAATTCCCGGATCTGAATTTTCCATGGAATCCACATCTGAATTGGAGAACTAATTCCACAAATAGTTGCGCAAGAAATTGTTGAATTTTCCTTAATTTGCACGAAATTTATGGAGCAAGTTTTGAATGTTTTCCTGCTGCTGGGAGTATCATTTGCCACGTGGCAGCGTTCAGTTGGTTGCTGGCCACAGCATTGGAAGCTGTACGGTACAAGGCTGATGCTGCTGCAATATTCCTTTTTACATTTCAGTCCTTCTTCGTTAAATTTCTGACGTCCGTTAGTACTTTTATTAACAAGTCATTCATAAGTTGCTCGGATGACCAACGGGCCTTCACGACTTTTGCTCCAAATAATATGAAGAGTCTGAATATGTAAATTGAGCTCAAAATAATACGTATTTAATTACTTTAAGCTCCAAGCCCTCGAGATTGCCTAAATATATAAGATCACATAAAAAAAATGCATTATCTCGAAATAAATATATAAAATACTCATAATAAAGGGCTAAAATATAGTACTATTTTAGAGCTATCAAGTATTAAGCAGTAACTAGACATGCGAATCTTCAAAAAAGTTCCTATGATGCAATGAGTTATTCGAATGTTGATGAGGCAGAGCTGTATAGATCATATGCACATAGACTAACCAATAGTAAGTAATTCTATTCAATACATATAGCTCGTAACAAAGGTTCGAGTAGGACTAGCTTTATTGCGATTTTCACTTCGTAGAAGGTATTCTATTACTAGAGAAATTCTAATCAAGTCAAAAGCTAGCGAAGTGTGGGTAACACTTGGAGATGAAGTTGGAGCGGGTGATCAGTACCAAAAAGATGTTCATGTAGATGAAATAGTTTTGAAGATTGCACAGATTTGATGAAATGCCAGACGTTTGCTAGAACTTAAGTCTACATATCGTGCAAAATAACCTATTATCGTGGAAATTGCACAAAAGAAAGTACTCCGTCCGCGTCACATGAAAACAGGCACTTTCCTCTTTGGTCCATCGTACTTGAAGAGGGACCTTTTCCTCTTTTTGAAAAGAAATTTCTCCGTAGACTGGCAAAGGGTAGAACTGGGTAGACTTTTGACGGTTATTTCAGGAAATTAATATGTCTTGAACCCTTTTTTTAGTTTGAAGATTTAGTCAAAGTGTACCTCTTCATGTGGAACCGAGGGAGTGAATCCAAATTTAAGTAATCTGAACCCTAGCTGGAAAACCAACCCCCTTAGTAAATACATATAAAGGAAATAATCAGTTTCTGAGGAAAAGAATTTAGTTTCCCCAAAGTATTGTGAAATTCTTATTGAAGTTTGTAAGAAATAAACTTCCGTTAATTAGAGCTATGTAACTTGGAGCTTCAATAGTTAAGAGTAATCGATTCACTTCTATTAGTTTGCGACATAGAGTTTGTAGTATTTCTTTTTTCTATGCAAAATCTTCGGTTTTTTTAGTATTTCTAGTAGACCTTGTACTTCATTTTTAGTAGTAGCTCTCTATTCATGTTATTGAACCCATATAGCTCTTTGAAGGCAACACAAATTTCTTCCAGGTTGGCTGTCGTAGCTATGGCCGGACTAGCAGCAGAAGGTCTGAAATATGATAAAGTGATTGGCCAATCTGCTGATCTTTTCACACTTCAGGTTTGTAACTACTCTAAGCACTTGATTCAAGCTTTCTACGGATCCACAAGCATAGTCCCACGTGATTGTCTTTGTCTTTTCAGAGATTTATAAACAGGAGCAAACCGCAGGTTAGCAAAGATCAACAGCAAAATCTAACCAGATGGGCTGTAAGTTAATCAAGCTTCCTCACTATACATCATTTATTTATAGGAACTGAATGGGTATCAACTATTTTACGGAGTGGCTGATCTCTTTTATAGTTGTAACTACATTAGAAATGTTGGAGGAATGCTCTTTGATTTCAATTGTTTTATTAACAATGTTACTTGCCATGAAGAACGATGAATAACACAGATAATTTGGAGCAATATGCAGGTTTTATTTGCTGCATCACTCTTGAAAACTAACAAGGAACTTCATGAAGCCCTAATATCTGCAATGTCAAACAAGGCAACTGTCGTAGAGTGCATCAAAGCAATCGAGAAGGCCACATAACTCAACAAACAGTCTAGAGCAATCCTAATGTAATTTAAGGGGGTATATTTTTATTTATTGTAGATATGAAGCATTTTTTACAAGTTGTATTTAAAAGAAAAGGCGAAGTGGAAAAGGGATCCAGAGGTGTTCATTTTGATGCGATTGAGTATTGCTTGTATATGCTTTTGCCAATCTTCACAATGTTGTGCTATTTATTTCAGAAATTCAAGTTACATCGACGTGTTTGTAGCTACATTTCACTGGTAGCCTTGCTGAAGTACAGCTTCGTTGATTTGCTTTGAACATAGTTTGTTCGGATGTGGTGAAAGAATCTTCTTGGTGAGCCTTTGTGACACCTTTACGGCCAAACTACCTAGGAGTGAAACAGGTGCCAATGCAAAAATGTTGCATGCAACACACCATGCTTTTTTGCAGAGCAGAAGGGAGTTCCGGAGGGACTCGTGACATGGGAGGGATCGACCTAGAACTCTCTCGCTGCTAAGACACTCTCAATGAGAAGCCAATTTGGCCCCAAAGCCAGACTATGACGGCCTTTGAGTGGGGTAAGGCCAAGACAGTAGAAACTCTTAGGAGACCATAGCGGCAGCCAGGCAGGACTCAGGTTTTTCCAACCCGGACAATAGAAAGACAAGAAGGGCATCAAATCAACCTAAATGATGATGGTTGTCGAACATAAGGAGTAAGAACCTCGGTGAAATGTTGGACGATAACTTAGAAAATGTGACCAGGAAGCGATTTCGTGATGGCTTTGAAGGTGACCCAACCTATCAACTAGTACTCCTGTAGTTTTCTCAAACGGAAGTCCAAAAACCATGAATCACACACACACACACATACAAACACAATCATTTTGTTTGACTTTGATCCCTGAAATTGAAATGGTTTTCTCAAATTTTACTGTTCAAAATTTTAAAATTACGTTAGTAAATAAAATGATAACGGACATAAATTTAAGAGTGAGAGGTGACGAGGATAAGATTTAAAATCCATGAAGCTTTATTTCCGTATAGCTATATAGCTGTGGATTTCGATGCTCGCCACGTAAGCGTAATTTAAAATTCAAATTCGACGATTATAAATATTTGAGGATAAAATAATTTTTTTACTCGTTTATTTTATTTTATCATGACCGTTGGATCATGCTCGACACTCCATGAATTTCTGATCGGGTGGATGATACATAACCACTCTCACGTGGACTCACATGCTTCCTGCCTCAGTTCACTCCCAACTAAACACTAAACTATACTACTAAAACAAAAAACAACTCGGCCTACGCTATCCACTCTCCCCCTCGTATAAATTCCTGCAAATGCCCAAACTTTCCGTGATCACCAAATCCCAATGTCACTTCTCACTACTTCCCTCTCCACCTTCCTCCTCTCCTCCCCAAAATTCAACTCTTCCGCCACCGCCACCGCCAATCCCCTGTTGCCACCTGGCCGTGTAAACTTGCTCCAACAAATTCGCCTCCTCAAACCAGGTGCCACAACAATGCAGCATTCCCGAACCACCACCACCACCACAGCAGCATTGTCGTCGTCGTCGGCGGCATCAGTAGCGGCGGATACTCAGTTTGAAGTCGGCGAGGACTTGCCGGAGGACTACGCGGAGTGGTTTCCGAAATCGGACCCTGCCAATAGGAGACGAGCCGGTGTGTTGCTCCATCCGACGTCGTTTCCTGGACCGTACGGTATTGGTGACCTCGGCGACCAGGCTTTTCGTTTCCTCGATTGGCTTCACGATGCTGGTTGCTCTCTCTGGCAGGTTCGATTATACGCCATAACCATAATCATGAATGCTTTTGAGTTTCATTTTGGACTTTTGAAAGTCAACACAATCATTTGTAGCATCATGGTTTAATTTGCTGTCACATTTGATCGGCCATCATTACATGTCCCATTTTAATAATAGGCTCCTATTTTTTCACGCAAAAATGATTTCTTGAAAATTTTGTCCATTCTTTTTTTTGTTCTACTCAGTCCCTGTCCCTAAATGAGTGTCACTTATTTTGGTCAACTTAATTGAACTTTGGCGAATTCTTTATGCAAATTAACTTGTTTTTGCAAAGTTATAAAATGTTATTAATAGTTTTCTTCATCTTTCTAAAGACTGAAACTTTAAACCTTAAAACATAGTAAGTCCATATTAAATAATTATCTGCATAATGTATTAGGTTGACTTTTTAAAAACCAAACATGACACTTATTTAGGGTTGGAGGGAGTATGAAAATATGCTTGGAAATTTTTGTCCGGCCACTCGTTGGTATATTGAGAATCGAGAATTACTACATGTAATGCAGTTTGTTAAATAATTCATCTATACACTATATTGATTATGTAGACATTTCTACACACGCATTTTTATGCACACAAGTTCACACTTTTAGGCATATATGCACTCTCTTTTACGGACATACTTTCACACACACATGCACACTCATCAGTATGGGGTGTGCATGTGTTTGTAGCTAATTTGGAAAACAAGTCATGGACATGTTTTCTGCAAGTCATACTACGGTGGAAATACATCATTTTCCATTGACTGTTGAATATTGTACATTTGACTTGTTTACTTGTTTCAAGTAATCATTTTCATGAAAGAGAGAAAGCAAGCAAATTAGATCAATTTTTCATTTGAATATTGGTTGAACAGGCTTTGAAGAGCTTTTTGAAAAGGCTTTTTAACAGTTTTAATTAAAAAAAAAATCTTATTTATGCCTCAAGGCGATTTCAAATTGATCTCTTTTGTTCTTCTTATATTCAGATTAGAGAAATAGCATGTTTGATTCTGGCCTACTCTCTATTTAGTCGCAAAGCGTTTCATATTGCTATTTGGCAAAAAATGAGTATGTGTCAGAATGCTTGTTACATTTCTCCAGCTATTCAAGTTTAGTTATTTATTTATTTTATTTGGTAAGTGTAAATATATAATGATGATTCATGTTGATGCAGGTTCTTCCTCTTGTTCCACCAGGAAGGAGGGCTAACGAGGAGGGATCCCCATACTCTGGGCAGGTGAAGTTACTTTGATGCTTTTAGATGCTTCGCTATGTAATGAAGATTGAGCAAAAGTTTGAAACTCTAGGGCAAATCCATAGAATAAAAAGTGAATAGAGGACATGATTGCAGTTGTTTTCTGATCATCTATTTGAATGGCTTTAGATTTTTTGGCCGAGCTCATTACAAATGAACAACTTATTGGGACATTTTAGGTTAGGCTAGCTGGAAGCCAGGAATGTACCCTGCCCCACCAATACGCTCTTTGTCCTACCTAGTTCAGTAAGGTAAAACTTGGATCAGGATAGGATTTCACATCTATTTCTCCAAACTAATTCTGCCCGATACCAGGACATGGTAGGAGTCATGAATTTGAAAGATTTGTTATTTTTATGTCAAGTTGAATCCAGTATTCACGATTATATACGTAATTAGTTAAGTGCAATTTTATTATGGTTCTAGACCGCAACTTAGGTGTCATTACAGGTGATGCAAATGAGTTTATTATATGTTCCACACATGCTGATATTACACTTTTTGTAAAGGGTATGGCATCGGCTGAGAGGTGAACAGTGAAGACTGGAAATATAAGAGCGCAATTGCTTTGAATTTCCCCAGGGCAGATCTGCTACAAGTTCCTGGGAGCTTTATCCTCTACAGAATCTTCCATCTACTGATTAATGGAATCCTTCCATTTTTAGTAAGAAATAATAGTTTCTTAGTTGACAGGGTAGCTGAAAAGATCTTACTTGAGTCATTTAGTTCATGGAGACACACTGTCAGGTTGATGTTTTGGTTCTAATCACTGGTCTTACAGAGAAGGACCAATACAATTTTATTGTTCTCCATCATGACAAGGTTGATGTGAGGCAGTCCCATGCTCAGGGGCCAAACTTATACCTTTTATTGTTGGACATTCTCAAAATCACCGGGCACAAACTAAACAATTATCATCCCTAAACTCTATTTGAGACATCTTCCCAGGGCATCCAGACGGCTATCCAACTTCCTCTCCTTTCAAAGTCATCATGCTAAGAGCATCCACCACAAAGTAACCAGAAAGGGAGCCAACAAATCCTCTTGATGTGGGCCCCTCGATGCACAAAGCCACTTCATGGCCGTACAATTAATAATAACTGAAAATGGTGAAAATAATTGCTCCCATATAATCCCGTGACTGGCTCACCTTTAAAACGAAGTTGTGTTACCATCAACCCTGTCCTTGGTTGGGCTTCTTTGGTGGAGGTTTTCCTACATTTGGATATCAGTTGTCAGGGCTAAGTGGCTAACTGACACGATATCAGATACTCTCTGGCGTGAGTTTCTGGGCTTCTACCTTTCACATGAATGTAGTAGCAACATTGCTATTGCATCAAAGTTTATTTTTGTGAAATGTATGTCAATTGATTCTACATTTTCACTTATATGCATAATCAATGTCTCTATTGCATCGAAGTGTTTTAAAAAAACAACTTGCTTCTCCATCTTTGACTTTTTGTTAATTTTTTTTTTTACTTCATCCATCCTGGATCTCGTTTGAAAGAAAATTCGATTTTGAACAAGACTATGTAATTAGATTTCATTTTGGAGTTATAAATAATGAGATATTTACATTTGAACGAGAAAAGGTAAAAAAAGAAAGTAAAAGTGTTGTTGATCTTCGTTGCACATCATAGGGGAGAAAGGGGTTTCTGTTTAATTCTCGACTTACTGTTCTGTTTATGCGTTTGTTAGTAATTACAGATGATGTCTCCGATTTTTAAAATTGCAATCTAATCTCAGCCGTTGTTTGGTGTACTATTCAATGGTTCCTATTCTATTTAGGTTGCTAGAGGAGTAGGACCATATATAGGTAGGTGTTCAAACGAGAACCTAAATAATTAAGAACCGCGAGAAACACTAGGATTTAAGAATTTGATATTTGTGGATCCTAGTTGATGTTTATGGATTCTAGTTGATATTTGCGGATCTTAGTATTATTTTGAGTAAGATCCACAAATATCAACTATGGTTCACAAATATCAACTAGGATCCATAAATATCAACGAAAATCCGTAAATATTAAATTATTAGATCCTAGTGGTTCTCACGGTTCCTAGTTTATTTAGGTTCTCATTTGAATGAGCCCATATATATCAACTAGTTGCATACGCATGATTTACTGGATATGCTATAATCTAGTTGTTTGGTCGACCATCAGCATGGACACGTCGATTTTTTACGTTCTCTCACCATTCAATTTTTATTTTATTTTTTTTTATATTGTAGTTGTAACACCCTATTTTTCCGTCCCTCCCCACATATCTGTTTGAATACTGCTTCATCTGATCTAAATTACGCATGGGTGTATTCTTGCGATTGTGTGTCATGCTCACACATGGGCACTTGTTAATTGTAAAGAAACTGGGAAAGTCCATTGAGTATCATTATGTGGGAGAGTTTCCCCATTATCATGGGAACTGTTCCTTTTCTAGACTATTTCTAAAATGTATTCTTAACTGATGTCTCCTTTATTTAGTATTTAAAGGAAAAAGAAAATGATTTGAACAAGTTATTGAGGGGTATAATTAATCACTTGCAGGATGCGAATTGTGGAAACACACTTCTGATATCTCTTGAAGAGCTTGTAAAAGATGGGTTGTTGAGGAAGGAAGAGCTTCCAAAGCCATTGTAAGAATCATTAGTTATAGCTGAACCTTATATGGATTATTCAAACGTTGCACCTTGAAACTTCTCATCACTATGTCAATCTTGCAGAACTTCAGATCGTGTGAATTACTCAACTGTTGCTGACATAAAGGATCCTTTGATAGCCAAGGTAAAGTATCTTGGGTTTTAAGTTACATGTCTTTTCCTTTGCTGGCCGAAGTTCGTTCAGCAGATAAAAGCTGTAGCAACAGTTTGTGAATTTTGAAATAGCATATGATTAGGTCTAATTTGGTAACCCTTTCTGTTATTATTTTATGTTTAAGACTGTCAATTAATCTGTATCTAAATTAACTCTAATCTTACTTGTTGGCAAGTCATTACATCAGAAAACCATGAGCATGAGAGCGAGCGCTAGCAGGGGGCTCATGGTATAGTTGGCCAATGATTATGACCGAGCAAAAAGAAATTTATTATGACTGAATATAGGTTGCTGAGGCTAAACAATTTTTTTTTTTACTATGATCGAGCAATTTTTTTTTTTTTTGCTTAATCTGTGCTCCTCAAAGCTGTTGCAGTAAGAATAGGAGGTGAGGAAAATAGACAGCTTGGTAAGAAGAGGAGACTAGAAAGACAGGGTGAGGGATCTAAGGGGTGGATTAGATGAGCTTTGTTTACTGATGTTGCGTTCAAGCGGGTGGGAATGAAGATGGATCATAGTGAAGGGAAAGTAAACCAAACGTTTGGTATGATAGTGAAGCTGTTGCAGTAAGGAGAGGAGGTGAGGAAAATAGAAGCTTGGTAAGAAGAGGAGACTAGAAAGACCGGGTGAGGGATCTAAGGCAGGGACTAAATTATCCTTTTATCGAGGCTCTATGTTTCAGCCATCAAATAAAAGGGACCTTAGTACTATGTCTGAAAACTGGGGGGAGGGGGGGAATTAAGGCTAGACTACACATAGGTCCTCTACCAGTATAGCTGTTAATGACGACTGTTACTTAATTCATATTAGCTTGAATTTTTTACATAGATTCTGTGTCATGGTTGTTGGTGCTGTGCAAAAAATATCGTTCGTTATTGCACTATTTTCGTTTACGTGCACATCTACTTGTCACATTTGCAATTTGACTATTGTGCCAAAGAGCTTTCTCTTTACCATGAGCTTGTAATTCTGTGTTTGAGGCTGGGCCATCAAAAATGATAAACGCCATTTCTTCCAATCTCTTTTCTAGGCTGCAGAGAGGCTCATTTTAAGCGAGGGGGATCTCAAGCGTCAGCTTGAAGATTTCCGGAAAGACCCTGATATTGCAAGTAAGATCTCCTTAGGTTTCTGTTCTAGGTTCCTATCATTATTGTCAAATCCTAGTTTCATTATTTGAATTTTATTGTGGTCCCTTGTAGCGTCTTTTATTTACTTTTGTGCTCTCCCGTATAGAAAAGATTGTGCCAGTAACAATGATACATAAACGTTCTTCCTTCACATCATGTAATGATAGTAAAAACACAAATATCAGCTGAATAGATAGAGAATGTCTACAAAAATTAAGAGTGGCTTTTGTATATCACGTGAATCTACAAGATGAGACCATGTCTTTAATGTCATTGATGATTGAATGATTCTTATTTTCAGCTTGTGTGTGGCAAACATTTAAAACTCTTTCGCCTGTTTGAATAAAACTTTCAGAATGACATGCCATATTTTTTATGATTTAAGAAGCTTTTTATGTGGATGGAAGATGAACATTGTCAGACATTGATGGAATTGGTTCAGCTACCTGAATATTTTGTGGTTGTGAATTTTTGTCCATTTACGAATCAAAAATGCAATCAGCTTGTTTTCCATATTGTAGGTTGGCTCGAGGATGCAGCGTTTTTTGCTGCTATTGATGAGTCGTATAAAACGTACAGTTGGTACGATTGGCCTAAACCTTTAAAGAATCGCCATCTTGCAGCTTTAGAAGAGATTTACCAAAGTAAAAAGGATTTTGTAAGATCTATCTAACCTATGACAATATTTGCACGCTAATACTTCCACAGTGACTACTTGCTTGTTGCTTTACCTCATCTCAAACCTTTGATGATTTGCAATAAACAGATCAACACATTTGTTGCTCAGCAATTCTTGTTCCAAAGGCAATGGAAAAAAGTTCGTGAATATGCACGAATTAAGGGGATAAGTATTATGGGAGATATGCCCATTTATGTAGGTTATCACAGTGCAGATGTTTGGGCAAACAAAAAACACTTTCTGCTGGTGTGTGAATATTTATGGATATTTTGAATCATCTGTGGAAGCTTTTGTTGCACTTTTCTAGCCCGTAACTATCCATTTGTCTGGCAGAATAGGAGTGGCTTTCCTCTTCTTGTTAGTGGTGTCCCCCCTGACGCCTTCAGTGAAACTGGTCAACTCTGGGACAGGTTTGTACCAAAACTAGAATTATTGCTATCTATTGATAATTGGTGTAGTGAGTTAATTATAAATCTGCATAAATGTACTGATGTGAAGTTCAAATGGTTGGGGCATTTTTTTCTAATGGTGTCTCCCTATAATTTAGTGATAATAAGGCAATGTGAAAGGTGAGGTATATGGGTACATTGAAATCTACCATCTTTTGTATTTTAAATTGAAGATACATTTGTCAAACTTCCCCTATTAGAAGACTCATCTCTACTCTAATTTGGCCAGGGCAATTTTTCTTAATGTTACACCCCAAAATCCAGGGTTTGAACATGGACTTAAGTGTTACCGGCCGCAAGCCGAATAACCACCAAGCAAACTCTGCAGGGCCTATATTTCTATGCACAGCCCAAACTTAAAATTGGTAGCCTTGAAATTTAGCGAACTAAACACAAACAAACCAAGATCCAGATCCAGCAACAAAAGTCCTGACGGTAACCAAATATTCCTGGAGTTGGGTTCTCCTGTGGACTTTACTGGTCTGCTTTTTCTTGTTCACCAATTTTTAAGACACTCTTAATGTTGGGCTGCTCATGGAAACCAAGTCCTTGCAGAGACTAATTGGTGGTTATTTTATGAGCCCCCAATCCTACACCGGACAAATGTGTGATTAGTGTGACTTATATGATCACTTCGCACCAACTATCATCCATGGACTTTTGGATGTGTTTGTGGTTGGTCTAGTTGATCCAAGTGCTCGGTGGAACACTATAATCATGCTTTCATGTTGCGGAGTTGTTCTTCTTCTAGCTCTGCCTTTGGCCCATCATATGTCGGCGTGCGTGCACTAAAGGATTTCTTAGCTTTCTTCTGCCTAGTTTTGGTGGGAAAATGGATATGGGCTATTAAAAATCAATAAGCCCCGAGAAACACATTGTCATCTTGTAGGATTTGATGTACTTCTGCAAATCCTGGTTCCTCCTTATTCTTCTAGATATATACAATGTTTTACCATGTTCTTCTATGCAAAAGATGTCAAAATGTCTACCGAATGTTCCATGATGTTAGCTGTTTTCAAGGAAAGATTAGATTCTACTTGTCGAGCCACATTTAAGAGTTTCGAGAGTGAAGTGAAAGAAAACTACTCACTTCTCAAACTTTCTGATGTTATATAAACTATTCTTATCAGAGATTTGAGCAAACTACTTCATTGAGTTGCTGCTTAGCCACTCAATTATTCACTGCAATTTTCTTTTGCTTGTTCCTACGCATTTTTTTTTTTTCAAATTTGAAAGCCCACTATATGACTGGAAAGCAATGGAGAGAGAAGGATTTTCCTGGTGGATACGCCGTTTACGACGTGCTAAGGATCTATTTGATGAGTTCCGGATAGACCACTTCAGGGGATTTGCTGGCTTTTGGGCCGTTCCTTCTGGTGCGTTTGTGTCAAACTTTTGATGATTGGTCTGATGCTTATTGTGACTCTAAACTCTTGTACATGTGCAGAAGCAAAAATTGCTACCGTGGGGAGTTGGAAGGTTGGATGCCTTAGTATCATCGTCCATTTCCTCTAAGTTTTATTTTTCCATCCTCTTGCTAACTGATTTGTTTTTGGCAGTAGGTGGGACCTGGAACATCTTTATTTGATGCTATCTTTAAAGCTGTTGGAAATATCAACATAATAGCAGAAGACTTGGTACGCTGTTGTAAACTGAATCACCAAATACTCCTACGAATATTTTGTGAAAAGACCCTGAAGATGCTTATGTTTCTGTTTGTATGTACGTGCATGTTTGGGATAAAAAACGTCATATTACTCATCTAGATAGGTGGACTTGCCTATTATTTGAGCAAGGTTGTGTATCACCTTATTCTTTTGCGCCTTCTCGTACTCCCTTTCGTATTCCATAGATCCTCGATCAAGATTCTCGCAGTATTGACAATTGGAATCTGACAAATTCTTTGGTCAACTAGTCAGTAAAGTTGAATGGACAGACACATAAGAATACCCACTTGGTTTTCATAGTTCGTACCGCATGAAAATGCAAAAGAACTTGAATTCCAAAAGCGAAGGACCTACTCCCTTAAGAAAGGTTCTCAAGTTTTAGGGCTAGTTACACACCAGTTAACCTTGATTTTGTTTTTGGTTGACATTGTGGTGGTGTGGACCTAGACCTAATCTATGTTTCTGGTTGGACGCCTCATCCAGATTTATATGGTCCTGTAACTTATTGTTTTGCTTTTTGTAAAAGGATTGGAATATGTTCCATTAAAGATAGCCATAAATAGTTCACGAAATATTTGCTAATTATTAGTTTGTTCTTAGTTTCCATTTTCCTTCTTTTCCATTTCTTTTAACCCGCAAAACTTTACTTATATTACCTTTTAGTTTACTGAATGTTACTCTTTTGTAAACTTCTTCCACCTTTACTTTTGCTAATATTTAATTAAGTCGTTCTTCTTGTTTGTATAGTCTAACAAATTGAACTGCATGAAATGATACTAATGCACTGCTGAGAAATCAGCAATAATTTGAATTGCTGCAAGAGGCCATTATTTTGCATATCTAGTCGGCCAGTTTTCCTGGAAAGATACGCAACAGTTTTTCCGACTTCCTTGTTTTTTGTTTTTGCTATGCTTTAGCATCTCTGCTGTTATCTTGAAGAATTGGAATTGAACTGTGTTATGTGCCTTGAACCCATGGCCTGAAGAAAGAAAAACTGTACGAGCCCAACACGGGTTCTGTACTAGTCTGAAAGTGCATGGGTGGGCCCCACAATGTTGACCTTTTTTGTTATTTAGGCCGAGTATATGATATGCTAATATACTTAGATAGTTAAAAAAAAAAGTACTTCAGGTCATTCTTTGGGAGTAATTTGGAGAAGGTTTTCTCCGCATGTCTATTCTCTTCAATTCCAGTGACAGTGAATTGCTCTCTTTCAACCCTTGGAGGTAGCCTACTTACATTGAGGGATGAACCATATAAATCTGCGTTAGGATCATCAATCTAATTATACATTTGTAATGTTTGACTTGGAAAACAGATGTATTTTTAAAATACATTTGATTTCGTAGGCAATTTATGATATCTAAGTTGAACATCTGGAATTTTGCAGCGATATATTATTAAATGCAAATTCTTTACATTGCTGAATGTTCTTATCTTCTTTCTTCTTCATGATAGGGAGTTATCACTGAGGATGTGGTCCGTCTTAGGAAATCCATTGGGGCACCTGGAATGGCTGTTCTCCAATTCGGTAATAGCTTAGTGCTTTCTGTGTTAAGCTTGTCCAATGATATAGTTAAGTAGGTTCAAACTTTCAAAGGTCTAATATGGCATCGTTGTTCATTTGCTCAGCTTTTGGAAGTGATGCAGAAAACCCCCACTTGCCTCATAATCATGAAATAAATCAGGTTGTATATTCTGGGACTCATGATAATGACACGGTGAACTCTCTATCCCTTGTGCTTATAATTATTTCCCGTAGAGTAGATTTATCCTTTTCTCTCTTCCCTCCCTTTCAAAAAAAAAAAAAAAAAAAAAGAGCTAGAACTTGGTTAACCTTTTCAGATATCAAATTTGATGATGAAAATGATGATGAAGATGCAAATAAACTTAGCTGAACTAGGTTTACAGCTGTTCAGCTCAGCTTGAGACTTGAAAAATGAGCTAGAACTTGGTTAACCTTTTCAGATATCAAATTTGATTTCGATGACTACAGATGACTTTGTGCTCTGGTGCACATAGAATGCACACTCACTACTATATTGGAAACGAAAGGAGAACCCCAGAAACCAATCCAAACACAATGAAATAAACTCTCTTTATCTTCGATTTGAATTGAAGTTTTCTTTTATAGACATCTGAAGCTAGCAGGCAAAAACGATTATAGCACAAAAATAATGGTAAGAAAGAGAACAAGCTGTGTGCATTAGAGAGGTTGGGGAGGAGATGGATGAGAAAATTAGAAAGAACATTATGTACAGGCATCCTCTTTTCCTCTTTTGGTTTGGCTTGGCTTGGTCATGGTCTTGTCCCATTGCTAAAGTGTATATATGTGAAAAACTAAAGAGCTAAAAACTTTGATGCCATTCACATGAAATGTGTATCTAAACACTTCCAAGTCTGGTGAACTAAACTGGCACATACATGGGTTTATTCGTGCAAACTGTATGAAGGGATCCCAATATCCCAGCATGGGATGCCAAGCTCTTGCTGCTCGTGGCATGATCACAATGGCTGCAAGCACATAAAGTCCCCTAACCCAACTTTGGGAATAAGGTGTGTGTGTGCTTCAGCGTATCCCTCTACTTCTACAAGGACAAAGAGAAAGAGAGAGCACTGCACTGCAGTACCTTTTGCTCCTGCACGGGGTCTTTGAGGATTTTGGCTCAGAGTCCTAAAATAAGGAACTCTTAATGCATGAACCAATCACGTGGGGATACTGGCCTAGCTGAAGGGTAGAGATAATTACAATAGTACCAACGAACAGTGAGGGCCTACCACCAGGTTGTACGGCCACATGTGGCTAGCACATGGCAATCTACAGTGCCCTATAAATACAATTGTGTGTACCAAGGATTTTCGGGACTTACTCAAAGCCTAAACTAGTCCGCACTTTCACCCTATTCTCCATCTTCCTTGGTAACGCTATCATACCCAGCAGTTGACCCTTCACCCCGCAACACTTAGCTTCATCTAGGCCTGTGCAACGAACGGAGTTTTTCTAATTCAGCTCGAGTTCAAGTGTGATTGAAGTCCAACTCGAGACGAGTTCAAACTTGCCATGTACTGTTCGATTAAAGCTCAAACAACTCAAGTTCAATCGCGATCAACTCGTTCGAACCCGGTTCAAGTTTGTTCACGAACAACTCGAGAATTTAAAGTTGCTTTCCTTAAAAATGAGCTCAAACTTGTTCGTGAATTCCTAGATTTTTTAGGTCTATAAAAAATTTAAAAAAAAAAACAGAAATTATTCGAAAGTAACCCGAATCGGACTCGATTGCTCCTGAACAACTCGCGAACATTTTCAAACCAAGTTGGAACACACACAAAATATTTAATCTTGCGTTCGATAAGGACGCGGCTCAATAAGGAATTATTGAACTCGAGTTTGAACAGCCAATGTTCTTTTGAACACAGCTCGAGTACCGCCCCAGCTTCATATGAAACAAATAGACAAGCCTGCTAATAAGCAGACCGTTCGTGTACTGCACCATTCATTGGCAGCCTGTGCAAAGATGCAAGGATGGCGATAAGACTGTATATGGGTCCTAAAACAGCTTCAGTTTACTCAATAACATCATTTCAAGCCTGTGTTGTCCTCAAAGCAGTTAGAAACTGTCTTAATTCTGATTTTCCAGGCTGATGAACTCATCATAGATTTAAAGCTTACACATATGTTAGGATTGGCTAGTTTCATAATCTTGATCAAACACTAGTTCCTTTTGATTTTAGATAGAAGTTGGAGAAAAGGGATATATCTTAAGGAAAAATGTCCTAGTATGCTTGACAGTATAAATTTCATACAGATTCGAGGTTGGTGGGACAGTTTGCAGCAAGAGGAGAAGTCCAATGTGAGTGATTTTTATGCACAGGTTCCTTCATTAACTTCGTGACCCATTCCTTTCCTCTTACTCAAAGGTATTGTTATACTAGGTACTTAAATATCTGTTGATCACTGAAGAAGATAATATATCGTGGGAACTAATCCGAGCAGCGCTTGCTTCAGTAGCCCGGATTTCAATAATTCCTATGCAGGATATTCTTTGCCTGGGGAGTTCTGCTAGAATGAATATTCCTGCAACTCAGGTAAAAAGTCTTTCAGAGTAATTCTTTTAATTTCATGGGTCAGAGTTTGAAAGTCGCAGGGAAATAATGACACGGAGTAATAGAACCATACTTATTAATCAACCAATGTTCACTTGCATTTGTTATCAATTATTGTGTCATATCTTTTTAATCGTTAATCTTTTGAAATTCATGGTATCTTGGGATTTTGTCACTTTGTAGTTTGTCCACTCTGGTACTTCTGTGCTTTATATGAAAGTCTAAATGCAGTGTAATTTTCTAACTACACATTATTTGTAGGCTGTTGGTTTGCTCCGGCATTACAAAGTAAATTTTCTCCTGCTAATCGCCTGATCTAAAAATCAATGTATC
Organism: Lobelia cardinalis; assembly: GCA_028566635.1. Classification (NCBI taxonomy): domain Eukaryota; kingdom Viridiplantae; phylum Streptophyta; class Magnoliopsida; order Asterales; family Campanulaceae; genus Lobelia; species Lobelia cardinalis. The sequence continues at coordinate 17,143,391 of JAOWAN010000043.1, read as the reverse complement.
TATCAAACTGTAATTGCAAGATTATATTACATCTGATTCTGGTCTCGTTATCATATCTGCATCATATTGTTCATCAATATCCCTTGATTAGATGTCAACGTTCGCTTTAACCTTTGTAATTACACACTCAACTCAATTTTGAATATCTAATGACTTCAGAGAAACTAATGTTAGAAGACATTGCTGTATGATGACAACAGATATTTCAGAAAATATATTGACGTGTAACTTAAAAAGTCTTTTTTTGGTTTGTGCTTATCATTTTTTTTTTCATCTTCACTCTTTGTATATGACTGCAGTTTGGAAACTGGAGTTGGAGGATACCTAGCTCCACCAGCTTCGAAGGCTTGAGCACTGAAGCACAGAAATTAAGGGATATGCTTTCCATGTATGGTCGGTTGTCATGACTTTGCAGATGTTCACTTTGGTAAGTGATGTTGTTTGCTTGTAAATTTGCATTCAGATCTGCATGGGATCTAATCTATGAATCATGTTATATTTGCTGATATGGTCTCCGTCTAATACTCCATCATTTTCAACCCAAGGTTCCACTCTCTTTGGCCAACTCAAATCAATATTTCCTTTACCTTTTAGTGTCTTAGGTGATACATTTTTCATTCACTCTAAATTACATTAAAAGATACTAAGAATTAAAAATCCTTTATTTATATAAAAACGAGTACATTTATTTATTCTTTTGGCCAAACTGGACTTTTGCGTGGAGGAAGTACATAAAGAAAATCTGTTAGGATGCAACTGCAACAGTTGGCCAAAATTTTTTAACTTGTTTAAAATTATTCCTGACTCTTGCCTATGCCTGGCATTTTCCTCTACCGATTACAGGAAGGATATAGTTATATGACGCCTGTGCCCTGAGCTTTAGTGGCACGCTAAAGGAGCCGAGGCCTGCAGGATGTCTAGTGAGAGTGCCAAATTTTCCTGAAGTGTAGCGATTAAACTAAAATCATGAAGATAGATATCTTATAAATGTAGATCTATTCTGAACGCTCGGTCTACATCAAATAAACAAACAGGTCAACTTGAAATAAGCTGCATCTATGAGTTGAGATGAATAAAATTTGTTGCATTGGTATTTTGTTCCGGACGAGGTACAATCACATGCATCCTCTAGACTATTTTTGAACGGAGGAATGAAGTGGAGATGGTACATTCTTTTCCTTTTCCTCTTCATTTTGATCATGTCTGGTATCACCAATTGCGGGGCGGAATTCCAATTTCATGAATGAGATTCTTACAAGTAGGTATCATCTGATCATTCTTTACAAGATGATGAAAATTACCACCTTTCGGTATCATCTGTATGAAGCATCAAATTTTCTTGCCTATAGGCCAGGGAAGTATTGGTTGGTTTCCACATAATGGCTGGTTTTTCTGTCTATTGAGCATGGATATGAGTTTGACAGTGTGTTTGGGAGATAGAGCTGACTTTGACTTCAAAGGGTTAACTTGACGACCTGAACTCAAAAGTCTATAAGGGTTGGGTCAGGAAGACATTTTATCGTGATTTATGATGATATTTTACTGTAGACGGTTTTTGATATGTTACTGTAGAAAATAATTTTGATTTTATTGTATTGACTAAATTACCCTTTCTGACATTAATTACCGATTGTTTTCACGATTCCCAACTTCTCTTCCAAATCACAAACCTCCTACCAATAACCTTCTTCTTCTTCCTTGAAAATTCCTTTCTCTTTCTATCTCACGCACAATCTCACTTGGCGAAATCGAGCATCGATCCGATATGTAAGTAAGAGCGATGGCCGGGGCGACGGTATCTACGGTTCAATCCGAGCACTGATGAAGATTGAAGAACAACAAAGACGAAGAAGATCGAAGAAGAAGAAACGAGGAAGAGGAAGAAGATTGATCTGGGTTCCTCACTTGAAGCTGGCCAGTGGCACTTCTCCTCCTTATCTCCTCCTCCAGTTCTTCCTATGTTCCTCTCTTCAAGCTCCCGCCTCTATTTCCCAAAATTGCGAAAAACCTCATACGAAAATTAAAACCCATTTGACGTAATCCAATCTTCTCTCACCCAAATTCATAAGCTTTCAGAATTTCGCAATAAACCCGTTAAAATCCATCGATTTGGTTTCACAGTTTTGCAACAAACCTGTTAAAAAATTAAGCTCCTCCTTTCATTTTCATCTCCGATTGTCTTCTCCGTCTCCGGTTGAATTTGAAATGATTGAATTTCAACATGTGAAAATCTCTCCCATTTACAAACAACACTAAATTTACCGAAAGAAACCTAATTTAAATATGTGACCCAAAACTTTGTATTCTTCTTTGACTTGCGGAAGAAACTGTCTAGATTTCATCGGAAACCTTCGGACCAAAACCATGGAAGATTAAAAACCAAGATGCCATCGATTGAATTTGAACTCAATTTTGAAATCGATTTGGCTGGTTTCTAGGATTTCAAATCGAGTTTGAAATCGATCTGGGTTTTCTTCAATTTTGAAACCAGGTCTGCTCTTCATTTGAAGAAAGATAATGGCAATCGATTTGTGAAGAAAGATTTGAAGGAAAGAGACCTGGGTTTCCAAAGGAAGAGTTGAAGGAAACCGATTTTTGAAAAAAAGATTTAAATCTGGGTTTAAATCTTCTCAAGAAATCTCCAACCCACTTCTTAAATCTGGGTTTAGAGATATTTCATTGTGTTGTCACTGTTGGATAGAGAGAGGGAAAGGATGAGGAGAGAGAAATGATTATTTTATTAAAGTATAAATGTTGAAATGATGGGGGGTTTTGTTTTATATGAGTATATAGGTTTATATTTAAAGGTTTATATAGAATATAGGATATAGGAGTATGTAGATGGAAAGTTTTTTTAAAAATGATCAAAAATGAAAATGAAAAATGATATTCGTGATCAAATGTCTCGATGAATGAAAACGAAAAAACTAACAAAAACCATCTTCGTGACCCAATAAGTAATATGTCTACATTTTGATTTGTCATAGGATAGTACTTCAGAAACTAGTCGATCGTTAATTAGCTACAAAATGGGGTCATTTTATATGTCCATGATCTTCATTTTCTTGCTTTATTCTTTTCAAATGATCATCGTAGCTACTACCAATTACTCTCTTTCACCATCTTCTGGCAGTCTCTATGATGCCACAACTACGAGAGTTCTGCTCTATTGCAGTTCAAGCAAACCCACTTCTTTTCTGTGCAGCCTCTTGATGCCACCACCAATGCCAATACCACTCTTCCAAAATTTAAGGTTTTAGCATTAAGTTCATGCAGCCAGCATGAGTTTCCAGATTTTTTAAGGTTCCAAGATGAGCTAGATATTGGGTTTGGACATAGTTATTAAAGGCTCAAGGTGCATTAAGGCACCAAAGGTGTGCCCCAAGGCCGAAGACCCGGTCTGCTACCTAGCCTGTCTACTGGTCCACACCTAGCGCCACATCTTGGATCAACGACTAATCACAGATTCACAAATGACCCAAAAGTTCATGAATGATTTGATGATAGGTGGGTGGTATGGAGCTTCATATATACCATACAAAATATTTCCATCTCTTCGATATGAGAATGTGGGGTGTTACATTTAAGTATTTTGCCTCGGCAAATGATCAAATTTCATCAAATCATTTCTGCAATATAAGATAAAAGAGGATTTCCGCGCACTTAAATAAGCTCTCATACATTATACCATGGAAACCAACTTATCTAACCAAAAAACTTGGACCAAAATTCTCAGTAAACTCAATACAACTATATATTTTAAATAATTAGTAAAACAGTTTGGCTTGCTTAATTTCGCCAAAATTTGCTACTGTATAAGCAATGTAGTATAAAACCAAGGGTTGGATTGTGAACCTCATTCTGATCAATTGTTTCAGCTTTTTGGCCCTGCAGGTCTTGGGCTTGGCTTCGGTGAGCCGTTTTTGTTGGTTTTGCCTGGTGAGCCGTAGGTAACTGGCGGTCTTGGTGGCATTCTAGGGAGCTGTCGCATTTTAATGTTGGTATTCGACATCATTCCCGCCAGCACTTCTTCCCGTATATATCATGAACGAATTTTGTATAAGCATATGAGTTAAATCACGAGCTTTTAATAATCAATTGGCGAAACTTGCAAACTATACATGCAAACATACCGCTAAGATTTTATGCTAAGAAAAATTGCTTCTATCAGTGTTGCCACACATTCGCGTCAATCTAGATGATTCTAATATATTGCCCTATATATATATAGGTAGCCGTCGATAACCTAAATATCCTATGAATCATAGGAATAATTGTTGAATTTACATAGGAAAATTTTTGCTACTGTGTTCGGAAATTCACCGACATAGTATCGAAATTTTTCACTACTATATCGACGGTTCCTAAAATATTTAGGTTCTTATTGAAGCGCACCCATGTAATTTTGCACTTTGTTATAAACCCCCGTAACAAAGATCGTTGACAGAAAGTTTATGAAAGCTAGTGAAACATATATTCACCTTTGAACCAGCTGCAGGCTGTGAGTTCAGTATCTGGTAGCAAAAGTCGGCAGAGCCTCCTCCACAATGGGTGACAACAGAGAGGCCATGCCCGTGGGTGAAACTAATACCAATAGTACTACAAACCACCAAAACTAAACACAAGACGATATGAATGAAAACTGGGCTTCTTCTTACTTGGTGTTCTCCAGATGGCCGCCATTGCAGTCTTTCTACCAAAGAGAATAGAATTAATACTCTCTCTCCCAGAACAGAACTTCTTTGTAATTTATAATAGAGGATAGCCTAATTGGCTGCCGGTGTCTGAATAAGTTAATTAGCATCCTATATGGTAATGGTTATTCCTATAGAACTCGTTTGGTAGGGGGTATGAGATTAGGTGTATAAGTAGTATTATTAATGAGATTATTATTAATAAGATTATTAATAGTAATTAGTGATAATTTTATGTTTGGTAGCATAATTATTAATACATTATAAACACAATTTATTTCTAAAATTTGATTTCAATATCTTGTTTATACGGGGTATAAATAATACCACTCCCATCAAGGTATTATTAATAAGGGTAAATGAGGGTATAAGAGGCTTATTCGAATTTAGTAGTATTATTAATAATCTAGTTAAAAGGCTACCAAACACCTATAAAAAATCACTAATAATACTATACTTTCTGAGTGAACTCTATCAAACGAATAGAATAGAAAATATTATATACTTATTCGGTTAAAAACTTAAATAATCTAAAAAGTTAATAATCACATATTGATATAGTTAAATATTAAATGTGATTCATCAAAAATAAGCTATAATCCATCAATATTAACGAACCACATAATTTTGATGGATCATAGTATTAGTCAACAATATCGTCGTGATCTATCAAATTAACAGTGTTAGTCACGAATAATATTATGATCCATCAAAATAAACGATGATCCACTTATATTAATTGTGATCCATCAATACAATTTAATGGATCAATGTGATTCTTAGATTATTTGTGGTTTTCGTTTGAACAACTTCGTATATATATTGATTCTCCCCTATTGATATTTTATACTTACTAATATATGCTCTTGGTTCTCTCCGTTAAACTCTGTATTTTATATTTCTCTCTACATTATTGTATGTTGTTAGTATTTGATGATTGATTTGCAGCATATTATCAGCACAATTACTTATAGAATTACTCGTGAAGAGGCAAATTGTCAAGACCAACTAGATATAAATAGCCTGTAGAGAAGAAATCAAGGTGATAATTTAAAAAAAAAAAAAAAAAACTTATTGAGATAATTAAAATTTTATGAATTCTCAAAGAATTTATTGATTAGATGGCTATATTTTACGCTTGCCATATTATCGACCTAAAAAAAGATTGAACCGGTGTTAGTTGTCTTTTGTAGATATATTTGCAAATATTTCTTAAGTTTGTGATACAATTTTTGAAACCGATACCAGTGTTCTTCGAAGGAGTTTGCGATCCCAAAGGACTCCAAAGCATTTGGGAGATTTTTTCTTGATTTGTAATTTTTATTATGATTATTATGATTCTATTTCCTAGTATTATTATTTCCTTTTATGTTCAGAATTTGGAAGGCTGAGTTAAGCATTATCTATATATATATATTATAAACTAAGATTAATTTTTTGGGACGTAAAATATATTATTTGCTTGCTGCCTGAACTCTCATCCCCTTCTTTGGAGAACCACAACTTTTCAAATTGTTGCCACAATACCACCTCGGTATCAGTTTGTCATTTTTCCAGCATGTAGGATTTATCAACAATCAAGAAGTTGCATCAGTATCTAGCATGGCTCGTCACACGATCGGCTGTTTTTACACACTCATTTACCTTGGCATTGATTTGGTGATTGTCTTGAATCTTTGAACCTGTCATCATTCATAATCAATGTCAAGAAGTTATTGCTTGACAAGGGATTTAGTAGATTATGATTGTTGTTTTGGTTTGTCTACATGTAAAATTTCATAATCAATGTCAAGATACTCCTTTATAGGGATTTAGTAGATAGTGTTTTGGATAATTTGATGACAAGAATATTAGCATATTGGTTTTGTTCATTATCATGTGTTTTGTTAGTGTAGAAGTAATTCATTTTGGTCTGTGTGAAACGGAGCAACAAGCAAAGTATTATTATGTTGAAACATTGAAAGTTGGTTTGTTTACTATGAAGTTTATGACTTATGTTTATTGATTTTTTTAATTAGACCTATGGCAAAATTGTGATTAATCTCCTTGATTACAAAAATCTCAAGTCTATTTTGAAAGAATAGTAAGTGGAATGAAATTGGGACTCGATCATCCTATGCATTACTGATTAGGGAGACATGCAGTCAACCAAATGAGGAGTAATTAATATGGATTAGTAATGCTTACCAATTTTCATTCAATAATTATATCATGAGCTCTAATTCTATTATTTATTTGTAGGGAATGATCTCTAAACTCATTGGTAAAAATTTGAAGAAACTGGTTAAACTGTTATTCCAAAAGTTATTTAATATATTTCACTGTGCGGTTATATTGAAGTAAAAAATTAGTTAAATATATTTGGATGGCGTAATACATTCTAGTTTTTTGTATTTATAATATATGAATGTTTTATCTTCTTAGTCAAGTAGACATTTAAATTCTATTAATCTTTATTGTTGTTGATAGTAAAACAGTAGCGAGACAATTTTATTTTTTTTTATTTTTGCAATTTTAGGTAAATAAACTACATTTTTAATTAAGTATTTCTACCTCAGCAAGTGCAATTAGTATATGGAGCGCCTAAGCACTCCTTCTTAGGAGTGTCAATACCCAAATAGATTGAAAGACACGTGCTATACCACTCCCAAAGTTCCACATGCAATTTTAATTTTTTTACAAAGCCCGCACAAATTAAATACACTTTCCTAATATATCTTATCAAACACAACCGGAAGCCCACCTCAATCTTCGCCTATAATTTCACCCATATACCACGATTTCTACCCACAATCAAACTCTTTAATCTCAAAAATACACAAACTCAGCAGCGAAAAGAGACGATTTTACCCCAAATCAGATCGAAATTCTAAATCGTTCGATTAATCTTGCAAAAACAGCACCAACGAGAAGAGTAAGAGTAAGTTTTCTATAAATTTTGTAGTTTATATTATCCATTTTATGGTTCATCTTCATTCTCAAATAAATTGAATTTCTCTCAGCGAAAAATTCTTGTCTCGCAACCAAAGTTATGGAGAGAAACAACTTCATTCCTTATGCCATGGAAGATGATCCTAAGTTCAGCCTTTTGGTTGTGTTGGATCCCAATTTTAATCGCAGCCATTTAATCCAAACGATCCGATGATTCACGTCAATACTATATTAATGTATTTTGGGTACTGCTTGATATTCTGTATGGATGTGCATTACTGATATTCTGCATGTGCATGATTTATATTCTTTATATTGATATTTTGTATGTATGTGCATTATTGATATATTCTATATGTTCATTACTAATATTTTTTATATTCATTACTTATATTATATGTGTGTGTGCGATTCCATGTGTGTGTGTGTGTGCGCATGTGACAGTGAGAGTGAGAGAGAGAGAGAGGGAGAGAGAGAGAGAGAGAGAGAGAGAGAGAGAGAGAGAGAGAGAGAGAGAGAGAGAGA
>JAOWAN010000043.1:17098900-17135141 GCA_028566635.1 Lobelia cardinalis | reverse complement strand
GAGAGAGAGAGAGAGAGAGAGAGAGAGAGAGAGAGAGATGACCTCAAATGCAATTTCATTCGGCGTGATGCTGCATATGTCTCTATATCCCATCTTGGCTGCAATATCTGTAGAGCATGTAACCTCTTCAGTACTCCACAACATAGAGACAATCTTAAAATAAACAAAAACTTTACACAATGGTTTGAGGGTCAACATGAGGTATCACTGACTACATGGATAAAAAATGGCATTGATCACTAGCACGAGCACCAAAAAAGTTGCATTGATAACTACCACGAGTACCGAAATAAATAAATTGGAGCAATAAGCTGATAGTAAATGATAGAGAGATTGAAAGTGTCATACTTTCCAATGAAACTCTAGCATTGGCATTATTGATGTATGCTTCACTTCTTTCTGCCCAAAGCGTAGATAATCGCGCTAAAGTCTGCAGATGAAAGTAAGTTTAAGTGTCAATTTAACTCGAGAAGGAAACCTCCCAAAGTTATCATGGAAGATGAATTCCCAACCTTCGTATAAGCATCGTCTGATTCATATTCATCGTCCGATTCTTCATGCACAAGGGGACGCGAATAAGTTCCTTCTTTCGCAATCCTTCGTGCCAAGGCATCCAAAGGTACATCTAACCAGACACTAATACCCTTCTTCATGTACTTCCTGATGAAGCAATTTATGGCCAAATATACGCATGAGAAGCAGAATGAGTAGCCTATTCAAAGCACACTAAAAAAAATTAGAATCCGGAGTTATACCAGTTGATGGGGCGGATAACAGCGCCCCCACCTGTCGAAACAACAAGCCGATGCATTGAAGACAGCTTCTGCAATACTGCAGTCTAAAAAGAAGAAGCAATTAATCATAAATACAAAGAGATATGATACCAACGAAAAATACAGTATCTGTAAATGTTCCGGGTAACAAAGATGGTACCATTCATCTCAAATGCAGCCTTCCAGCAAGGATGTTGCTCATGGAAATAAAGAAAGATTCCAGGTTGAAAAATAAAATTAACATTTACCGCTCCTACATTGAGAAACACTCCCTCCATTTCATTTTTAAGTGTCTTGAAAACGACATTTTCCCCTTACAACATGTCACTATCATGGGCACTTAAAATGAAACTGGCGGGAGTAGTATATTAACTGGTACAGATGCTAAAGTTAGTTCCCGTAATCCTCAAAATGCCCCCTAATTCTTTTCTGAAATGATTCTTTTGGAAATAAACAGTGATATGGCTTTCATAACAACTACTTAGATGTCGCGAAATTTTTGATTAAGCTATACTACAGAGTATGATGGATAAGCATCGCATAATCTTCATCAAATGTGCCAGAACGGGATTAACATTCAGGCATATATACATGCAAACAAAGGAAATATTGAAACATAAATAATTTTCTTAATTGTTTGAGTTTGAAGCACGGACTATATTTAGGCTAGCTTTCAAATTGTTAAATCTGATGATTAAAAAGTTCGCTATTTAATGTATAGCTACAACTCTATAAGGACTATCTTAAAGCAGTGTACTTAACATTCAGGCATATATACATGTCAAATGTTACCACATCTTGCAGCATAAATGTACTTAAAATCTCTAAAATCCATTCGTGGTCAACTTGTTTCTGGGGAAAGAGCTAGAACCGGGATTTAGTCACAAGATGAGGGTATTTGTCAACAGGTGATTCGCTACAACTATAAGACATAGTATGTATGGACATGGATTCAAAAGTAGCAAGAAGACCATTATAAGATGCTACTACAATGACACAGCATCTCAAGGCATGAAATATAGACAGGGCAGATAAAGACAAAGAAATCAAGGTCTCACTTGGCAGGACATCACACCATGCTTCTCTCTTAATTTCTTTATTAGTAGATACAACCATAGTTACCCAACCATCAAGATGCTAAATCACCCCCCCCCCCCCAAACACAACACACACACCAAACCTGTGTCAAGGCAGATACCAAAGAAAAATCATAGAGTTCAGGTACAAACCCCATCAGATATATGGCAACGCAAAGTTACCCAGATTGCAAGATTGCTAAATTAGTAATAATCCAATCGCTGTGTTTAATTTTAAAGTCATTTTTGCATTTGCGCAAAAAACATGTGCGGGTGTCAGGAGGGGGGGGGAGTGACACATAAAACTTAAAGAGGAAAAGTTTCCCTCTACAGAAGCTGGGGGGGGGGGGATATATAACATAACCGCAAATGTAGCTGAACACTTTGTTTCAAGACACTCAAAACTGCAGGAGGAAGCGAAAAAACTACTGAAACTTTTCCGAATGAGCCACGAAGATGTGCAAAGGCAACCAAACCATAAAACTCATCACGCATAAAGATGGGGAATGGAAAGAGAGAGAGAGAGAGAGAGAGAGAGAGAGAGAGAGAGAGAGAGAGAGAGAGAGACTGCAGAAAATTAATAAGTTCAAAGCCTCCGAACTAACCTCGTGGTTTCTGAAGAAGCTTTCACCATGTAATTTAAATATGTCGGCAACAGCAGTTCCTCCAACAGCCTGCTCTATTAACTTGTCACTGCGGGTATGATTAAATATAAGTGTCATCAATATAATACAACAAATAGGAAGAATTATATGTGACTTGATTTGATCTCCAAAACACAATGGCATTAGCAAATGTGATCACTAACAACAACCCCCTCAATTATACCCAATCCCGCAATATGTGAAATTTGATTTTGAATATGATTAAACCCACTTTCCTATACAACCCTTGAAAAAGATTGAAGATTGCATCCTCATGTTTCTTAAGTGACCCAAGCAACAGGCACACTGGCTACAAACCTGTCACAAAACGAATATCCAAGTACTTCTGACAAAACCCTGCCAATAGTTGTTTTTCCGGAGCCCATCATTCCTGCATTTTGATACAGCAGTTATATACTGCATATTACTAAGTCATGAAAAAACAAATTCTATGCTCCCTCTATCTCGTAGTCCTTAGCCAAAAAGTCAAACATACTTAGCATATGCTAATTCCCTTGAGATAGGCAGTGTAACAAATCCCCATTTAGTGCCCTAACTAGTTTCACATATGTGAAGGCATTAATGGGATTCCTAACCTTGATTTTGAAAATCGGAATTTTTAGAGGAGGGACATCCAAACAAGAGAAAAGTCGTCATCCTATGGTACAAAGGGAGTAAATCTTACGAAGGGAACTAACCAATAAGATATATACACCTTCCATTCAGATCCACTTCTATCTGCTCTGACTTGTTCTGCAGTATATGTAATTTCCAGGAAGATGTATTCACAAAGGCATCAAAGAATACACAAATATTTATTTATAATTCTAAATCTCTCCAAAGTATGCCACGAGAAACTATCTGCAAACATGTAACACTAAACTACCTGCACAGAGGATTCAATTAATATCACAAAAAAGACGGCGATTATCAAAGTCATTTAAAATTTTGAATTAAAAGTAGCTGACTTGTAAATCACGTAACATCACTATCCTCAACTCCCAAGAGAAATTATACCCAACTTCTCCAACAATCTCAAAGATAGCTACTCAAAAGTCAAACCTACTTATAAAAAATTGCCAGTAATATTGGAAAGTAAAAAATTAGGAAAAGTTTTAAAAGAATTTAAAAAGAAAATGCAGCTATCTTGCGGTGCCATGTTTAACTAGAAGGGTTGCATAACCCTTTTGATGACTTGGATCAAATGAAAATTCTTATAAAGGGACATCACATACCTTCAAAAGCACATCTTCCTCAAAGGTAGCAGGAAAACTTCCAGATTCCAATACCGAAACTACAAAAAAAAAAAAAAAAAATTATAATATATATAAGAGAACTGAAAAGTTTTATATATCAAATTGTCGGTGCCATTTCTGCCACTACACCAATCCAGATCATGTGGTGAAAGAATATGCAACTGACCACCAAGGACTCTTGAATAGCTATAACCTTTTTTATAAAAATCTTGCAAGAAGATACCAAATCAACTACACAACACAAGTCAAAATCCTAAAAATAAGATCTTTCCAGTAAGCCTTTCAAAAAACCTTTGTGTCACTCCTAACGATATCACTCCACTTTCTTTTCCAAATAAGGAAATACAAATTCTAACCCTCCCTCATAGTTTTATCTGATAACAATAAGCAAGATTTTTTATGAAGATTACTTTGATGTCCTACATGCCACAGATATGAGGAAGGGTCTACACTCTACACATGTTTTTAAGACAGCAAAGAAGGACAGAAAGGACGTAATATAGAGGACGAAGCCTATATCAGTAAATCATGTGTATTTTATGTCTTACAACTATGAGACATAATGTATAATACTCATCATACACAAAGGGACAATCGTTTTAGGATGGGCGAGTACCAAAATTCAAAACAATATAGAAAAATAATATCCACCTTTCACCAAAGATAGACTATGAGTTTATGATACCTGGAAACATTTGTGTACACGAAACCTTCAATTCCACTGGTCGATGCCAAGTCGAGGTTTTTGAAGGATTGTAATGACTCGAGATAACCATCCGAAGCCTCTGTTTTTTCCCAAGCATCGGCAAAAATCCCAATGAATGGCTTGGCATCATCACAGTCCTCTCGGAATAAGTCCATTTTGGAACCTGTAACCTTTGGGAAACCTTGGCCTCCATTACTCAAGTAACTTACAGCCCAAACCCCTCAATTCAATCAGGAACTCAATCAGTTTACAACTGATACGCTCACTGTAACCAAGAACCAAACTTTGAATCAATACACGCAGTAAGTGAAACATTATTCAATCAACTCTAGATTTAGTTGCCAACAAAACCATAAAACTTCAAAGCTACCATCATTTGTGGACACGTAACTGTTTCAAGATGGATCTTTGAGCGTGCAGATATATACTCCATGCAATCAAAATTCAAAATTAAGTGCCTTAGATGGTTTTTACTTTTTTTAATAAACGGGGGAAACCCCTGGGGATTTTATTACGAAAAACAAGAAATAAGGAGGTACAAATCCAGTAGGCGAAAAACAGATTGACGTGCCAGAAACCCTAATGCTAAAATTACAAAGAAAAACCTCAAGGAGATCTAAAAGTAAAAACCCCTAAACATCTTGTCCGAAAACAGTTTCCACATCTCTAGGAATAGAATGGTCTAACACAATACTCCTAGAATGACTTAACTTACGCAAGCTCTCAGCTACTCCCTCCGTCCCGAAATTTGTTTTTGACACTCATTTCTGGAAGGGGGGGAGTACTTTATTAGCTTCTCTGTAAATGTGAGGGATCGAAGAATACCCAAGTAGGACCTTAATCTCTAAACGATGGAAATTAAACACCCAGGAACCTGAACAGAATTCTTAGTACTACCCACCCAGACTTTGGGGTCACATTTCACCTCTTGAATCATCAAGAGTCTACGAGTGCAAAGAATCACCAAGCAGTAAGCTTCTACAGTTTTAGACTACTCATTTGATTCTATAAACAAAATAATTTTTGAACACAATCAACACATATGTCAGTGTGGATCACAAAAATACTTGTGTGAACCTCACCTTCCATTCCAAAAAAAAAGAGTTTACGAAGTATAATTTTTTTTTAAATCTTTTTTTGGGTCATCCCTAAATGGAATACTACTAGATACTTATTATGGATAGGATGTAGCATAATTTAAGTTCTTATCTTTTCTGAGCATATACTGATTTGATATGAACAACCAACAACTTGAACTGGCATTCTTTTGTTTGTTTACCTCTCGTCAACTTCTCTAAAAATGACAGGTTAACCATTAAATTCCAGATAGCTGTACCCATTCATACACACGAAATTTGTAAATTTTAAGACCGGATAACCAATTCAACCACCATGCAGGGCCGTTCCTGAGATTTTGGGGGCCCTGTGCTTATAAAAAATAACAAAAAACATACAGCCCCATAGTTTGAAGTAATTTTTTTATCTTCAAATTAAACTTTCATATTCAAAAACAGCTGCAAATGAAAATAGAAAAAACTGCAAATAAATTGGGCACAACCGGGCAGAATCACAATTGGGCAAAAGTTGAAAAACAGCAAAAAATCTGTAAAGTCAACTGCACCAACACCTGGACTTGATTACAAGTGCATTCTTTTTTCTTTCTTTTTTCCTGGTTTTTTAAATGAGGATTGTTAGTGGTTCTCCACCTACCCCCAACGTGAGTCGAACCCATAACCTCTCAGAAACAGGTGAGACGTCTTACCACTAGACTGCACCTCGTTGTCATTACAAGTGCATTCTCTTTTCCCTCCATTGATTGCATTAGACAAGTTTTACTTTTACCTTTAATTCCTAAGCCTTATTGAGTTTTTGTGCTAAATTGGGGGCAGTTGTCGGCCGGAAATGGATTTTGAATCGAAATTAACGAGTCAGGCGAAGATCCAGGCGTCCATCGTCCAGTACTGCACCGCTACAGGCTGTAGCCTTACGAGATCGAGATTGGCGAGATGGCGTCACGGCAGAAGTTAAGAAGTGCGAAAGATAGGACTTTGGAGGTTTGAATTGTGTAACTGCCAGCTGTTCTTGTGAATTTTGTCTTCTTGAAAGGTGGAGAGATGGAGAAATTGAGATATGAGATAGAATAAGCAATAAATAATTGAGAAGAGGAATCGCCGGGCGAGTGAATGAGAGAGATGAAGCGTAGAGCGAGCGGTTGGGGAGGAATAGGGAGATAAACAAAATTGGGCCCCTTCAAAATGTTGGGCGCTGTGCAATTGAGCAGACTGCACCTGCCCTGCCACCATGCATTAGCTACAGAAAAATTTTGCAGCATAAAATTTGGGTCGTGTAATTTACAGAAACCTGGACCTCCGGGTAGAACAAAAACACAAAAATGAATAACAAAGAATCGATTTTTACCTCTGAGTGATGCGAAAAGGGCAGTCTTGGAAAGATTGGGAGACGAAAATCAGAAAGCTTCAGGGGGTTTGAGATTTAACTGGAGCGGTTTGGTGAATCTTGGATGCAGCTCTCTCATTCATTCATTCATTCATTATATAATCAAATCAACACACACTTGTACTTCTTACCAACCCACATTCAAACTTCAGAGAAACGATGGGCAGTAGTGGTGGTAGGTAAGATGAGGCAAAGGTTTCCTGTTCGGTTCGGTTTTCTTTTCCTTGTTCTATTTTCTTTTTCATTTTATTAGTTCGGTAGAGTTCTAAAAAGGATGAACAGTTTGGTTTCTAAGAGATAAAACACACAAAGGACCTTGAGGTTTTAGCTTGACTTCAAAATTAGGCCTTGACTTCTTCTTTCCAACCAAAATGTCCTTGTTCTATAATTTCCGTCTATATTTGACCCTTAGGCTAAAGGAGAACAGAGGAGTTGTTGAAGAATCCTTTAATCATAGAAATGTTTAGCATAATGAGTGTGAATCAAACTTCGAGAAAGGTTTGCATCAACATTCATGGAGCCACTTCAAAGTTATAGTCTCAAAATAAATTAAAATATTCCAAACTATGGTGTTTGTTTGCATTAGCTTTTATTCATTCTTGAAGATTGAATTTCATAATTTACACCATCAATATTTATAATTGAATTGCATCATATGCTTTGAATATAATTTATGGTCAAACATTAATTTTAATAGATTGAATTTGATTATTGATACAACTAAATTATATATGTTTAATTTATCGTATAGAAAAAATTATCAAACATTTGATTAAAATGCCTAAGATTTGCTTTAAATTAAACTAAAATACGTGCATAAGTTCTCTAAAATTATGAGAAATTTTATTAAGATGGGTGAGTGAACTTTAGAAGACAATGAAAAAGATAGGCACACTTTGAACAACTTTAATGCTAGCAAGGTAAAAATATAGCGAATGCATAAATAAAAGTATACATTTATTTATGTTCGATCCACTACTCATTTATTGATATTTGAAAACTGCATACTCCTGTTTTACACTAAGATCAAGTAAACACAAAGTTCATGGGTTTAACAATGGAAACATATTTATCTACTCACTCTAGCTAGATTCGTAGCATATAACACTAATTTTTAAAAGTATTGAAATATTATGGACACAAATAATGTTTGTTTAAAATAAACGATTCATAAGCTTTAGTTTCTTTTTTTGGTTGTATTTATTTCTCTTTAAGTTGGTTCGTAACATCTATGAGACTACACTAATGTTTAAGGTGATCATCCTGGTCGAGAGACTATTGTTCCACTCAATGGGTAAAACTAGCAGAACCTCACCGAAGGGTGGTCGTAGTACTGAGCCAAACACGAGGGATATGCGTTAGGATTTGTCCGAAATATAGGGGGTACCAGTGCATGTTAGTTACCCTTCCCTGCCCAAATAACCCAAAAGATTTCCTTCTCCGGACCGTCACCTACATACTGCACACATGTAGAATGAGACGGCACTTCATCAAAAGCTTCTGCACAAAAGCTACAAATCAACAACTCTTCAGATTCTCCACACTAGCATCTCTACTAGACTTAGAAGCTCACAGATTACTGCCCCTCCATTACTGCCATATACAAAGGGACGAACTTGCCAAGCTCTTACAATCACCACCCCCAACTTGTAGTACCCCAATTTCGTACTACAAATTAATCCATGGCCGAGTACTTGTGTCAGGATGCCAGTTCGATACTCTCCTGGCCAACATTGCCATTGGGTGTTATTCAAAATGTGGTTTTGTGGACGAAGCACGTAAAATGTTTGATAAATTGCCCGACAGGAACATAAGAAGTTGGTCTTCTATGATTTCAACATATACCCAACACAGGTACAGTGAAAAGGCGTTAATGGTGTTTCTTGAATTTCAAAGAAACGGTCAAGAAAAACCAAACGAGTATATATTAGCTAGTGTTATACGCGGCTGCACTCAGTTAAGAAGTGTAGGAAAAGGTGAAGAGTTGCATGGTTTTGTCGTTAAGACTGGGTTTGATAGTGATGTCTACGTTGGTACTTCGTTGGTTGACTTTTATTCCAAAAATGGTTACATGGAGCGAGCGAGAATGGTTTTTGATAGGTTATCGATGAAAAGTTCGGTGACTTGGACAACGATAATTGCTGGTTATGCTAAAAGTGGAAGGTGTGAAGTTTCGCTGCAGTTGTTTAGTGAAATGAGAGACACTGATATTGTTCCGGATAGATATGTGCTTTCAAGTGTTTTGAGTGTGTGTACTATTCTTGGTTTCTTGGAAGGAGGAAAGCAGATTCATGCATTCACATTGAGAAGGGAAGCGGAGATGGATATATCTGTGAGTAATGTGCTTATAGATTTTTATGTGAAGTGTGGTAAAGTGAAAACGGGTAGGAAAGTGTTTGATCAGATGGTAGTTAAGGATGTTATTTCGTGGACGACAATGATTTCTGGGTATATGCAGAATTCATTTAATTTGGAGGCAATGAAGCTGTTCATTGATATGAAAAGACTTGGTTGGAAGCCGGATGGATTTGCATGCACTAGCTCTCTAACTTCTTGTGGTCTGCTTAATGCTCTAGGACCTGGAAGACAAATACATGCTTATATTGTAAAGGTCAATCTTGACAAGGATGAGTTTGTGAACAATGGGTTGATTGATATGTACTCAAAATGCAATTCACTCAATGATGCAAGAAGAACCTTCGATGGAATGGTTGACCACAATGTGATTGCTTTCAATGCTATGATTGAAGGTTACTCAAGGCAGGAAAAGCTGTGGGAAGCACTGAATCTTTTCCAAGAAATGAGGCTCAGATCTTTCCCACCAAGCCTTTTGACATTTGTTAGCCTTCTTGGTGTATCAGCAACACTACTCACTTTGGAACTAAGCAGACAAATTCATGGCATCATCATAAAGGCTGGAGTCTCTTTGGATATATTTGCAGGGAGTGCTCTAATTGATGTTTATTCAAAGTGCTCCTTCATAATAGATGCAAGACTTGTATTCGATGAGATGGAAGAGAAAGACATTGTGGTATGGAATGCCATGCTCTTTGGGTACACCCAGCAATCAGAAAATGAGAATGCTCTCAGGCTCTACTTAGCATTACAGTGTTCGAGTCTGAAATCAAATGAGTATACTTTTGTTGCGCTAATTACCGCAGCTAGTAATCTAGCTAGCCTCCCTCATGGGCGTCAGTTCCACAACCATCTCGTAAAGACAGGTCTAGATCTCGACCCATTTGTCACAAATGCATTAGTGGATATGTATGCCAAGTGTGGAAGCAAAGAGGAGGCACAGAAAATGTTTGATTCCACAGTTTCAAGAGATGTTGTATGCTGGAATTCAATGATGCTCACATATGCACAGCATGGAGAAGCTGAAAAAGCTCTTAAAATGTTTGAAGGAATGAAAAAGGAGGGAATACATCCCAACCATGTCACATTTGTTGTTGTGCTCTCGGCATGTGGTCATGTGGGGCTTGTTGAAGATGGTTATCGTTATTTTCATTCAATGTCAAGGTTTGGTATTGAACCAGGGACTGAACATTATGCATGTATGGTTTCTCTATTGGGTCGAGCTGGTAAATTATATGAAGCAAAAGACTTAATCGAGAAAATGCCATTACAACCAGCAGCAGTAATATGGAGAAGCTTGCTTAGTGCATGTAGAATCGCTGGTAATGTTTTGCTCGGTAAATATGCTGCAGAAATGGCTATTTCAACTGATCCAAAGGACAGTGGATCATATATCCTGCTTTCGAATATATTTGCATCCAAAGGTTTGTGGGTTGACGTTAAGAAGGTGCGGGAGCAAATGGACTGCAACGGTGTGGTGAAAGAAGCAGGTTGTAGTTGGATTGAAATTGATAATAAGGTGCATGTCTTTGTTGCAAGAGATAAAGCTCATTCAAAGGCGGATTTGATCTACTCATTTCTGGACAATTTGACTCATGATATAAAGAAACTGGGTTATGTGTCGGACAATGCTACTCCTCCTGTGGATGATTAAAGAGAAAAATAAAAAGTGATTGAGGCAAATATTTCTACGGAAGCCAGCTTTGGAATTAACCAATCATTTTGTTGAAATCTGATTCTGATTGATGATCTTAAAGATCTCTGAATTCAAGATGAGTCTACTGCATCCTAGGCTGCCAACCCGCCACAATGTTCCAACCTCGCTCACGTGTCCTCTGTGACCTCTGATGCGACACCCATCTCCAGTTGACAATGTTGCAGGCTAAAACCCATAGAATAGGAGAGAGCTCTCGTGGGTTATGACAAGGACTGCCCTTGACCATCCATTATATCATGTCAGACTAACCTGCAGAAGTGCCTTCAACAAGAGATGAAGGATATAACTCCACTGAACTCAAGATTCATCCAACCAGCTTGCCCTCTACCCAATTTGTATGGAGCGTATTGCTTTCGTTTGTGCAAGAGAGAATGTTGATTGAAGGAAAAGGTGGTGACGAATGTTGCACACTGTAGGTTGGTCCTAAAACTCTGCAGAGAGAGATTCATTTGAAGCGAGTTGATATCATGAGGCATCGAACTTAAGGTGCTATTTGTTTATTTTAAGTGTTTAATGCTGAAGTCTAAAAACAAATCTGAATGTATCTGAAGAATTAAGAAGCAACATCTAAAAGCTGAAAGCTGAATCGGTAAAACTGTTTGGTTACTGATCTGAATGAATAGTCTGAATACTGTCTTTTGTTCATTTTAACCCACTGATAAAGATTTTTTGCATTGTATAAGTATTAAATAGCGATAAGAGTATATTCTCATTTTGAATAGAATGATTATAAGGTAAATAAAAATTGTAATAAATTTATTATTTATACTAAATTTATTATTAATATTTAATTAATTATTTCTATATAGCTACATAATTTATCTTTGTCTTTAATTTTAATCTAATTTATTAGTGAGACTATTGTTTGATTTATGTTTATAGTGTAAATTCAAAAAATTATTTATTTGTATGATTATCTAATAAATTACCAATCATACTTTAAATCAGGCATGCTCTTACATTTATTTTGTTGATAAATTTCAAATTCCTTCCTAATTTCAAAAGAGGTTATAAAAGCAAAGTTCTAGAATAAAAAGAAATTATAGTAAAAAAATTTAGAATTAAAAGGAAAAATACAAGAACAAAGTCATAGAATTAAAAAAAAAAAAAATTACAAGAACAAAGTTATAGAACAAAGTCAAAAGGATAGAAAAGTCCAAAAAGAGCTTCAAAGCTGGATCTTAGCCATTCAACCTTGATTTTAAGATTGATTTAGCAAGACATATTAAGTCGTATTTGGATCTGAAAAGGAAGAATTAGGTGTTGTTTGTTTGCACTTATTCAACGTCTTAAAAGGAGTTACATTTAGAATCCAGACTATTTGGCAAATCTTCCTTTTAAGATCTGAATATAACTTAATTCGTCTTGTCAAATCAGACTTAAAATTAAGGCTGAATGGTTAATACCCACCTCTGAAACAATTTTTAGATTTTTCTATCATTTTGCTTTTGTTCTTATATTTTTTCTTTTTTTAATTCTATGACTTTATTCTTGTATTTTTACTTTTAATTCTAAATTCCTTTTTTACTATAATTTCTTTTTATTCTAGAACTTTATTTTTCTAAATTTTTTGAAATTAGATAACAATTTGAAAATTGTTATCTATGACTTTATTCTTGCATTTTTACTTTTAATTCTATGACTTTTAATTCTATGACTTTATTCTTGTATTTTTACTTTTAATTCTATGACTTTATTCTTGTATTTTTACTTTTAATTCTATGACTTTATTCTTGTATTTTTTTATATTTTCAACAAATAAAATATAAGAGCATGCTTGATTTAAAGATGATTGATAATTTATTAAATAATTATACAAAAAAATAATTTTTAAAGGATTAAATAATTATTTGGTCCTTAACTATGCGTTTAATTGGTCCTAGATTTTTTTTGCTTTATGTTTGGTCCTTAAACTTTGAATACGATTTACGAATAATCCCTTTTTCAAAATTTTAATGTGAAACTTAATAAAACTCCAATTATACCCTCAATATTTCGTTAAACTAACACCATACTTAACTTTTAAGGGACCTTTGTGCTAACTTTAAAAATTTTTGAATTTAATTAGTATTTCAAACTTTAAAGAATGAAAATGATAAAAATAAATCTAATAGCAAATTTAACGATATATTCTAGCTTTAAAAAATTAATTTCTTAGCTTATACTATATAATTATATATATTAGACAAATAAATTTTATTTTAATAAATAATGAATTAAAAATCTAATATTTGTGTTTCATTTTTTATCATATATGTATTTTCTAATATTAAATTTTAGTTATATTTATCATTTTTTTTCTTTCTAAAATTTTATATTTTTATATATTTTTTAAATTTATAAATTTTTTAAATTATAATATTTCTGTAATTTTGATTTCTTTAGTATTAAATAATTATTGTTAAATATTTAGATACCTCAAAAGTTAAGTATGATGTTATTTTAACGAAATAATGAGAGTATAATAGGGATTTTATTAAGTTTGAACTAAAATATTGAAAAAATGACTATTCATAAAGTGTATCTAAAGTTTAAGGATCAAACGTAAAGCAAAAAAAGATTTAGGACCAAACGTAAAATTAAGAAATAGTTCAAGGATCAAATAATTATTTAATTATTTTTTTAATTTAAAATATAGTAAATATATACCAAATAATAGTCTCAGTAATAAATTAGATTAAAAATAAAAATAAATGTAAATTATGTAGTTATATAAAAATAATAAATTAAATTAATAATAAATTTAGTATGAATATTAAATCTATTACAATTTTTATTTACCTTATAATCATTCTATTTAAAAATGAGAATATACTTATATCGTTATTTAATACTTATAAATAATAAATAATATTTATCAGAGGGTTAAAATTGACAAAAGACAGTATTCAGACAATTCATTCAGTTTAGTAACCAAACAGTTTTACTGATTCAGTTTTCAGATGCTGCATCTTAATTCTTCAGACACATTCAGACTTGTTTTTAGACTTCAGCATTAAACACTTAAAATAGACAAACAACACTTTAGCAAATGGTCTGAATTGTCTAATCGGATTAGATATAACCCCCCTTTAATTTTGTATTTGGTCGTATGCCTATTGATAGAATGACCAACTCTCCTAAAACCTTAACATGTTAGGAAGAGACACTCTTTTATATTTATATTTCTTCAAAACTCCTCCTCACGTATATAGTACCTGACGAATTGGATCAAGCGGGATTTGAATCGCTGTCCTTGCAGTACCTGGAGCTATGATACATAAAGTCCGGAGTTTCATCTCAAAACTAATTGTTAATGATAGGAGTAATCTAAGATCTTTATTAAGTATTGGTGAGGCTTAGGACGCATTATAGTTTTGACCATAATGGGATTTGATTAAATAAAACTATATGGTGGTTTTCCTATAGAGGTTGATATGTATTCCATTCAAAACAAGAAAAACTTCTTATCAATGCAATTTGGGAAGTTTGATGATGTTAGAAGCTCCACATACTGTTGTGATTGGATGCTTCTGGAATTGCAGGAGGAGACCTTTGTTCTTCTTGATCTCGATCATCGTTGTCAAGGTATATGAGTTTAATGTGCAAATATGGCAAGCTTCAATCCAAATTGTTCGGGTCATGTTGGCTATGAAATCATAACTGGAAACAAATTGGTACGAGTGATACACAGATCAGAGCATGAGACAGTGAAGTACAAATTAAAAGAGAATGATACGTTGTATGTTAATATTTGAAACTAATTTCTTGCTTTTTCATATATATTTGTGGTATGAATTCTTAGCATCCCCATGTAGCATGTTTATACAACAATAATAACAATAAATCCCAATCATTTTAGGTCGGTTATACAATTTTTTTTTATGATCATTTCACGCGATTTAATGTCAAGTCATCATATAGATCATAGTCTTCGTATCTTTCCGTATTGTAGATGTTCGTGTTAATTTTGGCATATTTCCACCTTAGTTTTATCGAAACTAATATTATCACACTTCCTAATTTGAGCGGTAAGGAACCTACGTTGTATATAACCAAACTATCTTATGTGATTTTTTTTTTTTACTAAGGGAGCTACTTTTACCGTTTCTCGTATTCGTTCATTACAAATCCTATCTTTTCTAGTTTTATCGTACACCCATCTAAATATTCACATTTTTGTTATACTTATTTTGGTAGCACGTTCCTTTTTAGAAGCACAACACTCGATTTTTTTCGTTGAAATAATGCATGCCTAATAAGTATCTTGTAAGTTTTTTTTGTTACTTTACTAGTATACGTCGATCACATCTATAAAAATTTATTTTGCATAATGCAAATTTAAGTGGAAAGTTTTATATAAAATTAATTTATAATTTTAAAAGTTTTCTTTTGTAGTGAAATTTTAATATGTTTGAAAATCGTGAGCCTCATTCGTTGATTATACAAGAAAAAAACTATCCCCATCATTGCACTCAAGCGTTGTATTTATTTATTTTTACTTTTTGAACTTTACCGTTATAGAAATGATCAAATTATATTTGTACAATTACAATTTCTCTTTCAATTAGATTGAATTTATACCAACAGATTTATTAATAGCAAGTGTATTAGAGAGGATAATGAGCTTGTATATTCGTTTTTGTTTTTAAGTTAGTTAATCATTTATTGGGCACCAACATTAAGGGTGTGTTCATCCGTCCAATTTTTTAAACATTGTTTAAAAAATAAAATAAAAACACAAGTTTTTTTAACACAAATTTTTCTCTCTACCTATTATTTTTACATACCCCTATATCACATTTATATTCTATCAAACATCACATCAAATCACAACTATCATCCTTTCTCTCTTTCTCTCTCCATCACTATCATGTAATTTTTTCAAATTTAAAGGACAAAATTGTAAAACTCTTACAAAATCAAAACCAACACAAAACACAAACAAAAACAAAACATATTAAAAAACTTCACGTTCAAACGCACCCACTGTTTGCATCACTTAACCTTTAAAAAAAAAATTGGTTAATCACTTATTTGATAAATATTTAAATTTTACAATTAAAACATAATATTTATATATAATATTTACTTTATTGAAAGGGATTCAATATACAAGGGCTCAATTAGAGAAACGTGTACTTGAATCAATAAGAACATCTATAACGGGCATCATTTTGACTTGTTCTTCGCTATTTTATAGTAAATCAAATTCACAGCTCCAACGCCCAAGTCAAAAAATGACGAGCTTGCTAAATCCTAACTTTGGCTCGCTACATATAGTGAGCATTTCAATATATAGCAAGCCAAGCAAATGTTGCAGAAAACCAACCGAAATAATTTTTGCTAACAACCAAAATTAACCCAACGATCAAAATTAAAATATTCAAAGTTATTTTAACAATTTACAGAGCAAGGAGAAGTCGAATTCTCTGCAAAAGGTAAGAAAAAAAACAAGGGAGAAACTAGCTGGATTGGAGGTCGTCGTTGAAATTGATGTCATTGTTAATATCAACGACGTCCTTCAAAAGGTCGCGTTCCTCCTGAAGCGATGTTGTTGCTCGATGTTCGGATGCCTTCGTTGATCTGAGGCGAGCACGAATGAATGCACATGCTTGAGTTTTTCTCTCACCCTTTTTCTCCTTTGTTACTTTTGCCTTCCGGATTGTTCTTGCAAAATAAATTATGATCAAATTGAGTTTTGTTTTTTAGTATATATATTATAGAGTGGAAAATAGCACTTACTAATTCGTGGGATAATTAGTTTATGTATATTAATTAACAGGATTATTGTGGGATAACTAGTATATACATGTTGTAATGATTTGAGTCCGAAAATTTAGTTTATTATTATTGTTCGCCTACTAACTCAACGAGCACTAAAGATCCACTAGCTCATCACATATCCACCCAAAAGTCACGGTTAAGTTGGTGCTAAGTGGTAGCAGGGGACCACCTTATAAGTTATATTAATTTTTTATTTTCACTTAATGTGGGATATGGATTATCACAATCTCTCCCACTTAAATTTTTGACATCCTCATCAAATTCGAAATAATATCAAAATCGTACCCCTAGACGGTATATGATTCAAGAGGTGACTCAGACGGACTCAATTTGATGAAGGGTAGAATAGTCATTCGATAAAGATTCCTACTAGTGGCAAGGGGCACAAAAGAAAAGGAAGGAAAATTGTGATTTTGGCGAATTCCGAACAAAGTGCAAATTTGGCATTGGGATCAGCCCATTCTGATTTGAAACGGTTCAACGAGCAATACGCATCGCTATGCCATTATATACGATGGATTTCGGTGATCTGACATCGTTTAAGCCTCGAAATCCACGTTTTTACTATTTTTGGTAATATTTGCGAGGTTAATGATTTTCCGTAGGATAGTTGAATTTTAATTCCGTAAATTGGGTTAGTCTGGAATTCAGAATCCTACCCAATTATGGGCTTAACTCGTTTTTGCCGTTTTTGACAAATTTTCATGTTTTTCTATTTTATTTATATTTTTCTTTTCTAATAAAGGTTTTGGATTATTCTAGTAATATAAATACATCGTGTAGCTTATAGAAAAAGTAACATTTTGTTTATTAATAATATTTCTTGAGAGTTTTCTCAATTTTGTGTATGGTAAATCCCGAATTGTGTGTTTTTGGGGTTAATTCGTAGAAATTTTTATCTTTTTCATGTTTATGTTTTGCGTTACAAGATGTGGCTCCCAACACTCTCCCGACAGTGTAGCACTTTGCCCCGCACAACACTTTATTCCACAATTTCGACTGAAATTTCGGTCTGATACAATCTGTAACGACCTGAGTCCAAAAATCGGTGTCCACTACTATCGTCCGTCCACTAGCCCACCGAACACTAAGGGTTCACTAGCCTAGCATATGCCCATTCAAAACTTCATGGATAAGTTGGTACTAAATGATAATAAGGAACAATCTTATAAGTCATATTAAATTTTCATTTTCATGTAATATGAGATATTGATTATCACATATGTTAACTAACCACTGTCGGAATAAGGCATCAGAAAAGCATGTTGGTTCAAGTCCCAAGTATTCTTTCCCAATAACTCCCGATAGCATTAATCTTGAAGAAGATCATATCCTCGGCGGTGATGATTTTGAGCGACCAATGGATAGAAAACTGCAAAGGAAATGGAGACAAATAAAAAAGGAACATATTCCAGAGAAGAGTGCAACTTCTTTGATTTTAGAAGAATATAACACAAATTACGTGGATGCGGAACGCGAAAAAAATAAGAAATTGTTCAGACACTACAATATCACAAATAGTACATTCAATTGGAAAAGAAAATGAGAGAGGATTTCATACTTATGACAGACACTATATGTATAAAACCGATGAGAGCACAATATTTTTATAAACTATTTTTAAAATTTTAATCCAGTTTATTGTAATATTTGATGTTAGGTAAGAGATATAATATATGTAAATATATTTTAAGTTATGTTAGATATATAAGATATTGAAGCATCTATAGTATAAATTAGATTGGTTTTTTTACTGTAGAGGTAACTGTTGAATCCAACGGTTTTGGGTTACATCCTATGGTTGGGAGAGAGGGAGGACGAGAGCCGATTTTGTCTGTCAAGGGAGAAAGAGAGCACGGGAAAAAAGAGGGAAAAGGGGGGACAAAGGCTGCTCGCGTAGGACCCTCGCCCGTGGGCAGCATGGGGTGTTTGAAATCCCGTGCCCTCGGGCACGGGTTCTATCCTAGTTTGTAAGATAAGATAATGAAGTCTTTATAAGATATTTTATGAAAGTCTTTGTAAGATATATTATAATATTATCAAAAATAAATAAAATAAACAACAATTAAACTGACACGCGATAGACATATATTAAAGTAAACATAAAACAAGTAATAGGCAAATGCATATCAAAATTTCTACTCACCTCCGTAATTATTTTTAATTGTTATATATTTTTATTATTTTATTAAAAATAAAATATTAATTCATTTTTAATTATAATATTATTATTTATTTTTATAAATATAATAAGACTTATAATTAAAAAAATATATATTATAAATAGTGGATAATAATAATAAAAATAATATAAGAAAAATGATCGGCTATAAACCACAAATATTAGTACAAACGTGCGAATCAGTTGTATCTTAGTACATTTTTTGTCGTATTTTCGTTTATTTTGTTGTATTTTAGTTTATTTTGTTGTATTTTAGTAAGACCCTGTTGTATCTTATTATATTTTTATTGTATTTTCGTATCTTAGTTTTCTTGTACGATATAACAAAAATATAATTAAGATACAATAAAATTATATTAAAATATAACTGATTCACACGTTTATAGATATTTATGATTTGTAGTATAATATCCCGAATAATATAATATGATTTTTAACTACATTATAGCTTATAAAAGTGGGAGATGACAATGCTTTAAAGCTTGTTATATCTCTATTCACTTGCTAAAATATAGCTTTAGCAGGCCATATTAGAAAAGCTAAAGAGATGATATAAGTCTAGTAAAATTACAAGAGTATCATTGGGCTGATCAAATAACAAAGGTTAACAGAAGGGGGTAACTGTAATTATTAAAACCCAAAGGGTTAACGCTGCAAAATTTCTCTAAAAATCGAAAGCCTAATTTTTACACCACTTCAGTCCCTCTAGAAGGCTCTCTTTAAGAGTTTCTTCCTCTCTTTCGCGGCAGCGCTTTGGTGGTCGGAGGGGGTTTTACATTCAAAAATCACCAATCAAATCATACACTCAGTCGGAAAAATCCAAATTTTCAGCTCCAACAATGGCGACCGTTATGCAGAAAATCAAAGACATCGAGGACGAGGTTACTAAAATTATTGCCTTTCTTTCTTTTCTTTGAAATGCATCTACGTAGTACTATTATTGTGTTGTTAGTTCTAAAACCCTAGAGGTTTCGGCTTGATATCAAATATTCAGCTGATATATTCTGCAATTCTTTTGGGCGTTGAAGAAATAGAAATCTTGAATGTGTTGCAACAATGGTATGATACTTTCTCTTAATTTCATTTGCTGTAGACTTTTTATCACGGAAATGCTAAGTAAATGCAAACACTTGTTAGGGATTAAAAAATGGAAGCTTTGAGCACTGGGGATGAACATAAGTACATTTAAGACACCTTCCCAGTGCTCTGATATTGGATTTTAGTGCAAAATATCTAATGTTGTATTCTTAACAAGTGCCCTAACAAAGTCCTTGTTCTGTCCCAAAAAAATAAGGTGCTTTTACCATTAAAATTACACTAAAATTTTACCCATTTTTAGAAAGGAAATGGTTGACTCTCCGAAAAACTTGTAGCGAAAATCAAAAGTGAATTAAAAAGAGGGACATGATGCTTTGAGTACTAGCAGGTCCCACATTTCAAATTCTTATCTACCATTGATCCGTTTCCCGGAGTAATTTTTCGGCATGGCGATCACTACTCTTTTCAGAAGTAGGACTTTTTTTGGGGACGGAAAAGTAGGACTATTTTTTGGGGGGTAGAAGGAGATCTAACTTTATGTTGCTCAGAATCATCCGTATTAATGGATGCATGAATGTAAAATTTGCTTAGAAGTTAGTCATTTAATTTCCGCAAAAAACTAAAGATGGACAATGGCCTAGGACTGGAGGCATTCATGTCCCTCTTCTTTTCCGTGATCATGAAGAAAAAGAGGGGCGGACCTAGGTCCGATCCGCTGCGGGGGCACAATGTAACGACAAATTTTTTTCTTTGATAACTATATAATTTTTACCAAGTAAATGCAAAGTTTTTTTTTTTCAATTTCTAACAGTACTCACTTAAAGATCAAAGATAATTTTCTGAAAATTTGAGCTAGGTAATTATTTTGTTGGGGCACTTACATGAAAAACAATACTTAAAAGAGTTTAAAAAATTATTCTTAAATTTTTTTAAAGTTAAGTTGGGGCTGGTGCTCCCACGGACTCCTTCGTAGGTCCACCCCTGAAGAAAAAGGGATGCTCATTGTGGGACATGATGTATTGTCTTATTACTCCCTTAGTCTCGTTTATACTTGCCACATTTTCCTTTTTCAACCGTCTCAAAGTTTTTGACCATTTTACTAAGTCAATAGTAATTAATATCTAAGATCCAATTTTGGCCCCAGCCAACTTATCTATTTAAATCATATATCAATAATTAAGTACAAGTCAAGCAATCAATTGAAGGAGTACAAGGCGAAAACTAAAATTTAATGCATTGGAAGTTGATGCATTTAATCAGATTCTCAATCTTCGTGTTTTTGTCTTGTGGCTAATATAACTGAGATTGAGAGAGCATATCTTTTACAAACCGAGTGGAGTTTGTAAAGTGAATATGAGGTATTACGTTTTTTTTGTTGTTCCCATTGAATTAATGCAGTTTTTTCATTATTTCTCTCGATCAGTCGTGGAAGTGGGAAAAATGAAATTTTGAGGTGAATGACACTCTTATTTAATCGTAGTGATGGTCCATAGAGTTGGTGTATTTCACGATGTTCTGAATAACATAAATAGTCAGAGGTTTCAAGCTCGATTTGTTGTTACGATGTAGTACCTATTCTGCTCTTACAGGAAGTATTTTGACTTGATTTTAGTTTTACCATGCACATGTTACTGCTGTAAATAGGTGCTAAGTAAGTGAAGCTTTTATCTGTAACATCTGCAATTTGTCCCCAAAAATATATGAATGCTTGGCTGTTGAAGTTCATTGGAATTTTATCTTTCTTTATATTTACCAATACCTGAACAAAAGTTGGATGAATCTTGGCTGTTGAAGTTATCCGTGGTTCAAGTCTTACACTTTAATTTCAGATACTGTGAAGGATGTGTATAGTACGTTAGTTAGCCATAATGAAATCTATTTTCATGTTGAGATTTAGCTGATAATTGTATCCAACATGTTTATGAATATGATGAAGAATTGGAATATAGCATAGTCTCTTGCTTGGTTCCTTTTTGATTGTACATGCAGTATTTACATTATCTGAAAAGTGCTCTCTTTTTTATTTTAGATGGCAAAGACCCAAAAGAATAAAGCTACTGCACATCACTTGGGCTTGCTGAAGGTAAATGCTTTCCTCTGTTTTATGCTGGAAGTCATCATTTATTATGAATCTTATACGACCACTTTTTCAATGTTTTTGCATTCTTTTATTTGATCCTGGTGTAGGTGCGTGGTATGTTAGTTGCGATTAGAGAATGACAAGGAAAGTAGTTAGCAGTTTAAAGTGTAGGACCATATACAGCATGATTGTGTTAGTTGGAAGTTGACATCTGCATATAGGACCATTCACAACCTTTGCTGAGTAACTATAGACTTATTTTCGTTTTATCCTGTTAGTTTATTGTGAATAGAGTAAGAAGGAGGCACGGAGAGAATTTCTCATCCTTGATTTGTTATTCAATAAAGTAGTTCATTCACTTCGGATCACTGTGTTTTTGTGCATGTTTGTGACCTTTATGTTTGTGCTATATTTATGCATACACTAATTTCAGCGGAGGGGTCTAATTTTGTTGACTACCTTAGCATCACCTAGTGACAATGGATAAGCAACGTTTGTTGATAAAGTCAAGACACTTGTATGCTATTAGTGCCCCTGTAATCAGGGAGTTGATGCTGTTGAAGTATTCACTTTTATGGTTTACTGGAAATTGGGGACAGAGGTGGTTTTGCTTTCAAGGCATCTTCTTTAGTTCAAAATTCAGTTTCTTTGGTAGTTTTGGTGTTGTTGAAATTGGTACAATAGGTTGTTAAATAGCTAGGAGTCTTTTGGGAGCAGTGGGTTGATTTTCGTATGAGAATCGTGAGCTTGTCTTTGTGACGTGAGTTAACAAATCAATCAGTGTTAAATTTACATGTTTCTGTTATTTCATCTATCTGGTGGATCTGCCCCATGGTTGTATCAAGGAGTGATGCAATCTTTCTTTCTTTTTCCGCATGATTTGTATGTGCTGTTCAGCTGCTAATAACATGGTGTCTTTGTGTTCGATTTTCAAAAATTGGGCTTTGTGTCATCAATATTTTCGAAGGGGCCAGTGTGGGAATCTTGGGTTAATGTGTGCCAATTTTCTGTTGGCTCTATTATTGGAGTTTGCATATGTCTAAATAATTGATAAAATAATATTGGAGGAAATAAGATGTTAGTTCTCTTCTATCTTAGCCAAAGATCTCACCTCGCTCCCCTCATTAGAATAATTCTCTAGGATATGCTAGGTGCACTCAGGCTTAACATTGGCTTAGCCACCTTTTAGTGATTGACTACAAATTATATATATAAGGTGCCAATGGCAGAATTGATGCCAGACGGGCTATGAGGGAGTTCTTTGACTGGATTAAAAAAAAAAGAGATTCTGATAGAGGAGGACTTGCTTCTGTTGCTGAATCCGAATACTGTAGGCTTAGGTGCAGAGAGGTTCAGTGTTGCCCGTAGTAAGCTCTTTGATGGACAGAGATCAGGATCGAGAGTAGAAAAGGTAGTCAATCAACGGTTCACCTTGCTGTTAACAAGTTTCAGGTTTGACAGTAGTGCACATGAAAAGGGCTCATGACACAGGTTCCACTGAGCATCTGATCTGGTCCGCTTCACAGAGTGGTGCAAAAGGGAGCTGCTGCCTTGTTGGGGAGTAATATTCCTCAATGAAGCATGTAAGGATTCTCATTTACGTCATATAAACTGAGTCATGGTCCATGGACATATTAGCCTTTAAAGACATGATCAGTACTAAGTAGACATGGTACAAAGGGAAAGGTTGAGAAGCTCGGTATGGAGGTGAAAGCATTCCAACAGAGTGGGTAGAGCAGAGTAAGAAACAAAATGGTTCGAGTCCAAAACCCATGGTAATAGAATAGAAGCTTGAACCTGATGCAGTTTTACTACTGCTCTGCTGGAAATATGTCTGGAAACATTTTTGTTGAATTCTAGTAGAAATGGAATTCAAATAATTCAATTGTTTTTGCTAATGCATTTGGTTGACCAAGTATTATGAGACATGAAAAAATTGCATGTACATACGTCCTTGGATAGAATGGCAGCAATAGTTCTTGCTACAGGGTAATCTTGATTTATCTTCATTGTACAGCCGGTGATGCAGCACTTTTGGTGGTGATGTTATCTAGGCAGCGTAGCAAGTCCATTATACTAAGAGAACAAGTCTCTTGCAGGTCTAGTCATCTAGAGGATTTATATTTTAGCTGGAGCCTGGAGTTCTTTTAGGAATGCTACAAATGTGGCAATGCCTCTCGAACTCAGGCCCTTTGATGAATCTTGAATGGTAAGAACATATACTATTATCAGTGGTTTGAACAATGATGTTTGATCATGGATATGCTATGCAATGTCGATCTTGAGTTTCTATCATTGAGATCACCTGCGGGATGCACATATGATGATCTTGTGAATATTGCATTATTTGAGCTTTTACACCTAGACGTGACCTAGCTTAGGCTAGTCATACTTCGGTTCATTAAGTCCGCAACTTTGCAGAGTTGGTGTCATATTCACACCATTGTAAGAACTTCTGTATGTTCATCCCTCCCCCCCCCCCCCCAACAACCCCCGGTGGTCATATCTTACTTGATGCTGCATTGCCAAATCAATCACCAATGTAACATGATTTGCATTTGAAGATCCATTTATTGTATTTCAATTAGCAATTTGTTCAGCCTCATTTTTGATCTTCAATTTTGTTCTGAGTTCTTTTTTGGCTCTTATAAGCCTTTATGGTGAAGTTGTTTGAGGAGGTAGATTTTTGCTTGCTTAGACAATCCAAATTATGTTTTCAGCATTACTATTAGATTGATTGATTATGCCATGATAGGCTAAGCTGGCAAAGTTACGAAGGGATCTTCTTGCGCCTCCCTCAAAAGGTGGTGGTGGTGCTGGAGAAGGTTTTGATGTTACAAAAAGTGGAGATGCAAGAGTAGGCCTTGTGGGTTTTCCGTCAGTGGGGAAATCAACACTTTTAAACAAGTTAACTGGCACTTTCTCAGAGGTTGGTTTTTCTTGCATATTTATACGTCATCTTCTTGTTCCTATCCTTGTCTGAATCTTACACCATTAGAGATTTTAGTTGGCAGGAATATTAATACCTTGATCGTTTATAAAACTCCCATGATCTTAAATTCAGTTTTATGTTTTTATGCATCCCGTACTTATCCATATGGTGGAGAAAATGAAGGTCTCTGTCTGGAAATTAAATGCTACCATTCTGCATAGCAGCATCATGATTTTGTTACTCAGTGTGACGCTGTTACCTTCGGTCTAGTATGTTGGAAAATGCCCATGAGGTACAAGCTCTCTAGTATGTTATGCTAAGTTCCCATTTGAAAATGAAAATGAAGCAATGGAAATTAAATATTAAAACGGCTGAAATTAGTCTATCTGTGAAAACGGAATCTGTTTTGAACACACAAGCAGGTTTTTACTGTTTGATGAGGATGGCATGTGACTTGTGAGGCCTGAACTTTGGGGGGGGGGGGGTGTCTATGTTTTTCCATTTACCCTGGTTAGTAGAATGTTGTATTTAAATTGAGTCACCGAATCATTCTACTCAATTCAAATCAACTGAACACTATTGGTCTTTACTGCAGTATTGTGGGGTTGCTACATGAATACTTTTTCAGCTTTTGCAGAAATGATAATATGCTAGTGGGAGCATATAAAAGTAGAAGAAAGAAGGAGAAGGTTCTTGCAAATGATCACCTATAAATACCCAATCGCCTTACGATCTTAAATTGACAATAAGACTCTTTAAGTAAATAATTCCATTGAACAGATTGATAGATGCTCCTATGTTGGATATAACTACTGTCCTAATACCACTGGCAGTCCAAGGGTAGGGCTGCTCCAAAATGACACCAAAGAGTTTCTTATTTATTTCCAATTGTTCTCAAGAATTTTGTTTTTTCCTTTCCTGGTATAAGCTCTCACAGTCTAGCCTTAACTATGGAAACCTTGCCCCTTTCTTTAGCTTATATATTAGCTTTGCTGAGGGCTCTATATATTTGTCGTATGCAGGTTGCTTCATACGAGTTTACAACTTTAACTTGCATTCCAGGTGTGATCACTTATCGAGGAGCTAAAATTCAGGTACTTTGATCTCACGTGGACCTTCTTGGTGTTAGGTGTTAGAGTAAGTTGTTTAATGGACATTTATCTGCTGTTGTAAGGTAGTAAAGAACTGGTTTCCAAGGTAGTAAAATACTTTTGTATAGGTAGCCTTTTTACTATATTGTTTGAAAGGACTTCTAGATGCTAGAGTTTATTTACTTTGTGGTAATTAATCACTTGTGTGTAGTATTGGCTTGAACGTAAATTTATAATCTTCTCTCCCACATAGGTTCCTCTCATGGAAAGGCATAATTCAAATTGTCCGTTCAGTAATGTTCTTACTCGGCTTTGCAATTCTTCTATCGGACTAAGACTACCGATACTTCCAGTATAATTGTGAAGTCCGGATGTAAGCTGTATGTCTTTGAGTAAATACAGAGCTTCATAAATCCTAAATTTGATGAGGAAACGACAGTTAAAAAGCTCTGTCCAAGTATGTTTATGGGTTGCACTGCAGCTGATAGTTTATACGTAATAAGTATCATTGTGAAGCAAGAGATGTGCATGAGTTTCTCTTCAGTGGCTACTCATTAAACACACGATGTGAGAACACTTTGAGAAGCTAGTGTCTCTGCCTCTAGTAACTAGTAATCATCACCTCAAAATGAAAGGGACCGTGCAAAAGCTTTAGTGTTGTTAGAATGTTGGATATTATTTGAACTTTGTCGGCTAAGATGCATGCTTGTTAGCCAAAAATGATGTTCGTTAATCCTGGTAATGCTGTTTCAATGTCGTATGTGTCTTCTTTAAGCAAAAACTCTTCAAAAAAGTCTTTTCCTGAAAAGAATGATTATTTCATTGTCGCCCGGCCTGCGAAGGGACTAAGTTTGGAAGGACTTGGGATATCAGTCAATGGTTTTTATCCCAAAACTAATTGTCCCCTATTGACCTACACGGGTTTCAAGAAATGTATGACTGTTTGGTGATGTCAAATCAACAGTCCCAAAATGTAACGGGGACTATTGTTTTGGGATATCCAAATGAAGTAGGAGATGAGGGATGGAGGGTAACATTTTACCTTTATCTTTGCCACATAAATTGTAGTGTCAAATTGCTATCTGGAGTCTTTCTTTCCCTTTTTCTTGTTGTTGATGACAAAGTTCAGTCTTATGAAGCGGGATGGTATCTATACCAATAAATTATTTCTTAAACTGTTTGTTTTGTTCTACTTGCTTCATATTTTTGTTTTCAGCGTTTGTGGTCCTTATGTTCCCCTCCCCCTTTCTTTGCTTTCTATTCACAGTTGCTGGATCTCCCTGGAATCATTGAGGGTGCCAAAGATGGAAAGGGTAGAGGAAGGCAGGTAAATTATGGTGTATTTGGACTATGAATGTGGTAATGAGTCGAATATTTTATGTTTTTGTGACTGTTCTCGGGTACATGTGACGCATTGACCTGCCTTCACATAAAGAAGGTCTTTGTTAACACAAACTAGCTGGGCGTGGTTGTAGCACATTCCTTGATACAAGTGTGGCTTGTCTCCCATCATCTTTCATTTTTGACTCTTAATGGCAACTGCAGTGAGGCGCGTTTCTCTCTGTTTCTCTGTCTCTATCTCTTGCTCTCTTGGTTGGGAATATGTAAATTTTCTCTTAAATATATTGGGCTGGGCATTCTACTCGTCATTTTACTGCAGGGCCTAGAGCTATGACTTATATATTACTCCCTTACCATTTTTCCAAACTTCCATTATAAAAATGTATACTTATGAATGTCTATAAAATTGACTTGCTTCTATTGAACAAAGCAAAAGATTCGACCTTGGCCTACAAGCTCTGGCTCGAGAGACACTCCCATCTCCACTAAGGGCTCAAGCATTGGTAGAGGCCAAAATTATGTATTACTGGTAGAGGTCCATGATCGAGTCAAATTTTCTAATCACCCCTAAAATTGAGTTACTAGGAAAGCAATACCAGGAAGTACTATAGATGTACTGGTAATTGTTTGGTTAGAAAGAGAAATATAGTCCTTTGGACATTGTTCCTTGGTTGCAGCATTATGATCCCGAATCAATGAGAAGGCGTTGAGGCACGGACAATTTTTGGCTACATATTGCTTTGCTGAGATGAGTGGTTCAGAAATAGATCCTAAAAAGTAATCCTGCAGCTAACCTGCAATGCCAATTCTTTGTGAGTGGGTTTCCTGGAAAAAAGTAGAGTATTGGCAGTAATGTCCCTGACTGCTCTTTTTAAAAAGTTTATATTGGTAGCTTGTGTTTGATTGTCATTTGGATTCATGTTCAGAGAACAATCAAGTCCTTGGGACTATCGCTGAGTTGACCTTGTAGCTTAAAGTCATTATTAGCAATATTCTAATTCAGTTTGGATTAATCCCATTTTAGGCCCTAATACTGTGAGCTCAACGAGGCCCCCGGTTCCGGAAATAGTCAACTAGGCCCCAATCTTTCCATTTTTCTGCAAAATGGGCCTTTTTGGACAAAAACCGTCAAAAACTAACGGGCCTCATTCCATGTGTTGTTCACCTGAGTTATTCATGGGCATTAATGTCATTTTCCTAGGGGTAAGTGCAATTTATATTAAAAAAAACCCGATTCATCCATGTTCTTCTCCCAAGGACCCCCACCCGTCTTCTTCGAGACGATCCTCCATGGTGGTAGGGAGTGGTGTTGTTGTCGTCGTCCCTCCATCGGGAAACCGAAGCGGTGTCTTTCCGATCCCATGGCGATGGCTCCGGCGGCATCAAATTCCTCCTCGCAAATAACTGCTCCTTTACCTCTCCTCCTATTCAATTGCATACGGCCAATGACAAAATCTCGGGTTTTCGAAACCCGCAGATCGAAAGAATTGAGATTATAGCTGCCCAAAGCTGTGAAGTTAGGGTTTCCGTGAATTGAAGATTCGTCCGCACCACGTCAGTTCGATTAGGAAGATTCGTCGCTTCCTGTGCCATGCCCGCCCTTCCAGGATCAATTTTTCAAGATTTTTACCATTCACTATAAGATTGCTGAAAGGAGAAACAGAGATGGCCAACAGGGGGAAGGGGATGAAATTTGAGATGGGTTTTATACGTTCTTAACTTCACTAAATGCAGTTTTTGGTTCATTCCTTAGATTGGTTTTCTTGATTTTGTAAGCTGACCCCTAATTAAGTTCCTTAACTTCACCAAATGCAGTTTTAGGGGTTGGTTCTGTGGCTTTGTGTTGAATTAGGGGTAATTTGTTACTTTCTAATGTATCTGGGGTTTTGGTTTGGTGGAGTCGTGGCTGGAATAATATGGGTGCGGGGCACCCTCGCCGGATTCTGAATTTAACAATGGAGACGTGGCGGACGCGACGGCTAATGGGGCTGTTAAGTTGGGTCGCGGTGTTGGGTTAGATAGAATGATGGTTGGTTCGGGAAGGGAGGGAGGGAGGGAAGGAAGGTTTGGGGCGGTAAAGGAGGATGGGGTCATGGGGGCAGAAGAAGAAAACAGGTTGAGTTTTTTTTTTCTTCCCCCTCCCCCCCCTCTTCTGCTGTATAAAAAAAGATGTTAGTAATTTTTTCCATAAACCTTTTTTTAAAGTAGTTTGATTTTCTTAAAGTAGGTTAATTTTCTTAAAATGTATTTGTCCTAATTAACCTCTTTTAAAGTAGGTTATTTTAAAAAATAATTCAATTTAGGCCCTGTAGTTTACCTCGATATAAAAAGACATAAATACTCATGGTAAATGAACGTGAGTTCATTTCCGTTAGCTTTCGACTGTTTCTATCCAAAATGACCCATTTTACAGCAAAAATCATTAGGGCCTAATTGGCAATTTCCGAAATCCGGGGGCTCGTTTTGCTAGCTCACAGAAACATTAGGGTCTAAAATGAGATTAACTCTTCTTTTATACATGGATTTGCATGATGTTTGTTGTATTTCAGTTTGGATTTGAAAATCCACTTTAAGATGACTGAATCTTGAGCATATTTAATGACTGCAAGCAAATAGCTGAAATTTCAGCTTTTTTTGCTAGATATTTCCCAAAGTAGCTGCTTGACTTGGGTGAAATTTTCATTTCTCATTTTGTGGGGCCTAACTTGTCATAATAATTTTGTTGATAATGATTCAGGTTATCAGCACTGCTAGGACTTGCAACTGTATTCTGATTGTTCTGGACGCAATAAAGCCGATCACTCACAAACGTCTGATAGAGAAAGAGCTCGAAGGATTTGGAATAAGGTAAATTCAATTTGTTGTATTGCTGAGATTTCTATGCAGCAGATAACACATGTTTCATTCTGTTCTCTCCATGTGTGAAAGGCTATTGGCAGTTTAAGCAAACAAATATATGTGATTAAGTGTTTCATGTATAATAAATGTAGCACACTTTTGGTTATGTTCCAAGAAAATAAGACAATTAGAAATGTGGTTTACTGTCTTTAGTGACTATGTAATAACACTTACTTAGTTGGGGGATTTTGTGTAGGTGGTTGAAGAATAATAGTAATCTAACTTTCAAAATTAGTCCTATATGAAAATAAAATCCTTAGTATCCTCTTACTCACCTCCCGTTTTGCATCTATACATCTTGATTATGAATCTTCTTTTGGTTGGTATTTGATAGTTGATGCTCTAGTATGATAAATTACCCTATAGATAAGGGGTTTTAGCCTTTAGGTACCTAATGATGGGGACAGTCTTTGTAGTCTATTCTGTTGTGGAGCCTTTCAAACTAGTCAGAAGGTGTTTTAAATTCGAGTTGATGTGATATTTCATTGCTTTCTTGTTCCTCTGGGACATCACCTTGCCACTGGTGCAGCCACCACATTTGCTTCCATGCAACAATCTTCTCTGTGTGTGTGTGTGCGCGTGCGTGTTATTTAATTCAAATACTAACCTACCTTCCCTCTCAACAATATTATCACGGCCATGTGAAAAAACCAGTTTGCAGGCATCCACATGGTGAATTTAAATAATGCAGAATTCTAGCAGTTCATTTCCTAATACAATCAGTATGCAAGTTTTGTTTCCAACCAGACCACTGCGTCGCATCACCAACCTGTAAATGGTGAGATGGCCTGTTCTTGGGGGTTGGCCCTGTTGAAAGCTCTTGGTGTCCAGTTTTTGGTTCTTTATTGATTCATTTTGTAATTTCCTGGTTATACATTCGTGCTTATGATTATTAATAAATTTGGCTTCTACTTTAAGTCGTGTGCTGGAATTGTTTTATGCAGTCAAGTCTATTGGGTGCACTATTTTTCTTTATGCGACTGGCCTGTAATCGGCTTTTGTTGCTGTTGGTGACCTTGGGTTTGTTTAGGGGGAAATCTGTTTCTAGGCTAAGCTCTTATCTTGCATAGCTTCTGTTTTTCATTAAGCTATATCATTGCACTCATTTTCTCAATGCTATTGATTTCTGAAATAGCTTGTTATATTATTATGTATTTCAATTAAGCTATGTCATTGCACTCATTTTCTCAGCTTTTTCATGGTGACTCATTTGCACTTCCTCCTTCATTTTGTTAATAGGTTAAATAAGGAGCCTCCAAATCTGACATTCAGGAGGAAAGATAAGGGTGGGATTAATTTCACATCAACAGTTGCCAACACACATCTGGATCTGGAAACTGTGAAAGCAATATGTAGTGAATACAGAATACACAATGCTGATGTTACTCTGAGGTTTGATGCAACGGCTGATGATCTCATAGATGTCATTGAAGGCAGTAGGGTATACACGCCTTGCATTTATGTTGTCAACAAGATAGATCAGATAACACTGGAAGAGCTGGAGATTCTGGATAAACTCCCACATTACTGTCCAGTCAGGTAATCCTCATGTTAATGGTTTGGGGTTATGTATTTCGTTGGTAGAAGTATTTCATTTTCGTTTATATTTCCTCATTTTACTGCAAGACGATTAGCATTGACTGCGGGTGTGAGACCCAAGGTTAGATGGGCCCATCCCTTTCAGTTGGGTAGCACCTTTTCTTGCGAGCAGGTTATGTATCTCTGATATGTAATATTATACCTGTAAACTTCACAATTTCATGGTTATATGTAATGGGAATTGTGGATTTTGTGTCAGATTCAGATAATATTGCTTGAATGTAGGCAGTATTGCTACTTCCTAAAGTATGAGCGGTGGCAATGTGTTCGCAATACTACTTTGATTATTTTGAAGGAGAGGAACCAGTATCAGTACATATCAGTGGGATGGATTTATTGAATAAACAATAATTGATGGTCTAGATATTATTATGATGAAATTGGTGTTGTTATTTGCGGTCTAGTTCTTAAACATCTGTTTCATCACTCATAGAAGTTCCTTGTTTGGACACGTTTGCACGGAATTGATATTCGTTCAATCTTCACTTATTCATTAAGGCTTGCGCTCACCTTGTGCCGCAGCCCTTTTATGCCGTGGGCCTATAATAACCATGGTTCCAGCAGAGTTATTTCAAATAAAAGGCAGCAGGTGCTGCTGTACTATGCAATTAATTCCTCCAAGTCATAAAAGGCCCCTTGATATTGCAAGTGGCTATCTTCTTTCATTTACATGTAGCTCAATATGTAATGTTATACAGCTGGATTTTCATCTCATTTTATTTTGAGTTGAACGCAGCACCAACTTATGTTTCATGTTTCCCCCTTCTAAATTGTGATTTTGGATCTTTATATACTCATGAAATCTTTTGGTGGATGCTGCAGTGCTCACTTGGAATGGAACCTTGATGGTGTGCTAGAGAAGATTTGGGAATATCTTGATTTAACTCGCATATACACAAAGCCAAAGGGCATGAATCCTGACTACGAAGATCCTGTTATTCTTTCATCAAAGAAGAGAACTGTTGAGGACTTCTGCACCCGAATCCACAAGGATATGCTGAAACAGTTTAAGTAGTGAGTATCCTATCCTGAGCTAGTGTTTCTTTGAAAAGAAACAAAGTGTTACATAGCATACAAACTACATTTTATTGAAGTCTTTGAACTTACAAGACTTTACGATTAGAGCAGTGAATTGGAAATTTAAATATATACATTGTTATAAAGCCCCAATAATTGATATCCTGATACCAGAAAGATGCAGCCAACAGTGTCTTTGTTAGTCAGAGTGGATGGACATGGCATTATAGTTGGTTTGGCACCCTGAAGTTCATCATGGCCGAAGTTGCTCTGTTTGAACTGCTTCACTTATACTTGAACTATTTCACTTGTACGTTGGACTATTCGACTTATTGGAACTTTTTCACTTATCGAAGAAATAAGAAAATATAAAAAAATTCTAAAGGCCAAAAGTTTCTATAAGTCGAATAGTTCAACATATAAGTGAAATTATTCAAACTGTTAAAGAACTTCAGCGGTGCCGAACGGCATTATAGTGGTTCAAAAGAAGGACAATCCAATGCGAAATTCATTCTCAACATAACTCATAAAAGTCTATAGGTGGCATGGTATACACGATTATTTTGAATCATCAGACAGTATTATGGAACCCCTCCTTTCTGAATTATGTCTTTCATCTGTAAACAGGATGTTGTCAGACTTGTCATTATCCATGCATGCTATAGTTCCATGTTTGGTCTTTATCACAATGCTAGGATCTTTTCTGTCTGTTGGATCATGTGCTTTGGCTGGATGAGAACTGACTCGTTGTGCTGGTCTCATGATACAGTGCACTAGTTTGGGGTTCCAGTGCGAAACACAAGCCGCAAAGAGTTGGCAAGGTAAATCTCGAAAATCTTTTTAACACAGTTGCTTTTATCTATCCTCTGTTGATAGTGTATTTCCTCTTTTTTTTTTTTTTTTTTTTTTTTAAATGTATTTTTGGTCTGCTGCTAGTAATCCCATTTGGCGTTTGTTGCAAACCAGGAGCATGAACTTGAAGATGAAGATGTCGTGCAAATTATAAAGAAAGTTTGAGGGAGGAAACGCCTCACAAATTCACCGCAGCACACGCTTCATTCATATTTTTGAGAGATCTGATGGTGAGGAAAGCCTGCTCAAATAGCTATGACGTCGATCATTCATTGCGTACTTTTGTGTTTCTGCACATCGGCGAACGAATGACAAATCTGCTTAAACTTAGTGTTAGCAGGCCAGTGACGCGGGACTAGACATTTCCTTTAGCCAGTTTCCAGGCTAATGTTGTGTAAGATAGAAAGGCCCCCTACTTCAAACTCGAACAGATTAAAAGTTTGTCTAAATGCACGCTAGCATGCACTTGTATTCTCTCTTTTCTTCTGCTGTCTGATACAAATAATTATAGGTGTAGTGTGTTGTCAAGTACCAAGGCTTTACAAGTAATGCGATTGAGGAGATTGGATAGTTCTGGTTTTTGCTGATTTTAGGAAAAAGTGAAATCAAGTGATGTGTTTGTTTGATTAACAAGATATGGGTTGTTTTATTAGTCTATAAATTTCCCAATTTTTTCCTTCAAAATCCAGTTTTTCACTTCTTGAATCCCCGTTCCCAGATTTCTTGTTTTAGTATTTCCCAGGGTAATCATAATGCAAATTCGATATAGGAAATGCTAAAATCACATATTTCCCATTCTTTTGTGGTATTTTTCACATTAAGTTTTCTTTTTCTCATTTTCGGTTTTACTTTCTTGTTTTCTTGTTTGCTCCACTTTTATCTAGACATTAGAAAAAGAGAAAAACCATAAATGAAATCATAAATTCATCCCAAAATGAGTGTTAGTTTAGGTTAATTTGGGTCTGCAAAATGTTAACTCTTTCTAATCCGTTTTAACTCGTTGAACAACGCAATTCAATTACACGCATTTAATTATAAATTTGTGTATGAAAATGTGTAAATTTTTTTTTTTTTTTTTTTTTTGCGAAAGAGTATTCAACGTGTTAATTTAAGTTTAACTTAACTTATTTATTACACAACTGACTTGATCGGTTAGTTAAATGAATTATAATAGGTGAAATTTACTAAAACTGTAATTTAATTTAACTCAATTTATTTCAACTCATTCAACTCAAATTGTTAAATTTAAGTTAATTTGATTTGTTTTCATAAGAATGTTCAATCAGCAAAGATCATCAAGTACAAACATTGTAATACTTTTAGTATAGTTTTTAAATATTATTGGACCAAAGTACTAAAATAATTGATTTCTGAAAAATAATACATTTTGAAATAGCAATTATTTTAAAACAGAAAAATTACTAGACGGGGGTGGGTTAAGCTGGTCCAAATTAAAGGGGAGGGGAATTCCATTCTTTACTATAATATTTAGGGTTTATCTCATTTTAAATCATGTTTTTTTCATGAGCTATAAAATAAATATTTTTAATCCAAAAATTATCAATTAGATCTTAATATTTATTTTGTTGTTGCGAAATAAGTCATTTTGGATGGAGACGGTTAGCTTTTAATCGAAAGCCTATTTTGCAAGCTCACGAAAGTATCAGGTCTAAAATGAAATTACGCTTCTAAATATTAAAACTTTAATTAAAAGATATTTTTATATTTTTGTAATTCATAATATAAAAAAAGCATTGAACTGATCTATTTTACATATTTTTTTTCTAATTTTTAAATATTAATTCTTTTTGTATTAGACTCAAATTTGTTCGTATCAACCAATCTTTTACACATTTGCTTTTTATTTTTTATTTTTTTTTAAATTATATTTTTAAATACATTTAATTAAAAAATGTATCACATATATTTATAGATAGACCTAATAATAAATAAGGAAGGATTGTCGATAATTTTAATTGCTTTTCTTTTTCTTTTTCTACGTGGGGTGCGCCAGGCACTTGCAATAATGTAAGGCATTGAAGGCCCCAATAGCAAGCTATTACAATACGCTTTTCCCCTCAAAAAATAAGATTAATATCGTGTGAGTCAATGACTCACATATCAGATATTAAACTGATAAGAAAAGATACTACACTTGATCTTAATCAAAAAGCCGAGAAAGATATGACAATTTTAATTGTTTTGTGTGGGATTCGCAAACATATGTTATTGTTCCTTTTTTCAAATTTTATTCAATATATTGTTCAAGACTTTATTGTCCTTGTTTATAAAGAATAAATTTACAAGTTCTTTATTAAATTTTTTACATATTAATATGTTTAAACTAAATATTCCAATTATGAAGCATGACTAAGCAATTTGGCTGTAACACCTAGGGTTTTTATTTGCCTTTACGTGCGTCTCACCCTAGTGTTGCACAATTAATTATATTACTTGGCCG
>JAOWAN010000043.1:17040720-17059758 GCA_028566635.1 Lobelia cardinalis | reverse complement strand
CCAACACCCCTCTCTTCTCTCTGCCAGCACCCCCCATCTCCAATGCCCCAAAATCGTCACCACCACACTCTATCGTCTCTCCTACCCTCTCCCTTCCCC
The DNA here is from genome assembly GCA_028566635.1 of Lobelia cardinalis. Taxonomy (NCBI): domain Eukaryota; kingdom Viridiplantae; phylum Streptophyta; class Magnoliopsida; order Asterales; family Campanulaceae; genus Lobelia; species Lobelia cardinalis. The sequence continues at coordinate 17,059,659 of JAOWAN010000043.1, read as the reverse complement.
CACCCCCTCCGATCTCTCTCTCTCCAAACGGGATCAACAGCTCAGCTTACTCGACTGTCCACGTCACGCCGGAGGACGGGTTCAGCTACGCCATCTACGAAGCAATGGGGTTCGACCCGAAGTCAATCCAGTCCGGTCGAGATCAGCGTGGTGGTCACGTGCTACGGCAAGGTGTATCTTGGATCCGCAATCGATGGAGATGGAGGTGGGATCGGTTGTTGGTGGTGGTTGGTAGATTTCGGTTTTGGTGATGAAGGATGGGTGATGGGTGATGGATTTGGAGATGGAGAAGGAATCGGTTGAGGGGTTGTGGTTGTTTGTGGAGATGGCGGGGTATGGTGGATGGATGTAGTGGTTTGCTGGGTTTGTTGAATTTGGGTTCTTTGAATCTGGTGTGGTGGTTTGTGAGGAAGAAGGTAGAGGTGGGGGCGGGTGGCGGTGGCACAGCGGGTGTGGTGGTTTGTTAGTGGTGTAGAGGGGTAGGGTGGCGGTTTAATTAAGGAATGATTAATTAAATTAATTGAGGTATTACTTATAATTTAATTAAGAAATAATTAATTAAGGAATATTTAATCAAAGTATTACTAATTAAGGTACTAATTATAATTTAATTAAGAAATGTTTAATCAAGGAATGATTAATTAATGTACTAATTATAGTTTAATTAAGGAATGTTTAATAAAGAAATGATTAATTTAGGTATTAATTTCATTTAATTAAGAAATGATTAATTAGGATACTTCTTATAAAAAATTAATTAATTAATTAAATTTGAATTTAATATTAATTATAATTAACTTTTAAATTTAGTATTATAATTAATTATAATTAAAATATAATTTAATTTAAAAAACTATTATAAGGTTTATAATACAAAATGTCAATTTACCCCTTGATTACATGGGGTTAAATTAACAGATTTTTTTTAGAAAACTCACGTGTTTTGCACGTGGGGTTGGATTTCGTTAAGTTTCTAACAAATCCGTCAAAAAAACCCCATTTCGAAATAAAAATGCAACATTAGGGTTCATTTCGAAATTTTTGGAACCTGGGGACTCGTTTTGAAATTCCACGGAAACTTTAGGGCCTAAAATAACAATAACCCTTTCTTAATTTGCAAAAGTGTCCTCTTCATGTGGGACGAGGGAGTAAAAGTTATTTAAGTGCTCGACCCTGCAAGGCTTCTATTCATATCACATTGCTTCCCAACAAGTGCTTGATGGGAATTACAGTCTAAGCATATCAATGAGAAGGTGAGTATATTGCTAGTATACTGGTTCTTACTCTTGCTATGTATGCAGGAGGGTAGAATTGGCTATTGTGCATATAGTGGTAACCGCTACCGTGACTGTGTGATAATAGTCTTGTGTTTATGCAGGTGTATGCATACTGAATGAGGAAAATCTGTACGGGAGGGAGACAATTTTTGGTGGGTTTTACCAGTATCTAAGACCAGAAGAAAAAGAGAAATAAGACGGTAAATGGAAAAAATGTGAAAATAAGGGTTGCTTCTCCGCCGTATTTCCCATCAAGTACATGTTATCCTCCAAAATGCAATCAACAAGGCAATTCCAAAATACAAAAATTCAGGATTATAGAAAACATCATAGGGTATAAGGGAGTTGCCCAGGGGCAATTCCAGCATTTCTCAAGGAAAACGATGAATCTTCCTCAAAGTCCAAACATGGGAGCATTGGTAAGAAGATAGGATACAGTTACTTTCTTTCGGACATATCTTCTTTTACTTAAACAGCACATGTAACTACAAGTTAACAAAATAAAGATTCCACAAGTGTGTGAACTAGTACAGTCATAGTCCAAACCTTTCTTCTTTAGATCTTCACATTCTTGCACAGCATCAAAAGCTTTACCTGCCTGCATAAAAATAAAAAGCACTTTCCGTAGTCACAAGGCATTGTCAAGCTAAAGATAAGCAACTTAGATGTTATGATCAGTATATAACTATCACAAAACAAAGGTGATAAGCTGTAAATAGTGCATATTTAAACCTCAAATAGACAAAGTAAAATACTATACCTTACAGAGTGATCGAGCTAAATTAATGGAGATGTCTCTAAGGCAGGATTTTGATTCGTCACCAAATGAACTGTTCACTACACAGCGTGCTAACCTATAAGAGGATATAGCAGACTGATAATCCAGTCGAGCCTCACAAACAAGCCCATTCAGATTGTGGGTTTCAGGATAGTGGGGGGCGTGCTGCAAGGCTTGCCTTATGGCTCCAAACACCTGACAGAAATCACCTTCAATATGAAATTGACACTTCATGCAGTATGCCTATCCAAATTTTCAGTGTGAAGGAGTTATCGCATGTTATATACTAGCTATTATGTGATGGTGCTACTACTAAGTACCTCAGAAGATGAAAGGTGACTAGATGCCAAAGCAAGCTTTGCAAGACCCAATTGAAATTCTGCAAGCTGTCAGGAAATGGTGGCATAAGTACATTTCTTTTAAACCCAGAGTACTAAACTATACAGTCTTATAAGCGCCTGAGTGCAATAACAAGAAACATTAGATTTGGCGTTACTCTAAGCAAATGCATAATATAGAAATGACAAGCAAAGACTAATTAAGTACAAGTTCACCAATTATGAACCCCACCGGTGGGGATATAAATAAATAAATAGGAGTGCTCTTGCTTTATATCTAATATTTTCACATGATGACTTCATTGATAAACTGAAGCTAACCTTTATTTTCATTGTCAGTAAGATGCAAAAAACAGAAGTGAAACAGAGAGAGGGGGAGAGAGATAACTGGAAATACTTGCACAGCCCGCAAACAGCAATCAAATGCTTCGTTTGGTTTGAGGTCCCTGAGGAAAAAGCAAGGTACATAAAGATTCAGTGACAATGCTTATTAGATTCATCTATTGGAATACCACAAGATAATAAGAACAACAAGCAGAAAGGTTGCCAAAGGCTCTGAAATTTCAGTTATTGGAAGAGTCTAATTCACAGAGGCTTGGTCTCACACGTAAAGAAGCAGCTTATGCATACCAAAATTGTAAGGGAGCAATCTTAGGATAAAAATCACCTCGTATAAATATCAGCTGACATGCCCGCCCATGGTAACGCAAGTGACGGATCAATACTCCTAGCACGATCAAATGCTTGCTGTGCCAATCTCTTTTTGCCCTCTTTTATGTAAAGCTGTAGTATCCAACCCATAAGTCAAGTCTAGTGACAGGCCGTTCACAAACAAGCCAAGAGCAAGTCCGGTAAACTCCAACTGTGTATGTATATATATATATATATATATATATATATAAATTCCCACAATGACAGTATTGATGGAATCAACACTTATCTTTAAGAAAAGATTGCACACCTTCAATAGCTACTATTTTTTCTAATCTAGGACTAACTTTTATCTTTAAGAAAAGATTGCACATCTTCAATAGCTACTATTTTTTCCTGTTTGTGAAATAAATTTTCTTTCGAATAAAGCAACTCCAATCCAAGGGCTCCACTTTTATCAAACTTGGCTCTAAAATTGACACAAAAAATTCTTTCCTTTCCAATCCTAGCTCCATTTCCTACTCCAAATGGAATATTCTAAATTTTCTACGCAAAAAATGGAGCTGTGAACAGTGAGCTCCAATTCTAGAGCATCACTGTTCAATTTCATCAATTTTGGAGCCAAAACTAGAGTGCATTGGAGAAGAAATAGAGCCAAAAAGTGATTTTTGCTCCAAAAATAGAGCTGGTTGGAGGTGGTCTAAGAGCTTTGATATTACCTTCCCAAGATAAGCCCAAGCAACAGCTAGAGATACATCCAACTGCAATGACCGTACGAAAGCATGTTGTTTCAAGGCCGTATGATGTGATAAACATCCCAATGCGACCCAGAACTCATTGTTGTGACTCTCAAGTAATAACCCCCCTAAGATCATTTTCTCAGGAAGCAACCTATAAGACAAAAAGTAATGATGATTGATGATGCAACTACCAATCATTCTGATATGATCTAAAGAGTTCAGAATCAACCAAGAAGTTACCGTGCACCCATCTCCTGTTTTTCATTCTCCTTAAAAGAGATGATGACATCCAAAGCCGTTGCAATGTCTGTGTAGATATTAGCTTGCCATGGAGCCAAACGCAGAGCATGCTGATAGGAACGGCTGGCACGATTTGCAGCTAAAGAGCAGTTCCTTTTCCAGGAAAGAATGGAAGCACTGAAGGCTTTCTCATCAGTTTCTAGCACAAGCTCTTCATCCATCCATGGAAAACATTTGGCATATGTAAGCTAACAAGGAGGGAAAACGCCATAATTTTTAAGCTATCCATTATATCAATACCATACTTCGTACATAAAACGTAGTCTCCAGTGAAAGAGGATTAATTTACACATGAGACACTGCACCAAATAAAAGGGAACCAGAATACCAAATACTCTGCAACAATAGTTGTGCTAAAATAATGGAAGCAATTGCTGCTATCTAGCACTTATGGTACGGAGGATGAAACGGAACAAAAGAGACCTACAAATGATTATACCTGAATATCACCAAGCAATTTCCAGACGCATGAAGTATTTCCAGCTAAGCATGTACTGACTTTTGCAACTTTAGAAGCCTCCTAAAATTGTGCACAAAAATTTCTTTCAGAAGGATTGTCTTTTGGGCAACATAAAACTGGAGAAACGATCACATAACTAAAATGTCACTCACTTCTAATAGAGAAGCTCCCCACTTAAATGCACCCGAACTGATACACTCCTTTGACAAATCAAGTAGCCCAGATGCAAGTCCGTAGTGTGCAGCGGTATTTTGAGGTGACCTCTTCAAAGCTTGGTGAAATTGCTCAATTGCCTACAATCAGAGAGTGAGTTAGGTATTAACTGGTGAATTTCTTAATTCTTATCAGTATTACTATCTGTAGAGCTTATATATGGATATAGTTAAATGAATGCAATTATACCAGAAAAACATCAGGATAAAAGCCAAGGTTTCTTTGCCAAAAAAACATGAAACGGATGACTCTCATACCGTGTTGACCGCAGCTATTCTAGAAACCAGAGATAGAATAGTACGTGAGAGCATTACCTTTCTGTAGGAACCAAGCATCAAGAAGATATTTCCGCTTTCAATCAGTGCAAATACTCTTGTGTCCTCTAACTCAGTTGCTCGACCATACGACTGACAATAACCAAATGTTAGCTACTAAATGATCAAATGCAAAATATGGCTAAAGATTTGACTGATAAGAACAATCATTTTTTACTTAGTAACAACGATCCTTTTCAGCAAACTGCGGATAAGATACACCTATGCTCAGGAATCATTTCCTTATCCAGGATGAAGCAACCAGTGCATTTCTTTTTTGATAAGCAGCAACCAGTTATCCAGTACATTTCTTATGAGAACCAAATACACAGTTACGTACATGGAAACACGACAACCGAAGAAAGTAACATGTTATGATAAATTTATGGAAATTACACAGCCAAAAATATGGAACTAAAATTTAATTTGTCATTATGCTTAGACTTAAATGGATTTACAAGAATTCACATATTCACTAGTAAAAATAATGTTTGGCAAGAAAGCTTACACTTGTACATTTATAATCATATATTCTCTCTACTCCTGCCAACTACTTCCCTAAGATATTTCTTGTTATTCTTGTTACAATGAGAGAATTTCTGGTTTTGTCTAACCTCTGTACTTTCAGACGCCCATTTCCAGGAAAGTTGATACAATGTGGGTGTCTGAAACATGTGATTGCATTCGAAACTTCCTAAACTTGCATAAAGCCTGAGGAACAGATATAATTGAAATACACCAACAGTATGATTATCGCTCAGCAAATGTAAGAGAACTGTGTCATTCTATTTGAAAGGCTCCAAGCCCATCAATTGGAGTTACATTAACTTTGAATGAGAGGAAATTTTGTTTAAGCATAACTCATCTTCAAAAATCAATGTTCAAATGCACAAAAATGTAAGATGTTTCTGCAGTTTATAGAAATTAAATCCAATAAAAACACTTAAATTAAGACTTAAGAGGGATCTCTACATATGTTGGATCAAGACCCAAAGGCTAGATGGAGAAGAACAAAAATTAAGAGAAATGGAAAAGAATCTACCTTAATAGCAGCAGTGAACATGCCTAATCGCTGATACGCAAGACCTAGTGCCTGCAGAAGTGCAAGAAAATGATGTATATGAGGAAAGAAAGAGCACAGCTGAAGAAGCAAGCTCAAAAAGCAGTAGAGAAAAGGAGAGAGGAGAGAGGAGAGAGAAAGGACTTTGGTAAGAGAGTACAGACTTCCCACAGATCAGCAGAGGTAGGGAAGCCCCGGATGGCATGCTGAAGGCTCTGAACTGCTTCTGACCATCTCCTCTGGTGAACCTGCAAGAAGAGCTAAGTGGTGATCGAAACCGCAAAAGAACAATTGAACCAAAACTACAACAGGAAAAAAAGGATAAAAGATCTAGCACAGGCACAAAGAAGAAGAAATGGGACCTGAAGAAAACCCAGTCTCCGGAAGGCCCAAAAGGCCCTTGGTGCCTTCTCTGAAGCTTCACGGCAGACCCCAACCTCCAAGCTCTCCTTTCCTTCTCTGTCCAACAAATCACACATTGATTCCTGCACACATACAGGCTTTAATAGCATCATAGCATGATCGTTACTTGATTGCATAAAATAATTAGGGTAGTGCTGTGATACAAAGTCTCTGTCCCATATACTTTTGGTAAGATTCATGAATCATTCTCTAACACTATGTTAGCAAAAAAAGGTTCTCGGTTGTGATACTTAATACTATGATAATGTGAGACTTTGGCCATGAGGGGTAACAAGAGAGAGAGGTCTGAAACTGGGAAGCCTTTTCCTGTAAGCCATAGTTAAGCCCTGTAATATGTTGAAGTACATATAAGTTGGGTACCCTGATTGTGCCGGATTTGAATAGGGTCAATCAGTATTATACCCAAATAATTACCACCATATCAGTTTCCATATAATTGTGGCATTAATATCTTGATACTGAGGCTGCAAAAGTAAAAATATATTTTCTTCAATTATACATTTAGGACTTGAGCTAAGGGTTCAGTCCTTACTTGCCGTTGATAAGTTCAATGTCTCGTCACACAAGGTTGAGATTCTGGTTGTTGAAGAAGAGAGTTTGACGAGAAATCATTGGAATAACAATTAAGATCAGTCATACGTCCCAAGTTAATTATCAGAGTTGTCGAAATGCTAGTACTAGAAGTTTAATTTGCAGTATGTAAAATTTTACTAGATGTCACTGTGTTGCACTTAATTAGCAGTTCAATGCTCCAGCCCATTGTTTTATATAAGCTACAGCTACAAATTCGCCAAATGAAAATTTTTTATAACCATAAAAGGTATGAATTGAGAACATGAAACCGTACAAGCTTAAACCCTATTTTGCATACGCATGGGCCTTTCTCCTCCTTAGTCACACGCGAGTGTTAATATCATGTGTATTGTGAATGTAACCCATCGGTATGCTTATTATTTACGAGGTTTAGTCTCTTTCCTTTCTCTGTTGTTACACTATAAGAGTTACTGTGTAATATCAAATTCTGTCAAGAGAATCACTGCATTAGTGTACGGAATTATAGTGCCCACATGCAACCAGCTGCCAACTCATTGAGCAAGTACTGATGTTTTTTTTTTATCGGTAGTTAGCCGAATCGTCCATAAATAGGATGTGTTAATGGTGGGGTAAGCTATACAACTTTATGTCACTAGATATAATTGAACTAGTGTTAGCCCCGTGCGCTCGACATTCGAAAAAAATATTTTACGTATTTTTTTACATTCTTTTTATTTTTTAATTCAAATATTTTAAAATGAGATTTAATAAAATGAGACAGGAAATGAAACACAATTTTGAACAGAAGATTCGGATTTTAATTTTAGTACAAACACAAAACTTTTGGTCCTTGTCAGGAAGGACAGTAGTAGTCTTGTCCTTGGCTCCTGGAGTTGGACGGCCCGGCAGAGAAGGTAGGGGTAGGACGGCCTTTTTATATTTACTGTTCATTGGCAGATATGCCCAAAATTATTCTGCTCTTGGATATATTATAGATATCTATAGTATAAATTAGCTTGGTTGAGCTACAATTGCCTCTACAGTGCTTCCTTCATCCAAGAAAGAGAGACAGCAGTGGTGTCAGCTTTGGTTATGGATGGTTAGGTGGTGTGTGAGAGAGGTCAAAGGACTGTCACTTCCTGGGGCTATGAGAAGGACGTAGGCAGGCAGTGGATAAGTTTTAACTATAATTATAACTTTTCAGAAAAAATATAAGATGCATTAATTTATATTCTAATTTTATGCATACATTTAAAAATTAAACGTGTAAAAATATAAAAGCAATTATTATTTTAAAAATAAAGAAATGAAAAAATGCATAAAATTAAGAATATAAATATTTTTTTTCAATTGTTTACACTAGTGTTTGATATTAGTGTATTGCATATGAGTGAATAAAACATATGGTGCTAGTCATTTGTATTAGACTGCTCAAAATTTCCATTGCCACTAACAGAAACAAAAGAAAGAGATAACATAATGCAATTCATCGGATAACATGTAAAAACTTGAAGTGTAAATGGAATAAAATGGGGAAAGAACAAACCCCGGATTCAGAATCTTCGGGAGAGAGGGAGAGGGCTCTCTGGTAACACTTGAGAGCTCTCTGAGAGTCGACCGAAACTCGGGTGTAGTAATGACCCAAGTACCTGAAAGCATTCCCATTCTGCGGGTTGAGCTTCACCGAAAGCACAAAATGCTCAGCAGCTTTTTCCTTGGATTCCTTGCCCTTCAATTCCCACAATAACAACCCCTGAAAAATCCATCACAAAAAAAAAAAAAAAAAAGATTCAATTGTTTTCCAAGGCAGTGGTAGCATATTAATGAGCATAATGGAAAAGAGAGAGGGGGAATGATTACGAGATTGAAGTGGAGGGAGGGATCATCAGGATGGGCGGCCACAGCTTCTTCCAACTTTCTGAAAACAGAGATTTGGTGATGGTGCTCCTCATCTTCTTCTTTCACCACCATTGGGATTGAATTCGAATTGGAATGAGGGAAAATTGGTGAAAGTTAAACAACCCTAAAAATTTCTGCTTTTTTGAAGCGACAGTGGTACTTCAAATACTTTACTGAACCAAGAAGAAGCAGAATGAACGAATGAATGAATGAATTGGAGGGAACCAACCCTCACCCCACGCCCTGCCCACAGTCAGTCAGTCAGTCAGTTGGCTACTCTCTCTCGCTCGATGTCCTTCCTAATTCCTATCCTGTGAAGTGTGAACCCCAAACTATTTCTTCTTTAGTTTTCAAGAAAGAAGCACTTTAATTACATATATATATAAATTGTGATGTTAATTTTTTTTACCATTATAATCGACGTAAAATTATTATCATTTGTTTTGAATGCATAGTGATGTATGATAATTGGTAATATAAATTACAAATTTATTTTATTGTATATTCTTTCTATTTATACTATTAAATAATTGAATATTGAGATTAAATTATAGATCTTCGTCAAAATTATAAATTTTTTTAATCAGTTGATCATCGAAAAAGAAAGTTAAACTCAAAGTACATGCATGATAAAAGATATAAGTATGTAGTGGAATCACTACCATCAATTTAAGTATAGACATCAATATAGTATATTACAAGGACAAATATACAGGATGATGATGATGATGAAGTTGTGGAGTTAAGACGATGGAGGAGGAAGGTGTCTCGTCCGAGATGCTTTATTGATTCCGTTTGATTTTATGTTTTATTATAATGTAATAGTTTGTAATTATTGTAATGTTTTTGGACAGAGTTAAATACTCCTGGCGAGTTTTCTTTTTGGTTCTTTCCTGTGTAGCTTTTTTTGAATCGACAGGTTAGAATTATTATATAAGGGAGGCAACAGTTAAGAGAAATGATACAGAAAGAAATAACTGCTTCTTCCATCTCTAGTTAACTGCTTCTTTCCTCTTCTTTTTTCTCTTCCATGCTGGACTCTTTCCTACTGGCTTCTACTCCTTCCATTGTCTTCATTGCAGTTTGTTATCATATAATTAACATTGTTACCAACAAGGTAACAATATAGCATATATGTTTCTCGAGTTCAGATTCAATCGTGGGAATTTCATTCGGAAAAAGATGCAAGAATCACCTAACAAACCCAATCAATAGATGTTCAATGCCTTTGGCAAGAAACTATCTCGTGCCACATTGCCTGGTGGCCGGCTCAATTTCAAACCACTACTTGAAAGAATTACGTACAGTACAGAACTGCATCATTGATATAGGCAAACAAGTGCAACACCCATTCTTAAAGCTCATGCAAAGATCAGTTGCCAAAACAATTTTTAGGCCCAGTCTTCAGTAATCTAGCTAGAACCCATTAGCTCTGGCAGCTGCAAGCAATTAACTGAAACCTACAAGGGCACTAGCTACATTACATCTCTTACATTAATCCTACTCCTCACTTTTCACCCCGAGTTTCAAGACCAATAACAGCAGCCTCCAACTAGTTGCCCTTATCTCCAGTCCATCTGGCTCAAGTTTATTGTGTTGTAATCAATCAAATTCTTCCAATCAACATGTCGTTGCCAGTTTCCTTGTTTTCAATCAGGTCTGCTTACTGTTCTCTACTAACAGCTTCAAAGAGCCAGCAGACACTTAAACAGCACTCTTTCCTTGACAAGTAAGCAAATTCAAGCATGGCTTTTGCTCTTCACACATTCAATCCCATTCCCTAAAACCTTTGTACAGTTTGTATCGTGCTCTTATTCATGAATCATTATAATACAATGAACACTTGGTTTGTTCTTCCTCAGTAGAGAGGAGTGATCAAACAGATAGTCTTCCTTCCACCACTTCTCTATGGATCACATACCGAAATATTGAACTTTGAGACAACCAGTGAATGTATTTGTCAGCTTTTGTGGACACGCATTTTTTGACAGCTTCCTGTTGAACTTGTGGGAGGCATGCATTAACTGTTTCCAAAAGTCCAGGTATAGTCATTGCCATATCCTTAGCAAAGTAACAAAGGATTTTTGGAAGATAAACTTTTGATTCTTTGTGGATGTGGACACTGGATTGTATGAACTCTTTCTGAGCAAGCCTCAGATCTCGAAACACATTCTTTGCTGTGTAGACTCGAACCTGCGTACATTAACATTATAAGAAAGAGAAGGAAAAACATTTACTGGAAGCTCTTTCAAAAGTATCAGCTTACCGCTGGGTCTGAGAATGCTCCAGAAGAAAGCGCAAAATGAACAAGTGGCTCAGAGTATTCAAGAGCATAAACATGCTTGGTGCTCCGAGTCTTGAACTTCTTTCCTGGAGATAGCAGCGTTTGTAGCCACTGCTTTCATATTTTGTTAGTGGGTTCATATATTTCAAGTATAATTGTCAGTTGCACTATTGTTCAATTGACAGTCTTAATTCTTTATACATGGTTCAGTCGAAATGTGCTTATGACCAGATTACTCCTTTTGTTCGTCTTCATTTCAGTAAAAGCCAAAACATGTTCTGAATTACGAAGGCTAAAAGAAAGCCCCTTTGCCTCCTCCAGACATATAAGGGCTAACTTGTTGAATTGCTCTTCAGGACTGGTATGTGGCAAATCATAGAGAATAGTGATTAAAATTCTCTGGACACAATGTTACATGCACTCCAAAGGTTACTGGTCCTATTCGCAAAAAGTATTTCATTATAGTGGTGCTGGAACATGCAAACTACATACATATGATATAATGCACATGTTAATGCCAATGAGCAACTTGCCTTAACCCCTTTCCAAACTTTTATTCACAAGAAAAGGTTCAAGGAACTAGACTAGGAGAAAGATGGGCAGTTTTCAAATTATAAGGAGTCCACAGTGCTTCCAACTTGGGTCTGACAAGAAGCATTTGGCAGTTGTAATCTCCAGTAGCTTCAAGTACTTAAAGAGGGCTGGGAAGTTTCTTTACGACCAACATACCTTGAATTCTAATGTACAGAGGAATCCAAGGTTAAAGTTTCGAACTCAACCTGCAGACTACTGAAATACTCTTTTAAGTCATATCCCATAAATTGGGAAACATTCCTACTTTTTCCTCCCAAAGACATCTCAGTTATCCAACTACCATCTCCAAAACCTACAAAGGTCCCCGGAAACCGAGAAGACTGGTGAAAAGAAAGGCTGGAATTCACTGAAAGCTGACTTATATATTGACAAATAAAGGTAGTCTAGTTTTCTAGAGCCTTAACTTTCAGCACTAGAAAGTGTCTTGAATGGTAGCAGGCAATCAAAAATATAGAGTCGTACCGGTGCTGGATAGTGTGGTCTGATTCCTAATATGGACCTCTGTATGACATAAGCATTTATACAGTGTCCGCCCACATTATAAGCTGCCTGAAATATGAGATTGTGATCAGAACAAGTAAATAAATAACATTTGCTGAATCAAGCGCTTGATGAAAATAAAAAGATTCTCGAGCACTTTACCTTCAAAATGGAATTACTTTTGATGTAAGTATGAGTTCCATATGCTAAATATGCCTGTCAAAATATAATACCAGAAATCAGGTCAATTTTTAAATAATTAAAACAAGGACAGCCAATGCTGCCCCCACCTCTTCACGAAATCAAAGTCATTGCTCAAGTAAAATTATGCGAAAAGTTGGGAGAATGGTTATGTGCAACGGGTCAGGAGACAATTAACATAAACTTCTTAAAACGAAGGGCGGACGAATAAGGCTAGTTTGAAATTCATCTGAGCGAAATATCATTAAAAAATAGCTTTTAAAATGAGCTCCCCATGCATGCACACTTTCCCTTTAGATGCTCTAATTTCACCACACAAGTTTGTATATGATTTAGGGATTGAATGATAAAAGTTCTGTAGACATACATGCATCACCAAGGCATTGTGAATGTTGATCCAAAATGCAAGTTTTTCTTCACGCTTCATCTTCATCGGATCGACTTTCTCGAGATGCTTCACCAATGACCTACAAAGCTTGAACTTTAACAAATAAGAACTTCTTACTGAATTAACATAATTCAACTGTTATATTTCCCAAATCCAACGTCTGAGGGGCCGTTAGCCTGTTTGAGTCTTAATCGGTCGGGTAAATGGACAGTCTTAATATGTTCACCACATTTAACAGATAATATCAATTGAAAAAGTATCAACAATCTTTATAAAATAAAATGTGAAATCGATGCACAGTGGTGGCCCAGTAATCGGTTCTCAAACAGCCTCCAAGTAGTTGTCAGATGAGGCACATAAACCTCCAAGAGATGAATGAGATGCCAATGCTCCACAAACACTGAGACACCAAGTTTTATCCATACTTCTGGGTCGAAACTAAGGGCAAACGAAGAGGTCTCATTACCTCATACCGACAATAAAGAAAGAAGGAAAGGGGAAAAAAAATAAAAAGAAGGAAAGAAAGAAAGAAAGAGACAACAATAACAATAGAAAGCTCATATCTATAAGAAGACTAAAGCCGAGAAAAATCAAAGGATTTTATACATATAATAGAAAGTGTTAGATAAGAAAATGGCAGTTGTATACTAGGACTACCTGAAATTTTCAAGCATTTTAGCAGCATAATTGAAACTATCGTCATCTAGGCATATTTTTAGAACTTCTATCATTTCAGCATATGGTCCCCTCTCCTCTTTGAAGTCTTTAAATTGACCAGACACTGTAGCTTCGTCGTTACAATGAGGACTCCAAGTATCCGAATGATTTCTGGTCGAAAATGTGCTAGAGGAAGACAAGGAAGATGTAGAAGAAACTGAGAAGCCTGCTTCAGACAGAGTGGGGTCCCCAAGCTTACAGTAAATAGAAGATATGCATTTGATTATGTCTTCCGAAAGTTTATCAGGCCCATTACGGATAGTTTGGATGCAAGAAGCACTGAGGTGATCTGCAAGGCTACGATGGCCTGATTCAGCGCCACTTCTACTCTGCATTAGCTCAACACAGAAATTGCATTAGTAAAGCATTCCCTTCAAGAAGCACAAATTAATATATCTATTCAACATACTAATTGAGGAGTTATACTTACTAATTGAGGAGTTATACTAACACTTCTAAATGCTGACTTTGGAGTTGTAGCATAACTCTGATCATCTGAACTACCAATAATGCATGTAGGAGAAGTTTTTCTATGATAAGAGCCACCACCTATCCACGCTTCAGAGTTCACCTTGTGACATGAATCATCAGCAATAGGTTTTAACTGTGATCCGTTCCTTAGTGTTCCATACTGTAAATTGGTTGAACTGACTTCGAATAAGCTAGGAAGATGCTGTCCAAAAGCTGACTGGTAGAGTGAAAGAATATACCGTTCCAAATGAAGTATTTCTACCTCAATTGAGGTGATCTCCTTTACCAATTCGGCAGAAGACTGTACCCAAAGCCAAACAACAAGGGTCAAGTCTACATAATGATACATCTACAGGGACTATTTCATGCTCCAAGTTTCAAATGGCTTCAAGTGAGTAGTTGGTGCACAGAATTATTTTTATCGCTTCTTTTCCTTTTTGTATGCCATTGTTTACAGTGTTTTGCGGTTTGACCCCTTGACATGCTTTCTCATACATGATACAACAGTTACCAATAAACAAAAGAAGAAAGTCATGTTTCCATCAGTAGGAGTTGCGGTTTGCAAGTTTGGTACGCATTCCAGTTGCTAGGATAAGACCCAAAACAGATGTAGACTAACTTAACAGTCACTTTTGTCAGGGTTTGAAAAAGACAAATGACGGATAATAAAGCTGATCTCAACCAGCATTTCTTACATTTTGCCAAAGTTGTAGCAATTAGACAATATGGATGGTGAAATTTTGTTAAGACCTTGGGCCAACTAGACTGGACTGCCAATACTCAAGCCAGTAATAAATATAATTAGAGAGAACTCAGAAGTAAAATGAAAAAGGACGGTGAATGATATACTAATATGTTTTCTGAAACTATTATGAAGTGCAGCATTGGTTTTTCCCAGGTAAATAAATATTTTTAAAGGAAAAAGGAAAGAAGAGAAGATCACTTTTAGAAGTTACAATGCGCAAGAAAAATAGTAATGCCCAAAGATAAGAACCTTTGATGCTAGAGTATCATTTGAAACATTCGAAGAAGCGGGACTAAAACACGACTGCTTCTCAGATTCCAAGCAAATGGAAGACTGGTCAGGTAAGATCCTCCCGAATTTTACAGCCTGAGTCACAGAAGACAAATACATAAGCAAATAAATACCAGTGAAAACTTCAATATCTCAATTGAAAACTAGAAATTATTGCATATTTGCATGGATTCTATAGATGGAAATCGTCAGCAATTTCCGAAAATTTGGTGGCCAAATGTGTAAAGTTTTGCGCAAGCAATTATAATCTGGTGCTCAATTGCTCACAGCTAAGGGTAGCTGTGCCTAAGGGGATAAAGGCATATAAGCGAGTGATATTTAAGTGAAAGATAGTTAGAAATTTCAGGGAACTATAAGTGGACCATATATTCAAAAACCAATGAACAAAAAACTACAATAGGTTGCACCGCCAGCTAATAGATTAACTCGGGCTGGCAGTTGGGTAATTTACTTGCTTGGCACAAGAAAGATAAGATAGCACAAGGTCTTAATAACAGAGTAATAAAATCAGGCATGTAAGTAAGTATCAAAATTTATTCTTGATCGGGAGTTGAGGAATCTTACAGAGTTGAAACGGAAGGAAGAAGGTCTGGGACTGGGAGACAAATTGAGCACAAGATGATGATCATTGGGAAGCTGAACATTATTCCCGTCAACAACACTGTAATTTATATACAACACAACACCCATTAGTTAACAGAGAATTACATCTATAAAGAAAACGTCACCGTGATTATAAGGGTAGAGGGTAGGAACAATCATAATAAAGCATCATACCATGTCAAAGAGGGGTATTGGCCAGAAGGAGTAAGGGAAGAAGAATCACAGTTGACTTGCAGCATTGTGTTGTAGTTTGACTAAAAATTTGTAGGAGTGGTGGATACAAGCTGCTACTAAATAAATATTCTCAATCTTTAATAGTAATTGTTTGGAAAACAAAAATACTACTACTTGAACAGGAAAGATGAACTCTTGCACCGACACTTTCTGGGGCGTTAAATGCAGAGAGTAAAGATTAGAACTTGGGTTGGTACGTGTCGTCGATAATAATGCGTGTGATTTGATTTGATTTGATTACTGGAACAGAAAGAAGAGAGAATAGGAGGGAAGGGGGGCAAGCAAATGTGGGTACGGAAATCAAGAAACCCGAGGAAGAAAACAAAGGGCAAGACCACAGCCACCCATGAAATCAAACAGAAACAATTAATGGGGGTGTGGGAGAGACAGTGTGTGTGGCTATTAGCATACTACTCCTACTATGAAGAAGAAACACACACACATACTCATACACACTAGCTAGTGAAGTAGGTAACAAGTCAGAACCACTCTCTCTCTCTCTCTCTCTCTCTCTTCCCCCATTTTGGGTAAACTAACACACAAAACACAAAGCAATGAAGGAAAGGTCAATGGAAATGGATGGGAAAGAAAAAAGAAAAAAAGAGAGGGAATGAGGGGCAATAATGAGGCCTGGTGGTGGGGAAGGAGAAGGGCACTGTGCTTGCCTGCCTGCTACAAATTTATATTTAATGGTATAAATAATATGCTTCCTCACATTAAATGTATGTACATACACAGAGTACAGAGTGCTCACTATTTAGTTTATTGAATTTCTACCTGCAGCATGCTCTCTTATTAGATTAGATTTTATATGCATAATACGTATAGGGGCCTATTCTATTTCTAAATTATAAATATTATATAAATGTGTAAATTAGTTGTATTTTAATATTTTTTTTATATTTTAGTTATATTTTTAGTGTATCGTATAAAATAATTAAGATACGAATGTACAACAAAAATATAATAAGATACAACAGAGTATTACTAAAATAAAAAAAATAAATTAGATACAACAAAATTAAAGAAAATACAATAAAAATATACTAAAATACAATTGATTCACACATTTATACGATATTTGTGATTTATAGCAGATTATTTATATATATATAGAGAGAGAGAGAGAGGAAGGAAGGAAGAGATAGATAAAATAAAATAAATGAGCAGTAAAGAATTCCTCTAATAATAATAATAATAATAATAATAATAATGTTGTACAACGTACTTAATAATAACTACTCTCCAGCTACCTGCTTTCGACTTACTACCCCAATATGATGACTACCATCACATTATTTTATATATTACTTAAAAGCGTATAATAATAATAATAATAATAATTATTATTATGTATATATAGTATACGTGAGAATGGGTCCATGAAATTAAAATAATAAGCGATTCAACAATATTATAATTTGATCGAAAGGTAATGGGTTGGGTTGAAAAATACACAATTTTAATTAGTATCTCTTTTGACTCTATTGTTCAACTCCCTCTCCTAATTAACTTGGTACAAAAATATCGATAATTACTCTTCTTTTTAATTAATAGATACGAATTTGATAAATATTAATAATTTTAAATACGGACATACACTAGTTAAATTTTAATTATTAAAAGAAAGTTTTGATATAAAAATCAGCAAAAACATATATATATATATATATATAGCAATAAGATTCATTCATTATTGACAAATAAATGACAATATAAATATGGTGGTACTGGACTGGTTGTTATTGTCAATGTCATTTGTTGTTGTTGTTGTTGTTGTTATAATAAAAAATAAAAAATTGTTAATCATCAGCATTGATCCCCTTACATATGCAATTAAGTAGCTAAATTAATTTTGGAAACTAGCATTATTTATTTATTTATTTTTGAAATCTCGTGATTGTAAACTGTTTTGTTTTAAATAAAACTTCTTACCGAATCCTTCAGCATTAAAAAAGAAAAAACAAAATCATCAAGGTAGGAGGGGGGGGGGGGGTGAGAAGGAATGGGGATTTATTTTTGGATGGTGAGGAGAACTGGGAAGGAAATCACAAATCCACTCCAAGCAAAGCAAAGGATAGATTAGCAGGCAGGCAGGCAGGTGTAGGTGCCTGGAGGTGAGAGAGAGAGAGAAACACATCACATGATGGAGAGGAGGATGAAACGATGATTGATTTGTTGTGTTTGGGTCGGGCCATCTCAGTCATGATCCATCCCCCCCTCGCGTTAACTGTTTATTATTCGATTCTTCTATAGCCTTCCTTTTACGGATCTACAAATTTTCCTTTTTTGCTTAATATCCAACCAACGACGATTACAACTGACTGCGTGCCTCTAGGCTCTAGCTAATTAGCTTAGTACGTACTAGATGAATTAGTACAATCCCAAATTATTATTATTATTATTATTAAGCCTTAATCTCATTTTAAACCTCCATATTTTGGTAAGCTTTTCAAATGAGTCCCTAAATTTTAAAAATTTTGAAATGAATCCCAATATTACACTTTTGTTTCGAAACATTATTCTTTGACGGTTTCATTTGTAATTAGACGAAATAGAAATTATGTGTTGTCACGGGAGTTTGACGTGAGTATTTATGTTACTCTCAACTTTGGTATATCTCATGCCCTAAATTTGTACACGATGAGAGCTAAACTCATGTTCGGACTCTTGAGTTAGGGCTCCAAAGACGAAATCGACATTCACAAGCATGAATGATTCAAAACATGAACCTATATTGTTGGTGCGGAACTAGGGTTGAGATTAGGGCTGGAAATCGGATGGATCCGATCGGAAATAGGGGGTTTCGAAAAAATTCCAAAAATTTTCGGAATTGAAAAGTCTATTCCAATTTCCATCCAAAAAATATCGGAAATGTATAATATATTCCAATTCCGAAATCATGTATTTTTTCGGAATTTCGGAAATTCCAAATTTCCGAAAA
>JAOWAN010000043.1:16991295-17009169 GCA_028566635.1 Lobelia cardinalis | reverse complement strand
AAACTAACTAAAATGCGAAGATACAACAAAAACGTAATAACATACAACGGGGTCTTATTAAGATACAACAAAAAAAACTAAGATACAACAAAATTAACGAATATACAACAAAAAAGTACTAAGATACAACAGTGTGTACGTTTGTATGATATTTATGGTTTGTATTTGATCATTTTTCTCTCTCTCTCTCTCTATATATATATATATATATGTATGGATGGATTAGCTAATATTTCCACTAGTTGTTGAAGGTTAGGAATGTCTCTATTTTTATTTTTTCAAAATATTCTCACTTTTAAATTTTTAATATTTATTTGAAGGGATAAAAATATCAAAACCGTGTATAGAAAAATGTAGTTGATAATTAATTATTATCTCAATAATTGTCCTAATCAATGTTTCAATCATTGCATATATACTTTTCACAAGCATTAAATATAAGCATATTTTTTTATACACAGTTTTGACATTTTTACCCCTCCAAATAAATATTAAAAATTAAAAAGTGAGGGTATTTTAGAAAAGTAAAAATGGGAAAATTGCTAAACTCCTACAACTAGTGGGGATATTAGTAAAACCCTATATATATAGTGGCTTATTTCACTACAAATCACAAATATCGTACAAACGTGCGAATCAGTTGTATCTTAGTATATTCTTATTGTATCTTAGTTATATTTTTGTTGTATCGTACAAAATAACTAACATACAAAGATACAACATAAATGTAATAAGATACAATGGGGTCTTACTAAGATACAATAAAAAAATTAAGATACAACAAAATTAACGAAGATACAACAAAAATATACTAAGATACAACTGATTCGCACGTTTGTACGATATTTGTAATTTGTAGCTGATCATTTTCCTATATATATATATATGTAACCGCTCAAATGAAAACATAAATATCGTAGAAATTGTAAGAATCAATATTAATCTCACGAATACAGTAAAAATTTTCAATACTGTGTTCGATATTCACGAATACATTAATAATTTTTGATATTATGTTGATGATTTAGCGAACAGAGTAACAATTTTATTACAGTATCGACAATTTTTACGATATTTAGATTCCTATTTAAGCGCAACCCTACATATATTTATATAATGAATGTATATCTAGGCTAGGCAGATCGTTTTTGCTCTTTTTCAAAAGAATGAAAGAAAGAAAGAAAGAAAGAAGGGGGGGGGGGGGGGGCAGGGAGGGAGGGGGGAGGAAAGAAAGATAAGCACACAGCAAGCAGGCTGCAACAATTTTCGTCGACTTGTTATCGAATAACTAAGAACCAACTGACCTTTCCTTCGAAAAGGAAAGGAGGAAAATATCACACTTTTTATTTAAAGCACTAGAAAGAAAGAAAGAAAATCATACCGGAAAATTAAAGTGAAGTGAAGTAAAACCGGTTTGAGTAGCGGGAAATTTAATAAAAAATTTTACTGGAAAAAGTATAATTTCATTAATTTAGTATGATAATATTTGTGGGAAAATAATTTCTGCAAAAAAAAAATTGGGTGGTTACAAAACTTTTCTGCATTAACCAAACAGTCTTTTTTACAAGAAAATTTTATAACATTCTATTTTCCTTTTATTTCCCTTATTTCACCACTGTCCAAACAAATAAGGTGGAAAATGGAAATTTCTTGTCGAGTTCGTGTGGATAGCGGAAAAAATAAAGTGAAGTCTAGTAAAAGAAAAGAAAATAATTGGAAAATAAATTTTCTGTACTCGTTTGATTAGCGAAAATATTTATTAAGAAACTTTTCCGAAAACGAAATTCCACAAATTTGAAAGGATGATATTTGCGGAAAAATATTTCTGCGAAAAAAAATTTTAGGCGGTTATAAAACTTTTCTGTGCCATTCAAACACACTTTTCAGCGAGGAAGTTTTTATAACTTTCTTTTTTTTTTTCCTTTTCTTTATTTTCCTGCTTTTCAAATAAACTCGAAAGGAAAATATAAAGGGTTGGTTAATTTAGCTAATTCGCATCCATCATGCCAAAAGGGAAACTATTTAATTTGAAAAGAAAAAAAAAAACCCAAACACACACACACACACACACAATCAAGCCAAATTAAGGGCCGGGGAAAGCAAATCATGTTGTATGTCCTACAATCAATCAATCAATCAATCAATCAATCAGTGCTTTTATTGCTAAGTTTATTCCCCTATATATAATAGTTCAAATATGATCAGGAATTTTATATAGTGAATTCGACGATATTATATGATATTTTGTATTGATTAAATAAAAAAATAAAAAAATAAAAAAAAAAGAGATAGAAAAAAAATAGTAAAAGTACTCTACCGAATACATAATCAAAATTTTAGTTAGTTACTGATGCATCACTGCAAAAACAACTCAACACATACGATTATTTGGACCCATATATTAGTTGCTCTCTCTCTCTCTCGAATTCACTCAACAGTTGATAGGGATTTTAATCGTTCACCCTCCCATGCGCCGCCGGAATCCCATAATCGAGTGAAAATTCAGCTTGATCTTTCTTGTTACAGGTGAGAGAGCAACCCGAAAATCTTTCTAGCCGGACATTCACCATAACCCTCATCGTCCCAGACTCAGACTCCTTACATTATGACCGCGCGACAGCTGATTTTGTAGCATCATATTCCATCCATTTTTTTTTCTTTCTAGCACATGCAACTTGATTACTTAAAAGTGATTACTCAAAGTGCCTCACTGGCCCACATCCTTCTCCTCTTCTCCTCTGCATATATAGCAGAATAGGAAAATGATCAGTTACAAATCACAAATATCGTACAAATGTGCGAACCTGTTATATATTAGTACATTTTTGTCGTATCTTCGTTAATTTTGTTGTATCTTAGTTTGTTTTGTTATATCTTAGTAATATCCCGATATATCTTATTGTATTTTTGTTGTATCTTTGTATCTTAGTTATTTTGTATGATACAACAAAAACATAATTAAGATATAACAAAAATATATTAAGATACAACTGATTCGCATATTTTTACGATATTTGTGGTTTGTAGAGGAATGGGCCCCTAACAGAATATATACATACATATATAAATATATTACAGTGAACTTTTCAAGCTAGCTAGCTAGCTTGCATATATATTATTCCCCGCCATTTTGCAACGTGCACCACTCGAACTTAACTAACATCATCGAATCTTAGCTAGCTGAGTTTCCATCTACTCGGAGAAGAATTCTGACACTGATCTAAACATGAACAAAACCGATTCATTCAGAAAATCTGAAAGAATCAGACGGAAAATGGCTTCTTCAATGCAGCAACTCACCAGCTATCCCCCTGATCACCGATACCATCCAACAAGGAAGTCTCTCTCTCCTATGAATTTCCCTACCTCCCCTGATGATCAGCCCACTACCCTTGGAGAAGGGATCCTTCATTTCACTCATTCTCACCCATTATCTCAACTTACCCTGCCTGATCCCTTCACTTGCTCCGGCTGCAAAGAGTACGGTGCTGGCAAAAGGTTCTCCTGCCAAGAATGTGACTTTCAGCTGCATGACTTCTGCGCCTTATCTCCCCCTCTTCTCAAGACCCATCCCCTCCATCCTCAACACCAACTTGTCTTTCATGCCAAACCCAAAACAGGTGATTAATTAATTAATTAATTACCTCTTCTTTAATCAGCTCTCTGCATTTGTCTGCACCTGAAAGACGCTTACTGATCATGTTGTGTTTTTGGTACGTATTCTAGGTGGGATTCATTGGCCAAGCTGCAATATATGTAACAAGTCCACCAAAGGTTTCACGTTCAGATGCAGCGCCTGTAATAATTTCCAGATACACCCATGCTGTGCTATGCTTTCTAACCAGATGAGCTTTCCGGTTCATTCCCATGCTCTGAAGCTATTAGCCCCAGCATTTACGACTTCTTCCAGCAAAGATCACAATGGTTTCATGTGTGGAGAGTGCAGGAGGAAGAGGTCAGGCCGGGTTTACAGCTGCACGGTTTGTGACTACCACATGCATGCTGTCTGTGCAAAGAACTTGGTAAATGGGCTTCAAGCGAATGGGATTAAGAGCTCAGCGAAGCCCAACAACAGCAGCATGTTGGGGCCTGCTGTTCGTCTTGCTTCTCAAGCTGTGATAGAATTCATCGGTGGGATAATCGAAGGGATTGGCGATGGTGTTGGTCAAGCTCTCATTGATAACATAACAAAAGGGAAGAGGGGTGATAGAAATGCTAATTCTAGAACATGAACCCAATGAAACTGTTATGCCAGTGCTCTCTGTGTGTGTGTGTGTGTGTGTGTGTGTGTGTGTGTGTGTGTGTGTGTGTGTGTGTGTGTGTTCCCTATTACCTATTGAAGCTGTATTGAGTTCTTACCTCCAAACCAAAAGCTCACATGTCTGAGCAGACAAGAAGACAAACACCTGAAATGTTGATAGTTCTTCTAAAGTATCGATGTTCCTAATACATGTATTGAGTTGCTGTGTAGGCCTGCTGGTGTTGGCCATCCATTGTACCAAAAACAAAGTATCAAACTGATTCATACTTTGAAATAAACCCCCCCATAACTTACTACTGAACTTGGCCATCATTTTCCGAAAGCTCAGATAAGACATTTGAAGATTAAGCTTTGATCATCTTTCAAATCTCTGGTGGAGAGAGTGTCGGACACTTGTGGATTATGGCTTTGCCTTCTACCCTTTTGAGGGTTCTTCCATGTCCTCCAACAATCAAATGGCAACTGATTTTAATGGGTGATTCAGTTTATGTCCAAATAAATCAAGTTTCTCACTGTTGCATTTTATTTTCTTTTTAGCATTTGCAACTCAATTGAGTCTTCTGCATAATGTCTTAGAAATAAGGAACAACTTTTCAAGATAACATGTACAATTACACTACCCCTACTGCAATACCAATATTGCCATCCTCATCTCTACAGAATGTTTAAAATACCAAAACTATTACTCTCCCCTTTCAAAATAAGTGTCCCAAAATTAACATTTTCTCCTCACATATCATTATCATGGACAATTATCTTGAAACGAAGGGAGTATTTTCCTATCTTCAATATCACCACCAAAAGATCTCAAGTGGATTTTCAAATACTTGACTTGAGCATCAAACTCACGCGGATAATAAGAAACACATTGAGCCAAAAGTCCCATAAACGCATCAAATGCATCAATTCTCAACTGTTGCTCCTGATCATCAACGTTCCCCAACAAGGAATGCTCTTTCAATAACATATAATATGCCGAATTCTTGTGAACCAACTCACCCAAACACGTGAAGCAGGGACACTTCCATTTTACCAATCCCGGCCTGATTTTCAAACTTAACCAGCTCATCCCTTTCGCATGCTCCTGCTGCCATGAGTAAGGTACTATCAATTCCTTCTCATGCCTATGAATGGGAAAAAATGACTTGTGTCCTTATCCTCCACCAGTTTTCAAAGACATCCCCTCCATATCCACTGCAAACTAATCTTTTATTTAATGCATATCGAGAGAGGCAGCTTACCTTCTTTACTTGAGGCTTGCTTATCAACTAGAGAGTGCGTCTTGCTATGTGAAAATCGGCAAGCAAGAACTTCTATGGGGTAACACCAAAATAAACGAGCCATATATTAACCCAAGATATTTATGAGAACCTTGTCCCAAACGTAGTTCCACCCTTTATAATGCACAATTGTCCCTCACTTTGCTGTGGCGCCTTGAACTTGCATAATATCTTCTTCATCTTGCATCTAGTTGACCAGGTCATTACAAGTCGATGGATAAATCCACTTTTAATCTTTCGCTCCCACTTGATAGCAATTTTCCCCTGATGAACTGCAAGACGAGAAGTAAACACAACCACCATCCAAACCCACATCGGCCTTAATAGAAATCATCCAAACAAGTCAGCATCAAAAAGACAGTAATCCACTTCTACCTATTCATTAATCAAACAGAGAATACAATTGCAAACCACATATTCAAGGACGATCTGTGTCATTGCACTAATGCCCTACTGAAAAAAGAATTTGATAGGGTAAGAAAAAGAAAAATATTTGCTATTCAATTATATTTAGTACGGCAGTTCCTTACAGTCCTAAAAGTTTCTTTACAGTAACGAAATCAGCCCGTCGGTATGATTTCAACTCCAACTTCACATAGAGTCCAAGGGGACGACAACAACGACGACCAAACCAACAACTAAACTAGAATATATTAACTTGGTAAACAGTAGATTCTTACTCTTCATTAAGCTTCTTAGATCTGGCTTTCCAGACGCCGATGGATTTCCAAAAGCGTGATTGAACCCTCTGGCCTTTTTACACACCTTCCACTTCATCATGGTTCTAGTGTGCTGTACTCACGAATACGGTCTCAATAACAGCAGAAGCTTCCAATAAATCAGGATTAATAACTCCATTTGCCTCATACAGGATCCAAAGGGGGCTAAACTGCCAACTATTTCGACTCTTGTGCTATCTGAAAGAAACTATGTAGAATCAAACTTGCATGTCATAAGAGTTATGGGCTTGCATCCATTCAAATGTCTCGACAGGAATATCAATCTTCAGTACTGCCACTGCAGACAAAACCTCGAATTTTGGCCCAATTGACACCCAATTTTCTACATCCTTAATATTTTTTATTTCCCCGAAAAATGGTGGATTTTCTTTTTCAATTAAATGGCGCCATAAGACAGGTTCTCCCACTTGAAGGGAGACACAGAGCCAATGTCAGGAGCCCCTCGCAAGAAAAGGCAAACACAAACACAAACAGCAGCAATGGCAAGCATTGAATGAATGTATGGACGATGAAGCAAGCCCTGTGAACCGGGAATCCTCCTGGGGTACCTTGCAGCCACAACTGCACACCTTGAGCAAGAAGTTGCCCCTTGCTCGACTTGAGAGCTAGCACGTTGGTTTTGATCCACCATCAATGTTTGTAGCTCTATCTCGTCTGAGATCGACAGAGATATTTGACCAGCTATTTTACCAGCAAGCTTCCGCGCCACAAGAGTGTTATACGAGTGGTTATTCCTCATCACCGCATATGCATATGGAGAATATCCATTTACATCACACAGGGAATTCCAGTATTTCAACCCAATCTACATAAATAAAAAATAAATCAAAATCAAGATTACATTGCAATACCAAGATGCTGTACACAAGATTACTAAAGACAAATTGCAATACCTCTTGAGGGTCACTTGTCAAAGCATCAACCAAATCATCTGAGCTTTCCATGCAAGCAGCCAAGTGTAGAGGTGTAATCCCACCCGGTCCATCAAGATCGGGGGGGAAAATGTATCTTTTTGAGGTATTATTGATGCCAAATATGGAATAATGAACAAGCAGGTCAACCATGTTTCTGCACCTCCTTTTCACAGCCCTGCTCAATAGTTTTATTTCTGATAGCATCTCCATGGACTCCGCTAATTGCTCCTCTGTGGCCAAGCTTCCTTCTAGGAGAATGTCTAAGAGGGTCTTGAGCAAAGCACAAAAATTCCTTTCAGTCGCAAATACAAATAGAAACTTGAACCGGTTAAGCCCATAACTAGGAGCCCCAAAAACAGAACCGAGCCCCTTCCTCTGAAATAGCCATCCGAGCTCATTCAAGAAATGCAGCATTTCTTCCCTTGAACAGGGCTGTCCATGCGCATTATCCTCTATTCTTGTATCTTGCACTCTGGGACCTTCATCAAAGCCAGCCTCTAAAAGTCTCAACTCTTGACAGATAGTAGCATTAGCAATGATTACAGGAAAACTGGTGCCTCTGAAGCCATTTTCAACCTGCTCATGGGAGAAGTAGCTATCACAAATTTGAAACACAAAGCAAAAAGTGGTCAATAGTAGTCAAAGTCATACCTCGATGAAACAGCGACCCACAGTAAGCTCGTGAACTGTGAAGGCGCCCATGCTTATTTCATCGTATGCAGCTTCTTGAGAAGCTGATCCAGAAACTTCTTCTAATGTATACCCACCCTTCTTATGTGTGCAGTGGATCCTACAGGAACAGAATAAGAATCTTTAAAAAGAGACTTGGAGCATGTAAAACATCTATATTACAACTTTGATCATTGAACGCATGCCGATTTGCCATTTCTTGTGACTTGTGTGTTAAAGCGGGTGAATGAAAATTGTAGTATCCCACTTTTGATCCGTATCCCATCTCTGTTTGAGTTAAACTTTACTATATGTATTTTCTTCCCAACTTGAAATTCCTTAAATATGGCAAATGGACACATAACATCCACGAAATACCAATAAATTCTGAAGCCATTCAGCGGGGCAATCACACCATGTCATAAGGTGGCATAGTGTGACTCCATAGTTATTAAAAGCGAGAGGCGCACTGAAGCGCAAAAGATATCTGGAGCCTTAGGCGCTAGGGACAGGCTTATTTCTAGTGAGGCGCAGAGTTAACTCAAATACAATCATAAATAAACAATTTTTCGGATACTTGCACATTGTTACTGTCGTGTAACCGTGTAAGTGTTTTTTTTTCAAATTTGGACTCTTTTTACCAAGTAATTCTCAAATGTTGCTCGCAACCCTGAAGAGTAGGTGCACCAGAAACCAACCTTTCTGATTGGACAATAACGTACTTTCGAGAGGCATGCATTGGGCAAGGCGAGGCTCAGAATGAGCTTCTAGTAGCCTCGTGGCTTAGGCACTCCTAAAGGGTATTTTGAGAGCTATGTGTGACACATCACTCGCATATCAATATTTGGTGTGTCTATGTGACAACTGCCCTCGATCTAGGGAGTTCCTTTCTTTCAATCAGAGGACTCGAAAGCATCTCAAAAATACAAGTGGAGCAACACACCTTGTCACCAAGATGATGTAGTGTGACAGCCCCATTAAATAATTTCCCAATACAGTATGAATGCAAGTAGGAGAAGATGCTAATATGAATGAGAAAGAAAATGCTAACCGGTGGAAAAGATAAGATATAGAGAAATAACCACATACTTGGTGCCAGAAGTCCTCAAATTTCTGCCCCTAAGACGAAGAGAAGTCTCTTTTCCACCCACAACAGCTAAGGGGGAGACAGATATCAATTCTGGGGAATTCCATGCCCTCAAAGATTTGCATAAGTGAACCCTCCCTAAAAATTTATGCCGTGCAACGAAGACATTGGGTGAGTGACCAATTCTTAGTTCAAGAATAATACATCCAGATATGGCATGAAAAAACAACTATGATCATGTGCAATGGTTATAAGTTTTGGAGAACAGAATAAGAAAAATCAAGACTCACCATCTTTATGTGATGCCAAGTGCCTATCTGTATATAGTAGAAACCTTCCGTTTCTCCAAAAATCAGTCTTGGGATCGTCAACCAGAGAATTGACACGACGTCTAAATGACACTTCAAGCTGCAGAAGCCACAGAAACCCTAAAGTGGTCAGAAACTCAGCATAAAGCTATAGAAGAAAGCTAACTACTGTTAAGCCGTTCACTCACTTGTTCCCAAGCAGAAGATGGCATGGATGCATATATTGACAGCACAACACAACCAGGCCTTATGTACCCCTCCATCTCCGATGGACTGTGAGACAGCCAATTATATATCTGAAACAAGCGATGCAACCAATCAGCTAGTGTATCATTTCAGCACAAGAGCAATTGTAGGTAATCAGCATACTCCTTACCTGTGTACGCAGTGTCCCAGGCAAATGACTGGGATCCTTGTCAAAAAGTTTAAAGATTATTCGACCAGTACGATCCTGTGAAGGTAGCATAAATTAGTCTCATGGTGTAAATATAGATTATTTTGAATTCTTGAGTAGGAAAACGTTCTTAAATGGTGAAGTACCTGAGGATCAGAGTTCAAACTAGACGGCGACTGATCAGAACCCGACGAAGATGTGTATCCAGCTCGATAAGGAGAACTTTGAATTGAAGCGTTATCAGTAAATGGATTAGGTCCTCCAAAAAGCTGAAGAGACGCACGACTCCTACTACCTTTAACATTCGCATTGACCTCTCCACTGGTCGACATACTTTCAGGCTTAAACAACTCTCTTGAGGCCTGTGTCGGGAACAGCCTCTGCACAACGGGCGGAGAAGACGACGGTGACCTCTCTTCCATTGGGTTACTGCTGTCCGACGAGAAATATTTTTGGCTTGATGCCAGTTTAGGTGGGCTATCATTTTCAGGCGAGGAACTAAAAAGCTGCAACGGTAGGTTTACATGAGTATCCAGCATTTGGCAATCAGAATCTTCAACCGGAGACTGAAAACTAGTACTACTTCTTTCTCCTCCTCCAGCTGAAGGATGCTCTATAACTGGTCCATTGCGCAGATTGAGATAAGTAGTTTGATCCAGACACACTGAATTAGCTCTAGCAGTATCACTTCCCTGGCTGCTTCTTTGGGATATGGTTGTAGGGGCATCAGCAGTAGGAGTGGCCAGTTTTGCAGAGAGACCACCAAGCAAGTCCATGGTTGATGAACAAAGGTTAACATTTCCATTTAGCCTATTTTCATTCTCTGATATAACTTTGTCTGGAACAATTCTATTTATGTTTCCAGAAACAGGTAACTTTGCAGCAAGGTCGACTGGCAAAGGTAAGGAATTGATTTTGTTAAGGATCTGAATTAGCTGGTCCTTATTAGGTAGGGATGGGCAAGGAGTGCTCCTGTCCTCAGCGTTCCCTGGTATGAACACCAACGTAATACGTTTTAGAGTACATAAAATAGGGGGGGATAGAGAGAGAGAGAGAGAGAGAGAGAGAGAGAGAGAGAGAAGCCTGTAACCTTGATTATGAGCTAAAACTGTCAGCAAATTGACAATATCCATATCTCCTCCATTGGCAGTTTTCTCTCGGTTTGCAGGGAGCAATGACTGTGGAGTAACATCCTCCGGCTGAGTTTTCCTCCTACGCCTGTTGTGACCAGCAAGTCTACGCCTGCAGCTTCGCTTTCCTTCATCAAACTCCGAAAGAGGGTGAAACCTAAAATCACATCAAAACTATGTAAAGCAAACAAAGCTGTAGAACCATGGAGTGTTAACAAAAGCAACTGAAAAAATTGACCAACCTGCTGCATTGTTGACAAAACCTTTGCATCTGCTTCCCAACCAAGGCCTTACTGGCTTTACTGTGAACCTCACAAACTTTGTGTCTCCGGTGATAGTCCTTCGCAGTTGATAGATCTTCTTTGCAGTTATCGACCTGACACATAGGATAATTACCTCCACCTCCACTGCCGACTACACCACTGGCGGGAGATCCAGATCGGACTTTCTTGTTAGGCCTTGTAACTGGCTGCTCTTCGGCAGAATTTGAGATGCCCCCAGCAGCTCCACCAAGCTTCAGCAGAAGGCTCTCGTCTACCTCTTCGCCTCCACCACCGGTAGAATTCTGCTTAGAAACTTGAGCACTATTCAAAGAGCCAGCTGTGTTACCTAGGTGGAGTCCATCAGATCCTAAAGGTTTAGCAACAAATCTAGAGCTGTCCCATTCCCACTGCTTTGGGTTCCAGCTCTCTCTAGCATTTTCAAATCCAGCCGGAAGCAGGTGTTGTTGCTGCAATAGTTTCTGTTGCTGTAGCAGTTGCTGTTGCTGCTGCTGGTGGTGAAAACTCATTCCTTGGAAAGGAATACTGCGTTTCTTTGTCATGGGATCACACAACCGTCCGGCGAGTGATTTATGAATAAATATAGGCGATGCTACTTGTGTACCAACCTCTTCCATTTCTACGCTTATCCAAATCCACAAAGCCTATAGGATGAGTTCAAATTTTCCTAATTAAAACCAGAAATTAATTAACTACTCTTTTTTCTTCTTTTGCCAAAGCAACTGTGGTTCATACTGACTACAAAGCATTTAGTCTGAGAAATTATACCTACTGGCAATCTAAATCTTATGCTTTTTTCTACCCTAGTAGATATAAAATTTACTTGGGTACATATTAATAATTTTCAGCAATTCAAGGTAAGAAAAAGCAATCATCAAAACTATTTAACCCATCCAAACAAGGCAATATATTTATTTTTTTTTAACATTTATGGGAAGATAATAACTCACCTTTAACCTGAGCTAGAATCCATCCAAATGAGCATAGAAACGGATCTCCCAAAAACCCACTTAATCTTTTCTTCCAACAAAACTCAATAGAAAAGATTTCTCTTTTTTCTGTACAGCTACTTCATTTCTAAATTCAGATCTAAATCCGCCACTAAACCGACCCGATCATCAGCCACAAAAACACAGTAAAAGATGCAGCCCAGCACAGATCTGAACCCCAACAATTCGCTCGAGAAAATATTGTAGATCTGATGAAGAAGATGATGAAAGGGCGAAGTCTCTTTGAAGTACACCTCAAAACCAAAATGTTCGCTTTATCTCTCTTGGCCTTTGTCCTCAACAAACAAAAAACCTTTTTTTTATGTTTTTCTATTTTTCGGTGTCCTTTTGTTTCAGACTGGCAAAAATCGTAAATTCAACCAATTATTTGGTTAGTTTGGACCACAGGAGGGACCCACGAAGAACCCAGGACCCTTCCACGTTCGGCATTTTGGTACGGAAAAAATTAGCACAAAAATGAAAATGGGAACTGATTTTACCCAAGGAAAAAATTAATTTAATTAACTGATACGTGGAAGAAAAAAAATTGTTGAACTTGGACATTCGTAGCTCTCACTTTTTGTGCTCTTAAAAAATGTAGTAAGAGATAAATTGCAGAATATGTCTCAGTTGATCAAAGATTTACGCTTACCGATCGATCTTACGTAGAATGAATGTAACTTTAAAGATTTTTTTAACATTTGAACCCTGATTTTGGAGATCGTCAATATGAAAGGCACTAAACCACTTGATTCGAGAGCCAGAAAAGGATTTAGGATTTAGGATTAATGAGTAGCTAATGGATTAGTACGAGTATGAAACTAAAATAACGCCTCTCTCATTTTCTTTAAACGAAACCATTTGTTTTTTCACATCAAGAGTGTGGTGTGGGTGTGGGGAAGGTTTGGTGAAGCGTTGTGATAAGCTGATCATCTAAGAACGCTGCTGAGCAAATGCGACAACATTTTTGAAAAATAAATGTGAGGATAGGACAGGACACTAGCAACCTCCCACTACAACAAAAGTGACTTTTTACGGTACTTATTTTTCAGTATTTAAACAAATACCTTAAAATTTCGGCATTTATAGTTAAGTACCTTAAATTTTCGGCACTTGTAATTAACTGCCTTAAATTTTTCGGCATCTACTTAAGTGCCGGAAATGATAGGGACTTTTTCGGCACTTAATTAAGTGCCGGAAAATTTAAGGCATTTTTTCAATCATTTAATTAAATGCCAAAAATTTAAGGCATTTGTTTCAACATTTAATTAAATGCTGGAAAATTTAAGACATTTAATTCGATACTTAATAAAATATCGATTAATTTATAATACTTTTTCAATTGCTTATTTAAGTGTTTAAGATGAGGTTTAGGGCTAGTGTTTTCGATGTTTGATTTGAGATTTAGAGTTTATCATATTTAAGAGTTATGTTTATATTTAGTAATTACGAAAATTATTTAATGTATATATATACGTAGGTAAAAATATCATACTTTAATAAAAATACATATTGAGAAATGAGGCCAAGAGTTATACACCTGAAAGTTCGAAGGGTTAGGGTTAGAATTAGAGTACTTTAAGGCGTTATATTTCATATATGTATCTGGGCTTAAAGATTACAGTTATAATATTAGAAATGAGGGTTAGGGTTAAGATATGAGTTCGTTAGATTTCATAATATTTAGGCATTTAAAGGGTACTTTTGTTAGGGTTAAAAGATTAAGGTTAAGATTATTGTTAAGATAAGAGTTTAAGGCGCTATGTTTCATATATATATATTTAGGCAATTAAAGGGTACTTTAATTAATTAAGGTTAAAGAATTAGAGTTAGGGTTATGGTTAAGATATATAAGAATTTAAAGCGTTATATATGTTTCATATATATATTTATGATTAAAGCATACTTTAGAAAAGGATTAGGCCAGACAAGTATTTAGAGTCTAGGGTTAAGTATTTAGAGTTTAGAATTTAGGGTTAGAGTTAAGATTAAAGCATTATATTTTTACAAATATATATTTAGACTTAAAGGATAATTTAGGGTTTCTAGAATGTTTGGAGACCATTTAAATATTGTAATATTTGTTTTTTCTTCGGTTTGGGTTTTGATAAGAAATAAAATCCAAAATTTAGGGTTTCTTCGATCTTTCATTTCGTTTCACAAGGTGTCGGCATCATGTTAGCATATGTGCTACCATTAATTTAAGATAAAATTTTAAAACTATTTATATATATCAAATCAATTAATTTAATAATATGCTAACTATATGTATAGATAAAACCAGCTTAAAAATGGTTTATATATTATATAATATCAAAATCAATTTATTTAATATTATGCTAATTATATATAAATAAAAATCACTTAAATATTCTACAGTATTAATTTATTTATACGATCTAAAAATATTTCAAAATAGAGATTCTAAACGATTTAATTAAATTAAAATTTAAAATTTTTGTAAAATATAAAAAAATCAAAAAATATATATTAAATTGAGTGCTTTGAAAAGTCATATATGTTTAAAATTTCATTTTGGCGCCCCACTTTGTGGCGGGAGACTGAAAAAATAATACATTTCTTTTCCTTAATTGGGACGACTAGTGTATACAATTAAAAGAATTAAAATTATAATTCTCAACCCAACCCAAAACCTCTATTCTTCGGTTCTTCCCCTCTCAGCCCAAAACCTCTCCCTGTCCCTCTCCATCTCTCTTCCCCGACGTCTCCCTTACCCGTACGGTGGCAGCTGTACTCCACCACTGCTCCAGTCCAAAGTCCTAGCATCCCTCATCCTCCTACAAAAGGTATCTCTCTATTTATTGATTGCTAAGTGTTGGAGTTGTGAATGATTTGGGGGTTGTGAATGATTTGGAGTTGTGAATGATTTGGGGGTTTTTAAATCTAGGTCTTTTTCTCACGGTTCAAATTCAATTTGATTTTTCGTTCTTTCGTTGGCTTCTTGCAACCCTAGCTTTTCCCTTTCTTGCTGCCGGTGGTCCAAGAATTGTTGACCATTAACACTTCAATAACTCTTGGATTAAGAGAAAGAATAAATACGGAAACTTTTGCCCTAGTTTTTCCATTTATGTTAGCAAGATATCCTGAATATGCTACAGTTTTGTTTGAAATTATATTACAATTTTGTTTGCACCCAACTTGTTTGATTTCGTGTACAAGGAGTGAAGTTAGAACTTTATTGATTTTTCTTACAGGGAGTGAAGTTAAGAACAAATTTGCATTTAATTGATGGAGAATGATTGTGTTGTTTGAAACTTCGGCGGGCTATGCCCTCTTCAAAATGTTAGATGAAGGCAAGCTCTCTAAAGTTGAGGTAAAAATACTTACATGCTATTCTTTTTCTTTTGATTTTTCTGGGTCTTAACTGTTTTGGGTGTTTCATCACTTTTGATTGGTGCTTTAGGGGAAAAAAAATCCTTTTTGTCAGAATTTTGCATGTGGGTTTTATTGGTATCATTATGGTTCTTTACAACTCTAATTTTTCATATATTTTTTTTGTGTAATAGAAGTTATGGAAAGATTTTTCCTCGGCTGATACAACTAGACTGGTACTTTCTGTTGTCCATTGCCTCTTTTTTAGATATAACTTTGTATATTGATTTTACCGTTGTGGTCTTCAAATCTGAATTAACATGTCAGATTTAATGATCGAGGATAAAAGTTGCATGTGTGTTTTATACTGTGTTATGAAATTCTTTAGATTGTTATATTGTTGTGCTCTCTAGAGAGCGAAATAGATGTGATATTATATGTTTCTCTTACCTTTGAATGTACATTGATTAAGAGATCACTGGGATATTTTCTGTACTCTGAGAAAGTTTGTCATTTGGCATCCTAGCTAGTGGCTAGTACACTTGTTAGTTGAGTAGTGGAGCTTGAAATCTATGTTCATGTCCTTGTGGTCTTTTGAACTAAGTGAGACAATTTGCTTTGGGCATGAGTCAAGCAAATCCCGAATTCCTTCTTCGCATGATTCTTTATATAATGTTCGTTTAATGCTTAGCATCTTACAACACAGGGGGGCTCTTGTTGATAAAACATGTGAAAGGTGAATTAATTGAGTACAGAAATTTTAAATACTCCATGCATCCCCTAAAAGGAGTCACAGTGAAAGGTGAAACTTTTTTTATTCTCTCTTTACTTCTACACATACCTTCAAATTGCAGGACAAACTCCATGTTATTTAGTCTCAGGCTCTCAGCACATTTGAATATATTTTTGATAATCATCTTTGTATGCTTAATTAGGATGCATAATCCATAATGTTCGAATACTCATTACATGTGCTGAAACAACCGAGTTCAGGATTAGACTGATGAATCCTTTAATATCTAAGCAATATTTTTCTTGTTCAGCTTCTTTTATACTTTTGACCGTGTACTATGTCTTATTGATTTAAAAAATAAACTTAAACCGGCCAGGACAGAATAGGTTGTCAGGCTGACCATCACAAATTGCTCTTTGATTGGATTTGGTTATTAATGGATTTTGTGTCGGTGTATTTCAGTATGATGAGCTTCTATTATGTGCTTGTTGTTTATCTTTCTAGGTGGATACTATGATCATTCAGGCCATCGGGTTGTTGGATGATCTTGATAAAGAACTTAATACATATGCGATAAGGGTTTGAGAATTGTATGGTTGGCACTTTTCGGAGCTTGCAAAGATTGTACAGGATAACATTCTTTACGCCAAGGCATTCATGGGAGACCGTACAAATGCTGCGAAGCTTGATTTCTCCGAGGTAACTCTTTATTTTTCTTTTCACTGTCAAGTCTTGAATACCAAATTTCCAAAAACAAAAGTAAAATTGGTCTCTTGATAGCTCAAATGCTTCATAATAACCGGTATTTTTTTTTCTTAAAGTCCTAAATACCTCATTTTGTCCTTGAGGTTTGATTCCTTAGACCATAGCCTGAACCCACACCTACAATTCATGATATCTGCTTAAGATCACTCTTCCTTAATGCTTTTAGACCATGATTTCATGAGATGGAAGCAGTTCCTTCATTTTTTATTCATCGAATTAACCAGGACCATGGATTATAGAAAGTCATCTCATCAGCGACATGGAGTGCTTATTTTTTCGCTTCATTTTCTCTTTAATATCATGCTCAGATCCCAGTTATCATTCTAATTTCATCAATATTTTTCTTTTATTTTTAAAAGATGGAAAGTTTCAAGCAACATCCTTACCTTTGGATTGAGCTGCTGCAGGTGTCATGAATGGAACTTGAGATTTAGTTCTCGAAACCAAAATCCATACTGAGGAATTCTGTCTTGTACTGTTAAGTTTGCACATCTTCTATAGATAGGTCATGAATCTGATCCAAGTAAAATTCTGTTTTTTATTGTTTACATATATTGCCAGAGGAGGTGGAGACAAAATTAAAGGAGGCATCGATGATCTCCATGGGAACTGAGTTAGCGACCTTGACCTGATAAATATTAAGGACTTGTGTGATCAAGTTTTGTCTCTTGCAGAATACAGGGCTCAACTGTATGATTATCTGAAGAGCAGGATGAACACAATTGGTCTGAATCTTACCTCGCTTGTTGGGGAACTTGTTGGTGCCCGCCTCATTGCACTTGGAGGTAGCTTGTTGAATCTTGCAAAACAGCCTGGGAGTACGGTTCAGATTCTTGTTGCGGAGAAGGCTCTCTTTAGGACTTTGAAGACAAAGCATGCTACACCCAAGTATAGGCTTATCTACCATGCATCGTTGATAGGTCAGGCAGCACCAAAACATAAAGGGAAAATATCGCGATCTCTTGCTGCCAAAACTGCATTGGCTATTCG
>JAOWAN010000043.1:16973945-16991195 GCA_028566635.1 Lobelia cardinalis | reverse complement strand
TGAGGTGTCCCATGTAGCCGTTGAATCATAATCCTCTCCTCCTTATTAGGAGGGCTTGTTGGGGACGTGGCCTTCCCTATTTGAACATGGGAAGACTTAGTCTGACTGAACTGGAGGGGCTCACGGGATGTGAGACACGTGGCAGATGTCCTTCACTGATAGTTGTCAAGTTGGAGTTGACCGCCTTACCGTGCTCTTAAGGCGGCATAAAGGCGGGCTGGGCGGCCTAGAAATGGCGGGTTAGTCCAGGGCGACCAAGTGGTCACCCGTAGGGTGACTTGAGATCATGCTGACGTAGGCTGTCATAAGTTGTGGAGGCAGCCAGTTGATGGGCAGTTATCTTGACGGCCTATCCTGGACGATCACATGACCGCCCGTTGGGCTGGGTCATGACCGCCTAGTGAGGGCGTCCTTAGTTGGGGTAACTTACCCGTTGGGCAGCTAGTAAGAGGTGGAACGGGGACGGCTATGTGACCGCCCGTTGGGCTGAGTCCAGGCCGGCCGTCCTTTGAAATGGTCTTGATGAAGGGCTTGCCCGTTGGGCCTTACCCCGAATTAGTATTGGGCCTAAATGCTTGGGCTTGGGCCCATCACTTAGTTTTTGTTGTTGTTGTTGTTGTATAGTAATATCTTGATATATCTTATTGCATTTTTGTTGTATCTTCGTATCTTAGTTATACAAAAAAAATATAAATAAGATATAACAAAAATATTTTAAAATGCAACTGATTCGCACATTTGTACGATATTTATAGTTTATAGTGGAATATATATATATTTCAAATGAAAATAATATGCTATGGAGTAGCATATTAATAGTCATTCAAGATGTGTACCACCCTAACTTTTTCAGGAGACAAAATATCATTAAATTTGCATAATGACATTTGCAAAAAAATTGTTTCCTACGAATTTTTGTCTTTTTGGTGGTTATAGAAATTTTTTCGTGTCATACAAACACTCTTTTGTGAAAAAAAAATACTACAACTTCTTTTTCTCCTTTCTTTTCCTGTATTTTGTTGCTTTCAAATCAAGCCTTAATGATTTTTCTTTATCATGCTTCATATTTTTCAGTTAATCACGATCTTTATTAAATTGAATTACAAATTTGAAAACGTTTTTGCTCAAGTAATAAGTTGACAATTATTGATCTTAAAAACCATTGATCGCGGTTTGATTCGAGGAGTCTGATTGTGCACACGTTAATTCATTCTTGACGAATGAAGCTCAATTAAGGGTGCAAATCTTTACCTATATATGGTTGTCACATATTCTTTGAACAAAAGAAAATTCATCTTACGTGCTAATTAATCTATACAAATGAATTCTATTAGATCGATGTAAGACAAACATATATGTATATATATGTGGGCTTATTCCGCTACAAATTATTTTTTCGTAAGTAAGTAATAGTATCAAATTCCAATTGCATCATGGATTAATCATTATTCCAAAAGGAGAATTAAGGGGTGGCTCAGTGGTAGAGCCGAGCTTTACAGTATGTAAGGTCTCAGGTCCCTTCCGACCCCCTTGGAACAAAAAAAAAAAAAAATCATTATTCCAAAAGAGTTGTCCGATCGTTTTAGCTAGCAGTAGTAATTAATAGTAGTAAAATAAAAAAACACGCTTTGGGGCGAAACCAAAAAAAAAACGAATGGCAATAGAGACTAGTACAGGAGTACATAACTAGTTAGGCCGGGAAGGTGGCCCCAAATCCAATTGATTGGTCAAAGCATGCACTAAACCGGTCCTCCCTAATAATGGGGATGGAGTGGAGGTTGGCGGGGAGAGGCGTGGATTCTTATGGTTCCCTTCCTCCTTTCCTTTCATCCTTTCCCTTCCCTTCCCTACCCCCCCCCCCCTCCCCTCACCCACATGGTTATGAATTGTAATCCTCTATCTGTCGACTAAAACTTAAAAGTACTGTTTGGGGTTTATTTTTGTGTGTCAAAAATAAAATGTCCTATCTACTCTGATCCACATCCCCATCCCCATCCCCTTCGCGTACAAACAAATAAAGCAAGAAGAAAGCCATGTTTCTCTAAGGGTAAGACCCCATCTTTTGCAGTCTTCTGGCTGTAAACTACTACTAGCACTACTTCTACTGTGGCTTATACCATCCATTAATGGTGTATGAATGCAACTTTTTACAACAGAAATTCTTGGGGAAATAAAAAAGTTATGCATTTATCAATCAGAAAACAGTGCTTTTGTTTACTGTGGAAAAAAAAAAAGGAAGCCCAATTCACACCTTCCCCCTACCCCTCACCCAACAAAAACAACAGGTGTCAAAAATATCTCTAGGATAAAGGAGATCGATATGATAATTCTCCTAATTATATTTGAGACAGACAAGTGTGTGTGTGTGTGTGTGTGTGTGAGAGAGAGAGAGAGAGAGAGAGAGAGAGAGAGAGAGAGAGAGAGAGAGAGAGAGAGAGCAGCAGCAGCAGCAGCAGCAGCAGCAAACAAATGCCAAACCAGTAAGCCTTATTGATATTGATTGTAAGCCATACTTGAATAATTCTGTTCCTGCAATGTTCATATTGCATATTACAGGACCACCACTCTATCAACTCTGTATGAGAAACTGAAAAAAAATAGAAAAAAAATAAAAATAGAAAGGTCCAACTTATAGAAACTCAAACCAAAGATATAATAACTAACAAGAAAACCGCGGGCTAGTGAACAATCAATTGATCGCTCGCCTAGTACTCCTCTGTGAAATAAGCACTATCAAGCCTCTCCGTCACTTGCCTAAAGCCAATATGGTAGGATAAAAAGCCATTTCAGAAGGTGCCGGGGCCAGCAGCCTTTTGCTGCCGAAGATTGAGAAAGAAGCCGGTGTTACCCAACAAGAACAAAGCAAGTACAAGCACTATGGGACAGATCATCCACAGCCATTGCTGCATTCTTCTTTTACCCCTGTTGCGAAGGGGCGGTGGCATTGCTTTAGGCTTGTTTTGTTTTACAAAGTAATTTGAAGGTCTTTGAGGCCTTTTACTTGTGGCGGTGACATTACTTTCCTTAACAGCCTCAGGCTCTTTTGAAATAACCTCAGTCATGATTTCTGATGTTGGAGCGTCATCTTCATTGCTGTTACCATCATGAGCATCACCGGGATTCTTCTTTTTTCCCTTCTTTCTTAAACGCTTCTCCTTTTCCTACACAAACTCAGTTTAGTAAATTCAGGAACATAAAAAAGATAACCTATCTCCATTCCAAAAATAACTGTCACTTCCAAACTTTGGAGGTGAACTTTTGCATGCAACCAACAAAGAGCAAGAGATACTCAAGGAAGGCAGTGAAATTTAAACAAAAGGAGCACCAGACAATTTAGTTTTACCTTTTCTTTCTGTTCAGCTTCCTTCTGCGCTCGCAACTCGGCCCTCATTTGAGCCTTCTCCGCATTTCGTTTTTTCCTCTCAAGGGCCTCGATAGCCTTGGCTTTCTCCTCCAAGCGACGTTGCTCTTTCAACTTGGCAGCAACCTCTGCTTTCCTCAACTCTTCGGCCTTTCTGGCTAACTCCTGCTCCTCCTTTGTTTTCATCTCTTCTTCATCTTTCCTATCTTCTAGACTCTCATCTCTACTAGAAACAGTTGGTGAGCCAGTTATCAAAATAGTTTTAGCAGTAACTTGAGTTTTTGCTGTCTGATTCTTTTCATCTGCTACTTTTTTGGCAGGTTTGTCAACTGCTTGCTTCACTTCGATAGATGAAACTTGCTTTTCTGGTTCAACGGTTCCAACAACTGAAATGGTTTTGGACTGGCCTGGAGTAGAAACCATCCTTCTAGTAACTCTTTCTTCCACATAATTGGGCAGCACAGGTGGCTCCTCCTCAGGGCCAAGTGAACGTCCATCCAATGTCTTTAATCTCCTGATTGTACTCCTCATGTTGCATCTAACATACTCATTTCGAAACTCATCATCCGTGTTCCATAGTTCCATAAGTGTCTCCACCTAAACATATTATGTGTTAATTCAGCGCAAAAACCAACATCCCAATAATATATATATACACACACATATATATATATATATAGAGAGAGAGAGAAGTGAAGATACATAACTAACCTGATCAACACAGAGACGATGAAGTGCTACTTTATCTCCACGATATGCAAAATCACTAGCTGCTGCTGCATCATTCTTATACAACCGAAAATTTTTGTGCTGCAGATTTAAGTAACTATGTTAGTAATACAGTCAGGAATCCACCAATATCAGTATATCACCAAAACTGTGTACATTACTTTAGATGCCTTTAAGAGGGAGCAAAAACAATCATTATATTTACAGGCATGTGCTCTTAAGAGCCATTCCATACCAAGTAAAGAAAAAGTTCCTGATACGACCTTGAATTGATTAAATTCGGGAGTAGTCAAAATTACAAGCCAAATGGCAGGAACAAAATTTACTCACTCTAATAACTATTGTATCTGGCTAGAAATTGCAGTTTCAAGTCTGTTTCACCATGGTTCACCAGTTACCCCAATAACTATCTCTGTGCCGACTTGTAGTCCTGCTATCTTTTAGCCTTTAAGGTATATCCGCATAAAACAATTCACTTCCTAAAAGGATACTAAGCGTGATGATATCCCGTGATTACACTCTGAATAAAACCTCTATTTTGTGGACAACGACATATGTGCTTGTTTTGGCATAAACATAGTATGCCGGATATGCTTCATAATCCAAGACACGAGGCCATGTCCCTAGATATACATACTTCCTCCGTCTCAAAATGAGTGTCAAATCTCTTTTATGATATCGAACAAAATTTGACAGTCATTTTGGTACGAAGCAAGTAATATTTATAAGCATGTGGAATATGGAGGAACGTACGCACTTCTAGAAGCAAAGATAATTACTCCGTTATAATAGTTTCGGAATTTAGCTTTAGCTGAAACAAATAACCAAACATATGAGGAACAATGTTAAATTAGTTGGCTTCAATGGCACAAAGTCCTAACATCTTTCTAGGAACCCTAATTTTAGGTTTCCACACACGGGAAAAAAAGGTAGAAACATTTTTTATTTAAACATAAATCTAATTTCTTCGCCCCAAAATATTAATCCCCCATTGACTTCACATAGGTTTTAAGATAGTATAACTTCACCTCAATTTTCCTTAATATCCCCTCCAGTTGGTTTCTAGTGGTGTCAAATTAATTGACCCATTGACCCACAACTTTGTTCTACTTCACAACTATAATGGCATTACAAACCATTGATTTAAAAAAAAAACTTCCTAATACAGGAATTGAACAATCACTTTGGGACACTCATAATGGAATAGCAACTAGTTTAGGAGAGGAATGGTTGAGTATTATTTTGAGACAGGGCAGGGCGTATATGGTATTCTGCAGGAGTCTAATTCTGTCCAAGCACGTAAATCTGAAATGCATTCCCTCTTGGGGCGGGAGAGGGAGAAAATGGTTATTACTGTGGTGCAAAGCGAATAGAACGATATAACCTAGTAACTGAGCAACCATTCAGTGGTACTGGTGCAGCATTGGTTGTGGTGGACCATGGCAGCTGACGTGGTGCACTAGGGCCACAATATTTTGCCTAGTAAACTAATGACATGAAATAAGCTAAAATGAACTCTTTTACCTAACTACAAGTAATATGCACACATGCACTGAGCACCCCACCGCCACCATCATACAGGCTGGACTGTGCTTGAGCAAAGAATCTTCATCCCAGAGGCAAGTAGGAGAAATGGTATTGCCTCTAATTCCCCTTGTTGAAACCAGAAATATGAGAAAATATGCCCGTGTTGTATATACAAGTATATTACAATGACAATATTAGTACTAACACCATCGTTATTATTATTCCATAATTATGTTTTGGTCAGCGGGCTGGAGTTTAGATGGAGTGAAGGGGGGATGGACTAAGTGCAGCACCCAGAAAATAGGTATAACATGATAAGAACGACTAACAATTAATTATGTGGCGTATCACGTAGTCTACGGTGTACGGAGACAACCTTTCTTGGTTTTTTATGGTATTTGTCTTCTGTTTTGTTTTATAAAAGTCACTTTGGTTTTCCTATAAAAAGAATAAGCCAAGAAATAATGGATACCATTTAGTTCGCTTGTACGTTGTATTCACTATTCACCGGTGGATCACAATAGCAATTCCATGTTTGTCGGTACATCGTGGCATATTTCTCGACTAAATTTTGTTCTGGAGCAAATTTGTATATGCAACTAACATCCTTGTAGCTATGTAAATTTCATTACCATTTTAGGATGTGATGTTCACAAACACAGCCCCAAGAGTTGTTCCTAGCATGGGTGTTCTATCCAGTCAAAGGGTTATTATTTATTTCAGGTTCAACTCCAGGCCTCTTATACTACAGCAGGACTTTAGGCAGATACTGTTACAAAATATATTTGGGATAAATTCAAGGGTTACGGTTACCTTGATTGAGTTTTGACCGAGATTTACATAAATTTCATTACCATTTTAGGCTGTGCTGTTCACAAACACAGCCCCAAGAGTTGTTCCTAGCATGGGTGTTCTACCCGGTCAAAGGGTTATTATTTATTTCAGGTTCAACTCCAGGCCTCTTATACTACAGCAGGACTTTAGGCAGATACTGTTGGATATGGTATTACAAAATATATTTGGGATAAATTCAAGGGTTACGGTTGCCTTGATTGAGTTTTGACCGAGATTTACATAAGGTAGTAGCCTTCAAAGCGTATAAGTGCTCCATTTAGTAGAGTTTTTACGTAGTTTTCAGGGATTGAGATTTTATTACCTAAAATTAAATAAAAAAGTAACTAGCTAGATTTATCCCCAAGTTGAATTTTAAATAGAGATAGAGCTCAGCACTATATTATTGGGATGCACTGGGTATCTTATTTAAGGGAGAGAGATATATAGGATTTGGCCTTTAATGTTGCATCTTCCATGCTACTCATCCTGTAAACCCTAGTTCAACTGAAAGAACAATGCACAGAGAGTAAGCCAATTTAAGTTGCCAACATAACTGTCTGTTTAATTACAGAAATATATGTATTCAGTTCTATACAAGTAAAAATTAAGAAGCAAAATGTTGATATCAAACCTTCTCAGACATCTTCTGCCTCAAGACTGATAGGCGCTCATATATTTCTTGGCGAACTCCATTTGCAGCTTTCACCTGAGCTTGCAATTCATTGAGCCTCTTACTTTCATCATCATATTTCTTTCCGACTGTAATCTTAATGGCTTCAGCTTTTAACACTGTATCTTTCAACGATTCTAGTTCTTTTTTCAAAATCTGCAAATATTGGAAAAGGTATCAAACATTGAAAAACATACTATGATAGGGCTGGTTTGAGCTTCAGAAAACTGAAATCATTTTTTTCAACTGCGAACTAAGATAGAACATATCGAGGACATCATGTGTGAACTACAAGAGGTAAAAGGATAAAGTTGAATGTTCACCTTCACCTCATTCAGATCAGTAAGGCAGATTTGTGGAATGTACAAATCAACAGATAAGTAGTGGCTACAACAATAGTGGAAAAGGGAAAAAGGAAAAAATTTAAAAGAACATAGATGAAAAAGTCCGGTGCACAGTACCTTCAAACTTTCTTCATTTTGATCTTTATGGTCCAAGGCTAGCTGAACTTCATCGTGGCTGCCCATGTTAGAAGATAACTGTTCCCGAAGATGCTTAAGTTTCTGGATTTCGCGAATCAAGTACTTTTCATCCTTCAAATCCAGTGTCTCGTGTTGTATCATGTGCTCCATACCAAATATCTGCTTTGAGAATGTAAACTCAATATTATAAGCATACTTATTGGG
The DNA here is from genome assembly GCA_028566635.1 of Lobelia cardinalis. NCBI lineage: Eukaryota > Viridiplantae > Streptophyta > Magnoliopsida > Asterales > Campanulaceae > Lobelia > Lobelia cardinalis. Next base: position 16,983,388 of record JAOWAN010000043.1, on the reverse strand, counting down.
GACAATGAGTTTGAAATAAGAACATATGACGAGAGTATCACTAGTGATATCTTACCCGGTTATCAATCTCATCGACAGAAACTGCATTTTTCCCTCTGTTAATAACAGACTGAAGGGAATCTATTTCCTGGCGCTTTTGTTTGACTAACCGCCTTGCAGCTCTTTCTTCCAATTTTGTAGCTTCAAACCTCTCACGATGGGCTCGGCAATTGGCCTATCCATAGAAGCATCGGACTTATGATATTATTCTAGTTCATAAACGTATGTTAAAATGAATAGCATTAAATGAGGGTTTCTTACCCTTTTTGTCTGAATTTCAACTTGAATAGCATCTCTTAGTCGTGTCTTCTCCTCCAGTTGCAGTTGGACATGTCTAATCTCTTCTCCAAGCTTTTCATCCTCGAATCTTGGAATCCTTATCAGGAAGTTGAATGGCCTTGTAATAACCTCAGTGTCCGCGTCCTGCCCAGCTGTAGAATCACTTACCGAACTCTCTGGCAAAGAAGTAGCCATTGGATCACTTTGAACACCGTCTATACATTCCTTTCCTGGACTTGTTGCTTTGTCATCAGAAACTCCTTCCCCGTCTTGTTCATATCCAACCCTTTCACTAACTGCAAACTTCACATGCACAATCTCTGAGCCACCAACAGATTCATCCACAGCCCCAGTTGCAACAACTTTACCATCCAGAATTTCAGAAGCAGTGACCACAACACCATTGCTTGGAAGATCTCTACTGCTTATGTCCGAAGAGTGTTCAGCTTCACATTTCGATTTCACATTAGGGATACTTCCATTGTGCTGTGAGTCATTAACATGGAATCCTGGGGCCAAACCATTGACTGGTTCACTGTCCCCATTTGACACTTCTAGTTCAACATCATCACACCACAACATAGGAGCTTTCTCACAAGGACCAATAGAACCAAACTCAATATCAGTTCCTGAGCTCAAACATTTTGCATCTTTAGGAGCACCACAGAGATCATCCTCACAGTTTCTTCCATCAAGCTTTTCAACTCCACTGCCACGACAAATATCATCAGTCGATGAAGTTGCAATATTCTCAGTAATAAGAGAATCCTCGTTTTCCACTTCTTTATCTAATATTTTGCCATCGGCAGGATCAGGTTGGACATTTCTACAGTTTTCAACAGCCATATCTCCATTAACGGTCTCTGAGTCTGATTTGACACAATCAGAAGACTGTAAGATTTGAGCATTTTCAGGACTCTCATTTAGTTGGGTGTCCTTGCGGCTGTCATCTGTGCCTCCATTAGCATCCTCACTTTCTAAAGCCTCATTCTCACTTGAGACAGGTTTGCTGGCAGTTTTTGGTTCCTCGGGCAACTCCGTTTCTGATTTCATGGAAACTGTTGAGAGCAAGGTTTTAGTACCTTCTGGACTCTCCTCAAACTGAGTTCCCTCTTTACTTTCATCAGTGCATTTCCCTACATCCCCTATTTGTGAAACCTGATTCTCACTCGGGGTAGGGTAACCAGCACTTTCAGTCCCAGATGTCGCCTCAAGTTCATTCTTAGACTCTGGCCCCACACAATCAGTGGCAGACAGACTTTGGGAAACTTCCGAGCTCTCATTAAGCTGGATGTCATGTTGACTTTCATCTAACCTTTTACCAACGTCCTCCATTTCTGGCATAGAACGATTGGCCGAAGGCACTTGGGCGTCAGGAATGCATCTCTCAACTTGGTTCGTTTGTAAAACCTGATCCACTGTCAAGAGTGAGTCACCCGCAGCTTCTGTTTCCATAGGTGTCTCCATCTCATTGGTTAAATCTGCAATGTCATTCTCCTGTTTTAAATCACTTTGAACCTCAGCAGTGACCACAAATTGAGATTCCTGATTAAGATCATCATCTACATCAGTAACTATTTTGTTTCCTACCTCACGCTTCTCCTCACCAGATTCAACAAAATCTCCACTTGTCGAATGTGATTCCACACTTTCTTCAACAAGCCCAACTGACTGCATTTGTTCTAAATCAATTTGAACTTTGGCAGTGACCAAAATTTGAGATTCCTGATTTTGATCAACACCTACATCAGTATCTACATTGTTTTCTAAATTGCACTTCTCCTCCCCAGATTCAACAAAATTTCCACTAGCCGAATGTGATTCCACAGTTGCATCAACATGCCCAACTGTCTGCATTTGTTGCTTCTCCGACTTCACCTCCTCTACCTCCAAAATCACTTTTTTTTCATCCGTCTGACTCTCCCCTAGCTCTGCGTTCAACATGAAATTACTTTCCTCCTCCAACTTCGTCATGGTACCACCAGGCCCTGAAGCCACAACTGGTTCACTTACCTCCTTCACCACCTCAACAACCGACTCCACAACTGCAGCTTGGCAAGCCTCACTCTCTACTGCTTTAGGACTCGAGTCTAGCTCAACCAACTCCTCATCTTTAACCTCACCATCAGCACCTTCTGGCTCAACAACTTCAGCTTCAACTGCACTTTCATTTACCTTTCCCGCTTCCGCCACATCATCACAAGCCCTAGGCGCATCAACAGCATCTCCATTCGACTCGTTACCAACCACAATGCAATCACTCTGAACCACGCAGCAGTCCACATTCCCACCATTCTCCTCAACACAGATCTCGACACCATTTCCAGTCAAACAACTCTTAACAGTACTATCAACAACATCAACAGGACTATCAACAACAGAATCAGGCTTTACATCATCAACAAACACATAAGAACCGTCAGGATCACCACCAGCGTCGACATTAGCAAGCTTGGCACTGCCGTTGCAATCAGTAGGCGGCAGATCCTCACAAGAAGTCATATCTAAAGCACACTTGTCCTCAATTTCGACCTCGCCAACCTCTCGCACGTCTGTAGCAGTCGTCATTGCTACCCAAATTCCGAGATCACGATAGTAATTGATACGATCACAAAATCTAAAATTGAAAACAGAAAACATAAACGTACGTACATTCAAATCAAAATCGAGATATCACGTGATTTTTACCAAATCAACAACTAAACAAGCTAAATTAACACAAACGCGTAGAATTAAAAAAAAAAAAAAAAAACAGAGAAAATGATACATGCAAGGGAAGTAGGGAGGAGGATCAGAATTGAACATACAGAGGAAGATGCGGTACGATCCAGATGCGGGAATGGAATCTCCAGATCGAGTAAAATTGGATCAGGGGAGGTGCGGTGAGAATGGGGGGGGGGGGGGAATGAGATTGAAAATGATAGATAATTATAGGGTTTTGGGGGAGAGTGAAATGAATTGAAAGAAAGAAAGAAAGAAAGAGCTTGAGAACAGCTGGCGGGGGATTTTGCCTCCTCTCTCTCTCTCTCTCTCCACTCCTCTGTTTCACGTCTCTGTCTTCAATTTGAACTCAAACTATGAATGAATGAATAGGCCGTAACTCAACTCAAACTCTCTCTCTCTCTCTCCAAAACAACTTGCAAAGCCCCCACCCCCACAACCCCCCTATTTATATTTGTCCGTTTTTTCTTTACCCTCTCTCTCTCGCTCTCGCTCTGGTCTGTTTGGTAAAAATGACGAGCATTCTTATCTCTTTAATTTATTACTCCTCCTACCTTTTTCTTTTTCACCAGATTTTATGCATACGAGTATTTTCTTTCTCCTCCTCCTCCTCCTCCTCCTCCTAGATTATTAGTATATATTAAAAATCTGATAGATTTTCTTCTTTTTCTCAATAAATATTTATTGCATGACTTTTGGTAACTACGAGTATATGATCATAACAATTACTACTTTCACATGTATATTTGTAATCTTACGTACGTACCATGATCTGATATTGAGAGTACTGTAATCCCATTTGTGTGTGCAAAAATCATCTCCCTACATAATAATTGACTCCTAATTAATTCATTCATTCATTCATTAGCCATTTAGCCTAATATTTACGTAAGCCAGCGATTATCTATCTATCTATATTCACGCAATATTTGTGCATGTCAATTAACTCGTATATGGTATGCTTGCTAACTGCTTTCTCTTTTCAATTAACTTTATAATTTTGACTTAAATTCAGCTAATCTCTTTTAAAAGCATCCCTTAAATCTTTATTAGTCTTTTTTTAATTCTCAATTATTTACTCCTAATTCATATCCTTAGCCAGTTTTGTAATTAATTAAATTGATCATAGTCTGTGTGGTTTCTAAAAAACTATTTAACAAAGATTGTAAATACATTATATATCAATATTATTAGTTAACAGTTATTTACATATAACTCGAACAATGCTGAATGATTTACGTAGAAAAGCGTGATGATCACGTAATATATACTTCATTTTTTTTTTGTATATACGTTTGACCTAGCTACATACTCGACTATACGTATATAAAAATTTCTTGCATGTAGTATCATCGTATCATAAATATCTTATGCGCTTTTAGTGTAAAGATTAATATTATCGTCAATAATTTAATTAATACTGTAAATGGATCATCGGTCGGTAGATTGATGTCGATCCCACATATATATATTCATCTTCTCTAATTAATGCAATGAAATACTAAAAGGAAAAAAATGGAGTCACTGATCCCAACATTTAACATGAGTATTACATACTTTATAATCATAGGAGTATTTTATTTTTTTTAAAAAATATATGTGTATTAATCAATATGACATGAGTATTCCATAAATTAGAGCTTATCCCTAAGAATTAAAAGCATTAATTTTATTGGTACAGAATATTAAAATAATTTCTAGATTCGGCTGTTTGGTCATAGGCGGAGAGGGAAAGTACGACAGATCCCTAAAACCGCCAATGTGTCATTCAAACGGAGAAAGAGAATGACTGGGTCCCACCCCTTCTCCTTTTTAAACGGTAATTTACCCCGTTTATCCTCGTAGTTTGATTAAATTTCGTTATCCCCCTTCTAATTTAGTCATTATACAATACCTATCCTTTTATCCATTTTATTGTTTAAATTAATTAATTTATAATTTTTATATAAATATAATATAAATAAAAATATTTTTAAAATATTTATTTAATAAAATTTGTTAAATTTTAATATAGTTGATCATAATTATTTTAAAAATTAATATATAATTAAATAAGAAATAAAAGGATAAAGAAAAAAAATTCTTGTAATATTAAATTTAAATATACACACATATATATTTTAAATATATATTAAGTCAATCTCTTTTATAAAAATAATTTATAATATAAAAATATTATATTATTTTATAATATATTATTTTTAAGTATAAGTATATTTGTATATACATGTATATGTGTATATTAATATATAGATATATATATATGTATGTATTTCAACTTTAATAATATGATAATATTTTTTTCATTTTGTTTTTTAATTTAATGATATTTATATTTTAAAATCAACAAATTAATTCAAGCTAAATCCATTTATTTATAATTAATACTAAATGTATATATATAAATGTATGAACATATATTCTATTCAAAAAAAATAGCATACTTTTAAACTAAAAATTATGAAGTAATATAAATTTATAAATTATTTTTGAAATAATGATTGACTTGATGTATATATGATATGATGTGTGGTTAGTTAATTATATAATTATGCTACATCAATTTTCTATACATTAAGTCAATCTTTACTTCAAAAATAATTTATATAATTAATTTTTTATACATTAATATTTTTTTATAATTAAAATTAAAATATATATAATAAATATTAATATACACATATACATGCACATAAAAATATACTAATAGTAAAAAGTAATAAATATAAAATAATTGAATAATTTTAAATTTTAAATTTTAAATTAATTATTTTCGTAAAAGGGATTGACTTGATACATATGCTATATATGATACATATTTAATTATATATATGTGTGTGTGTGTGTGTGTGTGTTCAACTTTAATATTAGAAGAATTATTTTCTCCTTTTTTCTTTTATTTTTAGCTTGAATATTTATTAATTTTTAATTTAAATACATCTAATTTTAAAGTAATTGTGATAAGCTATATTAAAGTTTTTTTTTATTAAATTAACATATTTAAAGTATTTTTTATTTATATTATATTTATATAAAAATTATAAATTAATTAAATTAATTAGTAAAATAGTTAAAAGAATAGACTCTATATAATGATCAAATTTTAGGAGAACAACGGAATTTAGCCGAACTACAAAATATTAACTATGCAAATTACCCCCTTTTAAACCCTGGCCATCTCCGCGTCTCAATCATGAGGGTTTCACCCGTTTCCTATTTCGAGGTGGAGCCCAAGTCCGAAACAAATCGACCCCATTTACAAATTTTAAATTTTATTTGGGGTGGAAATTGGAATGAAAAATTTCAATTTTAGCCGATTTCGATCCGAAAATTTTCAATTTTGAAATCAAATTTCTTTTATTCGATTTTTGAATTTTCGATTTCCAATTTTTCTGAAATTATTTGGATTGGAATTAGAATTAGTTTTTAAAATTTTGAAAATTCCGAAATCCGATCCAAAATATTTCCGAAATTATAATTTTGAAATTCCGATCCGATTTTCGATTCCTGAAATATAAAACGTAGATATAAAGAGATAGATATCTAGAGAGAGAGAGAGAGAAAAAAAATTGAACTCTTGACCTCTTACACTCAAAGTAAGATACAACCACTAGACCAATAATTTAACTTATAAATCATTCATATATATTATTAATAGACTAAAGAAAATATAACATCATTTATTGATTTTAAAGCAAAAAAATATAAGTAGTAGAATAATTAATTAATGGGATTAATGACTCAAATAGAGATAATCAATTTTTATTTCTAAAACTCGTTTTTTAAAAAAATAAAATTTTCGGAAATTTCCAAAATTTCGTAAAAATTCCAATGTTTTTGGAAATTTGGAATTTCCAAAATTCCGAAAAATTACATAGTTTCGGAATTGGAATGTATTATATATTTTTAATTTTTTTTGGATGGAAATTGGAATAGACATTTTCATTCCGAAAATTATTGGAATTTTTCCGAAACCCACTATTTTCGATCCGATCCATCCGATTTCCAGCCCTAAATTTTATCTATCCTTTTGGCTCTTTATTGAAATGTTTCATTCATTTTGCTTTAATTATTTTTAAAACAATTATTTTTTCATATATCTTATTGTCATAGATAATTAAAACAAAATATAGAGAGTAATAAATACATAATCGCCTCTATAATATTAGAGGTCCTCCATTAAACTTTAACATTAAAGTGCCAAATAGGAGAATTGTTTTTATAAACATAAATTTAAACTTTCATTATCAACTTAAAAATTAATGTTTCCTCCATTATAAACTAAGTTCTTGATTTGATTGCAATTTTTCTTAGAAAAATAAATTAATAAATGTGTGGTCAAAATAGAACTATTGTTGGATCTGAAAAAATAAGTGGTTCAAATTTTTATTTTTATTTCAAAAGGAAAAATGAAAATATTTTAAAATTATTTCAAAATAGTTACATTGACACTTATTTTGAGATAAAAGAGTACTATTTTTTATTTTTAACTAATTTATCAGTGTATCTCTCGCTTTGATATATTTTCATCTACTAGACGAAATTAAGTTAAAGGGATAACTTCAAAAATGGTTTATATACTTTGGCCGATTTTATGGGTAGTCCATAAGCTTAAAACCTTTTATGGATGACAAAATTTTGTAAAATTAGCTCATGAATAGTCTCTTCGTTAATTAGGCTTCCGTTAATTTTGACCGTTGTATATTATTTAACGAATGACTCTAGAAACAATAATGAAGGAGATGTGACAAGACTGAAGGGGACCTGAGAGGGAGAGAGAGAGAGAGAGAGAGAGAGAGAGAGAGAGAGAGAGAGAGAGAGAGAGATGGTTATAGGAAGATATGAAACCCATAAAACTCTAAGACCTATATAAAAAAAGGTTGAGACTGCAACTTCAGCAGTCTTTCACCGACCCTGTCCTGAGCCAACGTGGAGGAGGTAAATCGCAGGATGTGCATTACAGGAGCCAGGGTGGAGAGCTAACGAATAGACCCAGGGCTCTTAACCCATAGGTCACTCTCGCTTGTAACAGATCTAAGACCTATATAGTCATAGAGTCATGTCGCTCAATGTTCGTAATATATGAAGCATAAATATTAATCGTCAATCGATCATAAACTTTAATGGTAAATAGTAAATATAAATTTTTAGATTCACAGTGGTTTGAGCGATTTGCATATTTTTATAGTTGGTGGCCGAATAAAATTCATATACCATTTGTATATAAACTGTTTAAATTTTGATGAATTACTACGATATTGATTTATAGTCATCAACTTTCTATTTTTACCCTAACACACTTTAATTGTTTTTGGCCCACTCTAAACTCATCCGAAAGAACCTGTAAGTAGTATTTGATTTCTCATATATAAAATCGAAAAGAAGGAAAAATTAAAAAAAAAATATCTAGTAGCATTATACGTCCACAATACTACCAATTGTTATATGGAGTGCCTAGGCACTCCTTATTCATGGAGTGCCTTAATGCATATAGATATTATAAAATATGTACATAATATAATTACAATGCACATAACATAATTAGTAATGCACATAAAGATAATATGTGCATAATTTATAACTGTTATGTGTATTATAACACTCCTAACACGAAGTGCCTAGTCACTCTATATAATTTTCACAATACTACTACTACTACTATACGGAGTATTATACTACTACTACTACTAGTAGTTAACGACGACGACAAAAGTCTTGGTAGACGAGTTGATATAGTAGTAGTCTGTTATGTTATGTCCCATCCTGTCCATCCCAATATATATCCCCATGGAGTATTATTGTCCGCAAATAGGCGTGCAGCACAGCAGCAGCAGCTCCTTTTTTTGTTTTTTCGTTTTTTTTTTTTTTTTTTTTTTTTTAAGACTGCCTTCTTTCTCCTCATAATTCATTCATTCATTCGTCTTAATTTTACACTCTCCACTTTACACGTATTCAGATTTGAACAATTTGGGACTCAAATTAAAAATTTCATTTCCCCAAGAATTAAGCTCTCTTTTTGTACATGGTATATAGAGCACCTAGGTACTGCTAGCAAGGAGCACCTAAAATAAAATATTTATTTTATGATATTATTTATTTATTTTTTAAATTTAAATATTTATTTTTATTATTATTATTAAAAATTAATAATAACATTAAAAATAATAAAATGAATATTTAATTATAAAAATAAAAAATAATTTATTAAAATAAATATTATATCGCGAATGCTTCTTATTAAAAGAATCTAAATGCTCCATATAATTTACGGTTGGGCGGGTGCATGCATGCATGGTGGTACTAATTGGATTATTACTGGAGTACTACTAATGGTGGGATCAGGAATTCGAGTTGGTGTAATATCGGGTAATATGGTACTGTTCATGAGTTGAGTTGGAGTTAGA
>JAOWAN010000043.1:16946425-16961958 GCA_028566635.1 Lobelia cardinalis | reverse complement strand
CTTCCGCAATGCATGTGTTGTGTCATCACCGCGTCACTCCCCGGGAAACGTGACGTCACGGGACTCGGGGCGCGACAAAATGTGAGTCGCTATTTTTCAGTTTTAAAATTTCTTATATCACCCCTATTTTTTTTTCTAAAATATCCTTGTTATTATCGCTCCTAATTTTTCATTTTCGCCTCATTATTATATACTCATTTTAAAGTTGGAAATCATAACTTTTCAACTAAAATAAAGTTTTTAAAGCAATTGATTATATAATTATGAGATTATTGGTAATAATTAGCAACTCAGTATTAAAATAAGGTATTAAAATAATTATATTATATGGGACGAAATAAAAAATTTGGACGATAAATAATAAGGGTATTTTTATCAAAATTGAGAGTAATTATAAAAATTTCGGGGCAGTAAATAGCACCACCCAACCCAAATTGACAAACTTACTCATGATACATCAACTCAATAAACTGTGGAAGATAACTGCGTATACTTGTTGGTTGAGGTTACTTGTTTTATTTATTATGTATGTTATTTAGTTTGGATTAACAAATTAATATTTAATATTATGATATGATATCTTATAATAATTAAAATAAAAATTTATAAATTTTATAAAAAAATTAAATATTATATTAATTTAATTTAATATTCAAGTTTTAATGATTCAAACTTTAAAAGCAGAATTTAGCTTATGTTAAATTTAGCTAAACATAAGGACTAGTAGGATGGATATATACCCTTTACTAATGTGAAGTATGGCCAACCAATGTTGGTTCCATGAGGAACTATATATATGGGGCCACCTTCTCTTGTCACATCCACCACAACCATAGTCTCACAATAAAACCAAGTTGAAGGGGACAGGGACAAGGCATGAGCTCTTTGCCTTTTAAAATAATTTTACCAATCTCCACCTTTTTCTTGGTTGTCCTCTCACTCAAATTACTCAAATTGCCTTTGCTGTGGTCTGTTGAGCTCCTAACCCATTCTAACCAGACCAATTTAACTAGTATTTTGGTGTTTGATGTTGACAAAAGATTTTAATAGAGGTTGACAATAACCATTGGCATGACACGTGTCATGTTCCCAGTGGTTAGTCATGTCTTAGAATCGCCCAGAACAAACAAGGAAAAAAGAAAATGAAAATGAGCATGTATGGGGCAATTCTTATATGGAGTGCCTAGGCACTCTTTGCTCATGGAGTGCTCTAATGCACATAAACGTTATAAAATATGCACATAACATAATTGTAATGCACATAACATAATTAGTAATGCACATAAAAATTTATATGTGCATATTTTACAACTGTTATGTGCATTATGACACTCCTAGTACGGAGTGCCTAGGCACTCCATATAATTTTCGTGTGCCATGGAGGATCTCATCTCGTGTGTGTGTGTGTGTGGGGTCTATACAAGAAAAGGGACGAGGTAGGGGGGTGACCATAAAATTACAAGGATATCCTCGGGAGCATATTCCCTGTGGGGGACGGATCCGCATGCTGTTGTGTAACAATTAACAAATGCCATGCGGTTAATTTAACGTCAAGTTACAAATTTAACCCCCACCCGTACACACCCATATTATTTGGCTATTCCAATCCCTCCAAAGTTCAAAAGCTTATATTTCATTCTGCAAGAGGTTCAAATTTAGCGAACATCCATCCATCCATCCTTTCATATAAGATTTCGTAATACATTTCTTATTTATCAATTATTTTTATTCATACACTTTAACTTTGTTTCAACTCTTAAATATGTAATGCCTTAACTGAAGGGACTAAAATTTAATGGTCTATCACGAATCTTGAGACTATGAACATTGATAATTAGACCACATTATAATCGGAGCCCAAGATTATAATGTTCTCTCTTTTCAAATTGATTTAAGATTTATTATAATAGAATCTAATAATCATAATTCTTTTTTCACAATTGAAATGAAAATTAGATTACCACAATTTTAATCATTTGCTTTTGAGTTAAAGAAATGAAGAAAAGTAAGAAAATGGAGGATTTTTTTTATATTTCTTTGATGATATGAGATTCAATGCAAAAGAAAATTAAAATTTTTTCCATTCCTTATCCCTTATGTTCCTTCGATTTTAATATTCAATGACAGATTTAAAGCGAGTTGCTGAAATTCAAGTACTATAGTACTCCATAATCATTTTGAATTGGTGTATACGATTTATACTAGGTTGAATGAAACGTCCTTTTCACCTATTAATTTTGGAAAGATTGAATAACATTATGGCTTTTAATAAATGGTTAACTTTGGAATTGGGGGGGGGGGGCAAATTAGTAACTTGTGGACAACAAACGTTTGATTTCATCTCAATTTTCACTTGACTTTTGAAATTATGCACTACTTTGAAAATTTTAGCCGTGTGGATGGTAAATACAAACTTTCTACTTAAAGTCAAAGATAGATATGTGTGCTCTAGGGGCAATTAGGTAACTTCAGAGGCAAACTATGTCAACTTGAAAAAGAAGAAAGTGGCAGAAACGTAAATAATAAAGAAGAGAAGGGCAGTAGAAACCGGAGGGTTTAAAGCGGGTAGGGGCAGGGAGGGTTGGTTGGTTGGTCGTATCGCCTCAACCCAACCATCACTTGCATCATAGGAAGGGACTATATAAACGAAGGGTCTTTTACGGCAAAACCCCAACCTATACTCCACAGATACCTACACACACACACACCCCACACCACCACTGTGTGCTGAGAGTTCAGTCGAAGAAGAAGAAGAAGAAACCGAGGACAGCTTTGGAGGAATGGATTCTGATTACGGAGTTGCCAGAGAACTGTCTGATCTGCAGAAATCTCGATCGCTTTATCAGCCGGAACTTCCTCCCTGCCTTCAGGTATCCGTTCCGTTAGCCAGTGAATTTTCTTCAGTTTCGTTCACTTACGTTTTTTTTTTTTTTAAACTTGTGTTTCGTTGATTGCAATGCTGTTCGGACTTAATTGTTTTTGATATGACTGCAGTTTCGGTTATAAGCTGTTGTAGTTCTTGCTTTTGTTTTATTTATGGAGATTTACTTGTTTTTGGATCCATTTTTGGTTGCTAGAATTTGTACTGAAATTTGAATCCTGATTTCAACAGAAGTTTTGGCTGTAATTTGGCGGATTTCTGTTGCTAAGTTTATGATTTAATTGGATGGGACTTACTTGTTTGGATCCAGTGGTGAAGTGAGATTCGGATTGCAAAAGCTAGTTTGATTTAGTGAATTGGTGGAGTACCTCTATGTTCTGGTATATTGTAGTGCTTAAAATAGATTTGACATGCAAGATCAGTGTGCTTTTGTTCTTTGTTTCTGCTCTGTCATAGATTTGATTTTTGTTTTGTTGGTTTTATTTGCTTAGCGGATTCTTTGATTGTGCTTTTTCTCAAGTTGAGATGTTTTAGAATTTAAAATTGTAATTTTTTGGCGAAATGTGATGCGACAAAGAGTACCTCTTGTTCTATGTGATTTATTTGATTGATTTTGTTAAATGGGGATGCCAAAAAGAGTTTTATTGTGTATTGATGTATGTGCCTTATTGGGTTCATTAGTGACCACAACAACTGAATCAACTGAATCTCCTCAAGTGGTTTTTGCATTTGTTTTAAAATGTTACAATATTTGAACCTCATTGACAAGGTTAAGATTATACTTCTCTTGAAGTTATTTTTTTAACGTCATTTAACGAATTAGCTAGGTGCATATAACACATTATTATATAATGGTGCTGAAATGGGAGAAGGTAACATTCATTTGTGATTTTTGGGCAACTTTTCCACATGCTGCATCTGCGTTTCTGGGTGTGTGAGATAGAGAGAGATGGATTATGTTTCTCTTCCCTTGTTTTGCAATTTCTATCTTTATAACTGTATTCTTTTCGATTTTCTTTCTGGATGCTTCATTGCCATGTATATGTTATGTTTATGCTGTCTGCTTTGCCCCTAAAACGAAACTTCAGAATACATATTTTTGAGAGAAGATTGGTTGAGATTGTTTGGAGACAAAATTATAACAAAATGGGTGCAGCGAAGGTTGTTCAGTTAGTACCGGAGGTAAATTAATAGTACAGTAAAACCAATATTGCGCAGACATAAATAATAAAAAAGGATATTATAGCTATGGTTGGAAATAGGTTATTAACGTAGACCCATTTTTCTGGACTAAATGGGACCATGTATTGTCTTAACTGGATACATACCCCATTGTGATCAAGTACTCATCTCTGTTACTAACGTTTACGTAGGGGACTACTGTGCGAGTTGAATTTGGTGATGCAACAACCACGGCTGATCTGTCTGGTGCTCACACGATAAGTCGATCCTTTCCACACACTTATGGTCAGTCTCTAGCTCATTTTCTTAGAGCAACAGCCCAAGTACCTGATGCTCAGATAATCACTGAGCACCCTGCAATTAGGTATGCTTTTTCTGTTCATTTCTTTCTTTCTCAAATTTTCAAACAATATATAGTGATCTGATTTTCCAAATAAAAGTATTAGCTTAATGTACATTGATGTTTTATGCAAGTACTTGAGTTCAGCATTCTGATTTGTATGAGTTGGCTGTTTTCTTCATTTCATTTGTGGACTCAAACTAACACTATCCACCGACATCTTAATGAAGAATTTTCATGAAATTTTATTTATCAAATAACAAGCTTGCTTGGAGTTTTGTTGAGTTAATTTATAAATAATATCTATATAATTATATTTATTTATTTATTCAAACTTCTGGCAGTTGATTGATTAGCAAACTCGCTGAAGTTGCTGCTAGAGATTATTCTGTATATGTATTATTGCAACTCATATTTCATAAGGTTGGTTTGAGATTTTTTGTGGCGATCGTGTCAAGAGAAACCTCAGTTATGCCTGTTATTTGCTTTGGCATGTTTAAGTCCTGTAATCTTGTTTGTCAACTTTTTCGTGTCTTGGTGATAGATTTGTGTTGAAATCATTACGATTGGGGGTAACGGCTATCTAGACATTCTGGATGGACTTACTTTCTTCTGTGATTTCTTTTTCAGGGTGGGGCTGGTATTCTGCGGTAGACAATCTCCTGGAGGACATAATGTTGTATGGGGCCTTCACAATGCTCTCAAAATTCACAACCCTCATAGTACTTTGCTTGGATTTTTGGGTAAGCAGGCCAGCAGTTTTTCTTCGCTAGTTCCCATTCTAGTGTTTCAAACTCTGTAAAAAGCTATCTTGTTAATCCAAAAAGTGCACGAAAAAATATTGTCTTAGAAAGCCTTCAAGTTTAATGACTGGTATCTGAAAATTCATCTGGATTTTGATCTTTTGAGATAGTTAGAAAAGCTATGGACTAAATAAACTTGAAATTACTAAAATTAGCAACTTTACATTCGCCAGCCTAACAAATAAAGAAAAAAAAGCTGAAAGTTTTAAATGAGGTTTGACATGAGCTGAACTTCGAAGAATTTAGGTGAATTGCTGGACATTAGATACTCCAAGTGGCAAGCAATATTTTCGATTGTAAGGCTTCCAACTAATTATGAGTAGAATCCCTTATTTAAAACCAATAGCAACACAAAAACATGAAGAGGCTATTTTGGCAAATTTCATATTGTTGAGGAAGATGCCTTTGTGGGAATTGATGTGAAATATAACTGTGTGATATAATTTGGATTGTCCTTGTATTGTAGTTTTTTCTTATCGTCAGATTGCACCATTAATGTTAAGAGCAAACAAAACTGTGGCAATATGTTGGGTGAGCCCCTGATTATTTAATTTCTGGAAACAAGAGAGAAATTGGAGTGCTTATGTAGACTAGTAATTTTACACTGAAGAGTTTGCTTTATCGTCTATTTCCAGTAGATACTTTCAACTGGTAATTACGTGGTAGAATCATATTAGAAGCTTGTTGACCCTTATACTTCATATGATTGATTATTCTGTATTGAGGTTCTTGTGAGAAATACTTTGCTTTGAGGTTGTTGGTATTCAATCCTAAGGATTTCTTTGTATGACTCTAGGTGGTTCTGAAGGTTTATTTGCGCAAAAAACTCTTGAGATCACAGATGATATCCTTGCAACGTACAAAAATCAAGGTAGCTAAATCTTCTGATGTTGTTTTTCTGATATCTTGCTAATGTTGATGGAATCATGAATGTTTTGTTCCTGTCAAGGTGGTTATGATCTATTGGGACGAACAAAGGATCAAATAAGAACAATCGAGCAGGTTAAAGCTGCAATGGCTGCATGCACGGCCTTGAAGTTGGATGGCCTTGTCATTGTTGGAGGTATCTATGATTCTCTGCTTCAAGCAATTCAAATTTAGTATATTATGATTGTAGAACCTAAAATTTTGTTTGCTTGAAGGGGTGACGTCAAACACAGATGCTGCTCAACTTGCAGAAACCTTTGCAGAAGCAAAATGCGCAACAAAGGTACATTGTTCATGCTATAATTTCATATTCCAGTCATAATTGCCTGGTACCTCGTCAAGTTTTGCCTATTTTTCTTGCGTTAGGAAATCCTTGCCAAGTAATTCCTCGGAAGTGTGCAGGTGGTTGGAGTACCTGTTACTTTGAATGGAGATCTCAAAAACCAATTTGTTGAAACAAACGTTGGTTTTGATACAATATGTAAGGTAAGATCTCACGCTCTTATGTCTCGACAGCCTGCAAGAGAATATCTAGTAACAACTTAAATCATATAGGTTGTGTTCTCCTGAGTGATTTTTATTCAAATTTTTTGATTTTTGATTTTTCTCTCTCATTCGTCCTACAGTTTCTCTCTCTCTCTCTCTCTCTCTCTCTCTCTCTTTTTACTTATCATTACAAAAATCCAAAAACCAAATCAATAAACCACTCATCCAAACGCAACCTATGTGTGATTTCAAATAAGGGATAGTGTGGGGTGAGTTTGACATGTGAATATAGTGAGAACTGAGGGGTATATCCTCGCTGTTAAGTTTGTGAATTTACCATAATTTTTTAATTTGGACTAGAAGAAACATTCTCTTTCTGCATTGTATCATGTAGTATCAGCTATCACAGAATGTAGTGCATGTCCATTTGGCCTTCTCAAAACTGTTTCACTTTTTTGTGTTCAGTATCCAAATTCAAAGAGTGATGTCATATATCCGGTTTAACTAACATGCTTGTACGGTGGTTTCAATTATTATGATCTTGCAAAATGATGACATAGTGTGCGTATAGTCTTAAAAAATTGAAATTAAACTTGATTTTTTGAGAATAAAAACTGAGCAGGTAAAAAACACTGAACTAGCAGAAAAGCTGTAAAATGTGATTCTTTAGATCATTTCATTAACTGATTCAGGAAAAAAAAGGAGGGGGGGGGGGGATTGCATCCTGTTCATATATATAATTATATATTTTTGGTTTATTTTAGGTCAATTCATTAACTGATTCAGAAAACAAAAAAAGAAGATAAAAGGCATGAAGCAGCATCTTGTTCATTTGTTTTTTTCTTTTGGGTTTTGTTTTAGGTCAATTCCCAGCTCATTAGCAATGTCTGCACAGATGCTCTTTCAGCAGAGAAGGTACTGAACTTTCATATATTTTACTATTTTTCCTTGTAGAAAGGTAGAATGATCTGTAGCCGCCAGGGAAAGAAAGATATATGATACAAGCTGAACCCCCGCCTCACCTTGTGTGCCTTTGTAAATGTTCTTTTTACTGACATCTGAATCATTTTTTCTTCCAGTATTATTATTTTATTCGTCTCATGGGTCGGAAGGCTTCACATGTTGCTCTGGAATGCACTCTGCAGTCACACCCAAACATGGTCAGCATTCCGTCCTTGATTATTCGTACTTGATATTTCTTTCGTCATAGTCCCATGTCTTAAGTTTATGTATTTTCCTTCCGGATTAACATTTGTTACCTTATTTTCAGGTTATTCTTGGTGAGGAGGTGGCTGCATCAAAACTCACACTCTTTGACCTGACACAACAAATTTGTGATGCTGTGCAAGCTCGGGCAGCACTAGGTAAGAAGTTTATATGCTGTTATTTTGTATAAAGGAGTGGTTATGATTTCTGCTCATCTATTCTTTGAATGCTGTTTGGATCAGACAAATATCATGGTGTCATCCTTCTTCCGGAGGGGCTTATCGAAAGCATCCCCGAAGTGCATGCTCTCTTGCAGGTAAATATATTCTCTTCTGAAATAGGTCATTTGGCCATTAATACAGCATGCCATTTGAAGCGTGGGATCATTAAATGCTGAAATTTTACTTTTTTTTCCTGGTGTTCTGACATTAACGTATTTTTTGCTTGACAGGAAATTCATGATCTACTCCGACAAGGTGTTTCTGCTGATAATATTTCCTCACAGCTGTCACCTTGGGCATCTGCATTGTTTGAGTTTTTGCCACTCTTTATTAGAAAACAGGTCTATGTCGAATGTTCTCAAATTGATATAAGGCCTTTGACTTGAACCTAAATTTATGACTGATACTCATGTAAATTATATGAATGCTACAGCTGCTCCTCTATCCAGAATCAGATGACTCTGCCCAGTTATCTCAGGTACTTCCCTGGTAAAGATGAGCGATTTGAATTTCTGGAAGTAGTCATTCTTATTTATATTTCCATGTCCTTTTTTCAGATTGAAACGGAGAAGCTTCTTGCTGAACTAGTGGAAGCAGAAATGAACAAACGCCAGGTAAGGTATCTGAGCTATTTCCATTTGCAACACTGTTCATACTAACAGAGCATGCGATCCATTTTATTGATTATCAACTTAAAAATTAGTTATTCCATGCAAATTTAAGTCTGATTTGACAAGAATTATATATAAATACGAAAAGTTTTTGTTCTATTGATATTATTTCTGCATCATCTTTTCGGGTTTAAAATGTAATACCTTGTTAAACATACTTTTGGGTTATTTCTAAACCTTGTTTCACCGTTTTTATTTGTAAATTACTAAAATACGACAGAGCAAAATTGTTACTCCAAGTTTAAGGATGGAAAGTATGAAAAGTTATGAGTAAAACATGTTGAATCGGGCCTTCATTCCCTGCCTTGAAATATCTTCCCATTTTTACTTCCCTGTTATAGATTTTCAATAATCTTTAATGTCTCGCAATTCCAAAGTTCTCTTCGAAATCCCAAGGCCATGATAGTAGTTACATGAAGGTCAGTTTTATTGCAACAAAAGCAATCACTACTCACGGCTTCATTTTGGTGTTTGGTGTTCCAAACTAAGAAACGATATACTGCATTTCTTAACCATGCCTGGGAGCCAGGCTTGCATTTGCCAACATTACAGCTAATAGTTGTGCTAGCACCGACAGTTTTTTCCAAGCTCAATGTCAGATCTGCGAGAGTAATACTATTAGCAGTATGTTATTTCATTAGTTTTGGCTAAACCAAAAATAAGTGGCTTTAGGAAATTGTGTTCTGTTTGAGGTGTCATGATCTATGTTAATGCTGTATCACAATGGTTCTTATAAACAGAAGGAAGGAACATACAAAGGGAAGAAATTTAACGCTATCTGCCACTTTTTTGGCTATCAAGCTAGGGGATCCTTGCCGTCAAAGTTTGATTGTGACTATGCCTATGTAAGTTTTTTTTGTTGACTGCATTGCCTCGGTAGATACTCATTCCCATACTTAATAAGGTAACATTACAGTATTAATTAAAAGATATTGATGTAGGTTCTTGGGCACATCAGTTACCATATTCTGGCAGCTGGTCTGAATGGTTATATGGCAACAGTAAATAACCTGAAGAATCCCGTACACAAGTGGAAATGTGGTGCTGCTCCAATAACGGTAGGGTTTCTACTCCTTTTTATTTAGTGTTCAATAGTAATATTGCTCTTTTTGCATTTTTTATCTTTCTAAGTAATAGTTCATTGTCTTGGTGAAGATCTGAGTTTACATTTGGCTTACTTCTTTTATGATTGGATAACCTCAGGCTATGATGACTGTAAAGCGTTACGGTCGTGGTACTGGGGCCACAACAATTGGGAAACCAGCTGTGCATCCTGCTGCTGTGGAATTGAAAGGCAGAGCATATGAGTACGTCACTTAAATATGATGCACTTCATATTTTTGGACATTCGATTTCTATGTAATTCAAGGAATATTGGCCTTGCCTTTGTTTTCATGCTGAAATAAATGATTTTCATTTCCCTTCTCCCTCTCTGGAGTATTATATATGTTATGTTAATCATCAGGTATGTATTTTGAATATTTTAGCCCAAGGCTATCGACTTGTTGTTGACTGTTGCTAATTTGTGTGCCCTGCTGCTCGTTTATTGCCTGGTTGCACTACTGCTAATTAGTTGCTGTGATTCTTGGAGCAGGCTGCTGAGACAAAATGCAGCCAAGTTCTTGTTGGACGATGTCTACAGAAACCCCGGACCCCTTCAGTTTGATGGCCCAGGTGCTGATGCTAAGGCTGTATCGTTGTGTGTTGAGGACCAGAATTACATGGGCCGTATCAAGGAATTGCAGGAGTATCTTGACAAGGTGCTCAATTTTTTTTTCACTATGTTCATCTTTTGATTGCACTGCAGTGATGCCATGTATCACCTTATTCTTACAAATCACTTGGGGCACTGTTGGTTCCGTGCAAAGTGTGCAAGTGAAGGGAAAGTGAAAGGACTGCCAAAAGATATAAAAAGCATCATGAACATTCATTTATGATAAAATAAATTGTGACAAAACCACATTGTACTTAAATATATACTTACATATGTTCTAATTTAAGTTTCATTGCCCTTGCCTTTTAATGTCAGCTGTTGTTTGAAAACAACGCTCAATTTAATCTAGGTTTGTGATTGTTAATTCTTCTGATGTCGTCGTTTTCTGTTGATGGTATCTTTTGCAGGTGCGTACCATGGTGAAACCTGGTTGTTCTCAGGATGTGCTAAAAGCAGCTTTGAGTGCCATGGCTTCTGTGACTGAAGTTCTTTCAGTGATGTCCTCACCTTCAAACGGCGGGATCTAGAGCTAGAACCTAGTTAATTATCCTTTGGAGGGACATTTCAGTGCCCACACTACTCACTGTACTGGAATTCAAGTTTTCCTCTTAATTCCCATATCATTAATCCCCTAGGCAAGAACAATTAGCAAACTTAAACGAAGAGATGTGTCAATTTTCTGCGTGGATTGTGTATTGTATCATACTATTTTACTCATGACAAGTAATTGTGAGGCAACTATGTTGCAGTTTGAGGAACGAGAGTTTTTTTTGGAAGGTAAACATGCTATTTGGCTATTTTTTATGGCATAATTGAAGTTGAAATTAGGCAAAAATGTTAATGGTATTGTATTATGGTACATATTCACTGTCCATCCATAGGATTCATCCACATCAATTATTAAAGGTTCACATGGAAGAATAAAAAACATTGCTAAGTATTATAATCGGCACTGTGCGGACGTTCTAATCGTCAGAACCTCTTGCCTTACGATCAATTTGTAACAATCTACGATTAAATAGTAATAATTTATGACCAAATGATAAATAAATAAATAATGTACCATTGTGTCCATAAAATCTAATAATATCAAATCAAGTGGTTTTGTTAAAATCGTGTACTATATTCAAAAATCGAGGGTTGTTATGGTGTGAACAATTGTACATTACTTACAATTTGATCGTAAATATTTACATTTTGGTCGTAGGCGTCCACCAGTGCGAACAAACCACCTATTTGCACCATAGTTGTCTCCTTATAATTGATCATATCCTGTACAATAGTATCATTCTTGGGCATCAATGACAAATTTCACGTAATTTTGAAACAAAAATGCATAACATGATAGTACGGTGCTGCTCGGTTGTGCATGCCCGTGACAATTATACAAAAGTTCATCATTTTTAATTGCTATTTACTTGGTTGCGTTTCGTTTCTACATATTCTATTTATGATGTGGCAAATTTTTGCCGAGATAATGGGTACATAATCAAGAGTGAATGAAGAAGAAAACAACTAGGGCGGCTGTAAATGAGGTAAGTTTAATACTTGAATAGTAAGCACATAAACAATAACAGATCATTAAAAAGGCTCAAATGGAGTGCGAATTGGATTGGTGGAACGAAAGAAAGCCAGAGCAGCAGCAGCAGTGTTTCCCTTTTGTTTAGCAGTTTGGGTAATTAGGTTTATTAGGATTTGAATTTTGTTCACTTCATGGGAGACACAAGAGACTTTTATTTTGGAATTTGGGCTTTGGCCCTTTGACCAATTTCTCTATTAGCCTAGATTCGCCGAGCCTCACGAAACCTTGTCAAGGCCGTCTAGACCTATTAAAATTTGCTAATGCCTTCACTCACGAAGGTTCATGAAAATTTGCAAGTATTTCGCGATCGAGTCATTAATCAAGCCAAACTCACATGTTTGAGGTTCGACTCAAGCTCGTAAAAATTTGACTCATAACAAAATTTGACAAGTCCAACTCGAATTCACGAAAATTCAATCCAACTCGACCGACTCATTTACACATTAGAAACAACACATGAAAAGAAATTATTGCTCTCCCCTCCTTCCGTCCCAAATAAACCGTAAAATATAAAATAGAATACCATTAAATTAAGAGAGATGCTAGGTATATCGCACAATGTACCACAAAATTAATTGATGTGTAATGTGAACTTGTACAATATAAATTTACAATGAAAGTCGGTTGATTTTGTGGTATATTGCCCGGTATATTCATCATTTTTCATAAATTAAAATGCTATGATCCTTTTGTTGGTTCTATTGGGAAACTTGCCCATAACAAATAGTTTTGGCTTGTTTTAATAAGTGATTGGTCAAAGCTTTGTGATCTAGAGGAGATTGCTGCCGCCCGCCCGATTACGTTTTGTTGAATCAAATATTTCAAGAAAATGACAGATTGTTACTGAAAGGTTGTCTGGTTTGGTTTGGTTTTATCAGCTGATAACCTGTCTGCTGCACACTACCCACCCACCCACCCACCCTCCTTGTTACTGTATTAACTTCTCTCACCAAAACACTTTGATTTTCGATTCGATTCTATTCGATTGATCTTTCCCGTCTAAATTCACTCCGGTGAATACACTCTCAGTTACAGGAAAGAGTATCTTGGCCGGCCGACAAGCAGGTATGTTCATTTTCTTTTCCGAGGCTTACCTATAGTTCTAAATTTCACACAAACCTAACCCTCGAATTAAGCACGTCTTGGGGGTCATCGTTTGTCTATCTTATCAATTTCGAAACTTTTGTAGTGTTCTTTTTCTTTTCTGTTTGTTGGTTGACACGAGTATCATAAGAAAAGTCTAAAAATATTTTAGTAGGAACCCAAATATCGTAGGAACCGCCTACACAGTAATAGAAATTTTTACTGTTCGAAAATTCATCGTACAGTATCGAAATTTTGTGTTCGAAAATTCGCAAAAATTTTTACTGTATTTGAGAATTCAACGATCGAGAGTGGTTCCTACGGTTCATATTTAGGTTCTCAATTGAGCGGCTACCCCTATATATATATATATATATATATATATATATATATAATGGATCGGTCTAAAGTCTAATACATGGGTGTTTTCATTTTGATGTCTGGTACATAGCTGCGTAATCAGAAAACATTTTGAGGTGCAAAGTTCAACAGAACACGATGATGGATGGGGAAAGAGTTTGCAAAGCTCATGTAGTTGTGTTGGCGTACCATGGACAAGGCCACATAAATCCTGTTGTTCAATTTTCTAAACGTCTAGCCTCCAAGGGCATCAAAATCACAGTTACAACCACACTCTCTAATACAAAATCAATGCAATCAACATCTGCCTCCATCACATTCAAGCATATATACGATGACCAGGCTGAAGGTGGGGTGGCAGGACCTGGAGGATTTAAGGGCTTTCTCGACAGGTTCAATGCTAGTGGATCTCATAACTTGTCTGAACTCATCAAGAACCACAAAAACTCTGAATACCCGGTCACATGCCTCGTATATGATGCTAATATACCCTGGGCTTTAAATATTGCTAAGCAGAACGGCATAACTGCCGCTGCCTTTTTTACGCAGTCGTGTGCTGCTATTGCCTGCTACTACCCCATGCATTGTGAGGTATCCGGACAGGCTTTGCCACATCCTGCTCTTTCAGTCCCTGGATTACCACCTCCTCGAGTGCCCCAGCTACCATCTCTCGGGGCTAATACAGGGCCCTATTCCCCTATAATCTTACATATACTGGGTCAATTTAGTAATATTGAGAAAGCAGATTGGGTCCTCTTCAACTCCTTTGAAAATTTGGAAGAAGATGCTGTGAAATGGATGTCAAGTATTTGGCCCGTGAAGACAATTGGACCATGCGTTCCCTCTGCTTACTTGGACCAACGAATCAAAAATGACACGAGTTACGGTTTCAACATATATGAGCCAGATACAGATGCTTGCATGAAGTGGCTTAACAGCAGGGAGAAAGGGTCAGTTGTTTATGTTAGTGTCGGGAGTGTCACTAATTTAAGTGCAGAACAGATGGCAGAAATGGGTAAGGCTCTAAAGCAAATCAGCAGTGGGTTCTTCTGGGTGGTGAAGCCGACTGAAGAGAGCAATCTTCCCATTAATTTTGCTGAGGAGACAGCAGACAAGGGATTGGTAGTGACTTGGTGCTCACAGCTGGATGTGCTTGCTCATGATGCAGTCGGATGCTTTGTATCACATTGTGGATGGAACTCAACTTTAGAGGCATTAAGCTTCGGGGTCCCTGTGGTTGCAATGCCACAGTTTTTGGACCAAGTAACTAATGCATATTACTTGGAGCAAGTTTGGGGAGTTGGGGTTAAGCCTCGAACAGATGAGAAATGGCTTACAAGTAGCGAGGAACTTGGCAGATGCATCGAGGAAGTTATGCACACTGAGAAAGGAGTCGTGGTGAGAAAGAATGCTAGCCGGTGGAAGGACCTGGCGAAGGAGGCTATAGATGAAGGAGGAAGTTCAGATAAGTGTATTGAAGAAATTATTGCAAGGATTTTGGCCACATAATTTCATATGTAATGTAAAGATTAGTCCCCCTACTCCCCAGCTGAAACAAGCTTTTTTCTCCAAGCCTCCTACTAATGTGTGATGTGAAGGGTGGCCTTTCAACACTCTTTGATTATCATATCATTTTTCTTCCGTGGAGAATGATTTGTAATCTAAAATTTGGAATTTTCTCATTCCCATATTCTGCATAAGGTTTGACCGTGATTTTGTTCTCTCACTTTGATTTGAAATGGGTTTTGAGCAAAAATTCAAAAGTCAATGTAAAAGGTGTCTTGTTCCTTGATCACATACTTGATTTGTAACCTCTATTATCGTGACGACCCGAATCATGTGATAGAATTTTTGCATTTTATATTATTAATTCCATCTCATTTGCATTTCATTTTAATTGTTAAATATGCATTTTATTATTAGTTGCATCGCATTTAATATTAGGACATTTTATGGCATTAGCATTTCATAGCATGTTAATTGGTAGGGGTGGCAATTTGTGACCCGATTAAATTCGCGGGTTTATAAAATTTGTAAAATTAACCTATTTAAGTGTGTGATAATCAATAAATTTAAA
>JAOWAN010000043.1:16837523-16852060 GCA_028566635.1 Lobelia cardinalis | reverse complement strand
CAACATTAAATATTCATTTTATGTGAAAAAAGGGAGCTCCTTGCTAGGAGCTCTTGGGAGCTCCGTATACCAACTGGCTATTCCCACAAGTTCAAGAAAAGGCTCATTCCACGTCTAGCTCTTGCAGAGAATTCAGCAAAAAGTTTAGGTACAGTATATGAACTTAGGATACGCTGGCATTTTTCAGAATGATTTTTTTCATTCTCAAATTCTCTCTTCGAAGTTTTCTAGTTCAGGGGGAAATAAGATATTGAGAAATACATAATCGCCTTGAGAGTCATTTATAGAACTTGCAAGGTTCATTTAAAATGCAAGACATTTGGAAAGAAACATTCTCTTAATAGGGAAGGGAAGGGTGAATAATGTTCCCAAGGGAAAATGCCAGCAAAAATGGAACTTTGAAAAAGAGGACTTGCGGGTATCTAATATTTACCTCGAGGAATCGTGATCTTGAACTTGTTCACATCATCAGAGTAAATGCGAAAATCATCTGGAACATCTGATAATTCCTACTATTAGTTTCATATGAAACACACACACAAGAGCAGGTCAAGAAGTCAAGCTACTATTGTCAAATCAGCAATTCATTAATCTTCATGAACTGGGAGAATTGAACTTGATTACCTTCCCCTGCAAATGCAAGTGGAACAATTGCAGGAACAGATAATGCAGTAAAGACACTATGGAGCAAGACATCTCTCCTTTGAATTTGAATTTGATTCCCAATTGCAATACTGCTAGTGTAGATATTGATTTAGTAACAGAAATAAACCCATATATAATTCATTGGAATCATGAATAAAAACAGTAGGAACAAAATCAAGAAATATGAAAAAGCTAAAGATCAGACTTGAATATACCTCAAATTTTCATTTTGTTGGTTGCTCTTGCAACACACAATTATCTGATTATGGGTTTTCTTCAATTCTGTAGAAACTTCAACAAGAACACCAGAAAAAAAAAAAAAAATGATTTTATATTTTTAAAAAATTTGTGTGTGTGTGTGAGAGAGAGAGAGAGAGAGAGAGAGAGAGAGAGAGAGAGAGAGAGAGAGTTAAGAGGATGAATATGCAAAGGGTTAAGGACCTGTTTGGAAGGAATGGGAAAAGTGGGGATGAAGAAGGGACTGAGCATGCAATGAGGAAACTGGCGCCATGACTGCTCTCTATCTCTCTCTCTCTCTCTCTTCCCTCTCCCTCTCCGGATTGGGTGTTCACCCAAAATTGGATTGGATATTTTGTTGGATTCTGTTATTTCCTTACTATTTCCACTCTTTTTTTTCCTACTTCTTCTTCTTCCTTTTTATACATGGAAAGATTTGTATGAACTAGAAAAATTTGGATAAGTATTTCTCATTTTCAAAAAAATGAAATTCTTATGACCATTTGAGAAAAGGGAAAGCAAGAAAATACTCCTTTCCCCAATTTAAGTATGGGTTTAACTAATATCCCCACTAGTTGCAGGAAGTTAGCAATGTCCCCATTTTTACTTTTCCAAAATGCCCTCATTTTTTAATTTTTAATATTTATTTGGAGGGATAAAAATGTCAAAACCGTGTATAGAAAAATGTGCTTAGTAATTAATTACCATTTTAATCATTGTGCTAATCAATGTTCCAATCATTGCATATGTACTTTTTATATGTATTAAATAGAAGCACATTTTTCAATACATGGTTTTGACATTAATACCCCTCCAAATAAATATTAAATATTAAAAAATGAGGGCATTTTGGGAAAGAAAAAAATGGGGATATTGCTAACCTCCTATAACTAGTGGGGATATTAGCTAATCCCTTTAAGTATTATACTTTAAACTATCAACTTACATGCTAATATTTTTTTTTAAATTTAATACTACCTTTATTTCATTTTAAATGTATTAAAAGAGAATTTTTTTTTTCTCTTACTATCATGTACACTTAAAATTAAACGAAAAAATATTAGTTGCGTTCTCATGGATATTTTTTAAAAAATATTTTTCGATTTTTCTCTCTCATTATTCTCACAAATCTCTATCTCTTATTTTTTTTTACTTTAATTATTATAAAAATTCAAAAATTAATTTAAAAAACATTTATCCAAACGTACCAATTATTTTTTAGATTTAGTTCGATATTTATTTTGAAACAAAGAGTATATATCTCAATCAATATATAATATTTTTCTCTTAATCTTCATTAAATTGAAATGTTTTCAAAAAAATAATATACAAACAGAATTTATATGGAATTAAATAGCTAGTGAATTTAAATTGCACTTTTGAATTACTACAAAGGTGCCAAAGCAACGGTCAAAATGCGTTGACAAAATTGCCTGTCCTTCCTCTAGTCCACTGTGTCTCCATTTAACTTTTTCAGTCGTTCGGGCAAAAATTTATTACTCCGTGGAGGAGAAGTCACGATAAAGTTGAACCCCAACCCCCCACAAAAAGAGAAAAAAACAAAAATCAAAATTTCAAAAATATTTCCTAAAAGGAAAAAAAAAAAAAAAGCAAAATAACAATTCACACAACATTTCTTTTTCTCTAGAAAAACCCTCTCTAAGGAAGCCCCTGTTTATTTTCTGACTCCCCATCCACAAACCCTACAAATTTCGCTGCCTTTTTCACCCTTATAATTTCTCCTATTTAGTGGTAAGTAATTTCTAATTTTCCCGTTTTTTGCTCTATTTTCTAAATTTTCTCGACTTGATTTTTTAATGTATTTTCAAAGAACTGTAAAAAAAAAAATTTGAAAAAAGAAAAAAGGGATTTTTTTTCCACTGTTAAATTTTTTCCTAGCTATTTTTTTGTTCGATCTGTTCAGAAAATTTGCAAATTTCCGATTAATTTTGATTCTTTTTAGCTAAAGACTGTCACTTTCAGACATCTGACCTAGATTTTGAGCTCAAAATCTGATCGTTTTTTCTATTTAGGGTTTATCAATTTCATAGCTTGAGTTCAGTGAGTGCGAATTTTTTTAAATTTCCAGTAAAACCTGATACTATGTTTGGGCTAGGGTTTGGAAACAGATATAATGTTGCTTGTCTTTCTTCTATGAATTTTTTAGGTGCGAAAGAGAAATTCGGTTAAAAATTAATGTAATATGTCCGGATCTGAAAACGGCGGAGGAGTGATGGCGCCGTCGCTGTCGCCGGCGCCGGCGCAGCCTACAATGCAGAACATGCGATTGTACAGTGCCGACGGTACGCCTATATACAGATCCATCACGGGTTCTTCGTCTCCGTACCAGCCGCCGCCGCCCTCCGGCGGACCGGAAATTGGATCGGTTGGAGGTGCAGCGTTGCAACAACAAAACCTGAACATGAATGTGAGTGGGAGCGGGGAGATTGTGAAGAAGAAAAGAGGGAGGCCGAGAAAATACTCCACAGATGGCTCCATGCGGTTGGCTATTACAACCGTACCAGTCCAAGCTGTTCCGGTTAGTCAGTCTGCTGGGACCCTGAACTTCTCTTCGGAATCCCATCAGACTGAGTTGGCCTCTCCCACTTCTTCATCGAAGAAGGCTAGAGGCAGACCACCAGGGTCAAGCAAGAAGCAGCAAATGGAGGCTATGGGTAATTTTTGTTATGTTCAGTTTTGGGTATCATTTGTTTTGAAATTTGGAGTGTGTGTTTGTGTGTGTATGTGTGTGTGTGCGTATGTGTGTGTGTGATATGTTGTTGAATTTTCCCCGTGGTCCGGGTTTTGAGTTTGTGCAATGTTACTTTTAATTGAATATTCAAAGGTCCAAGAGTAGAGGGTTTTTGTTTTGGGTTTGTTTTTGTGATCAATTATATATTTATTAACTCCTGATGATATCATGAGATCTAAGCAGGGAGAGGTAATATTATGATTGAAACTGTATCTATGGGGAAAGGAAGTCATATCTATGGGCTTTTCTGAAACTTTGGATCTGCTGTATCTGACTCAAGGACAGACTTAAAAAGAAGAAAAATAAAGACCCTGACTCAAGAGCATCTTATGTAGTGAATTTACCAGTATGCCCTTTTATGATGTACTCCGGTAGTCTCTTGTATTCTTGACCTGATCTGAGTTCCTCGTTTCCTGCTTGAAATTGAGGGAAATTGTCACTTTTAATTATCTATTCAGCATAAAGTTTCCTTCCATTCTGTTTTGGGTTTTCTTGAATAGAAATAATGTGGTAGACTCGGTAATTTAAATTATTATTAAACGATGTGTAATATGAGAAGTTGTTTGCACTTCCTCTTGCCCTTGGTGGAGCTGCATGTTGTTGTATTGGTCATAATTTATTTGCTTATTTGTATTTTATGCTCCATATGCTTATCTATCTTAGTATAATTTAATTGTTTATTCCTGCAAGAACTTTGTGGGAAAGAATGATTACAACATTCTCATTGTTGCTTTTTAAGTCTTAAGTTATTGTATTTGTTATGATAATAATCAATAATGCGACAAGCTCACTTATGGATAAGTTTATAACTAACAATGACTACGTAACTGCCCTGTGCTTTTCTTTACGACACAAATAGTGCTATTAATTGGCCATATTTGTCTAACTGAAGCTTCTGGTTGCAGGATCAGCAGGATTTGGTTTTACTCCACATATTATCACTGTGAAAGCTGGAGAGGTTTCTTTTTCTTTATCCTTTTCTTCTGCTTCTATGCTTCGACATATTTTTTGATTATGCAGCCACAAGTTTATATTATCTATTTTTTGTAATTCACCACCACGTGTTGCTGGTATGCCATGTGTTACAGAAACTGACGAATGGTAGAACTGGTTACAGAGAATTAGCAAGTTTTATACTGTGCTTAATTTTGTTCTATGATTAATAATATTAATATTTACTTAAGAGATCAACCTAGTTTTTTCCCTTTTTTTTCAAACATAGGTGACTCTGCTACACAATCCCGAAAATTTGTTTGTAGAACTCTTAAACATCAAGTCTCTATCTCGCGTCTGTTTGCTCATTTATTTGCATAGACATTTAATTTTTGTTCAGTAGTACTTTGAGATGCATTACAATGTTGTATTTGTCTGGCTTCTCAGGACGTGTCATCAAAAATAATGTCATTTTCTCAGCATGGTCCAAGGGCTGTCTGTATTCTTTCAGCTAGTGGCGCAATATCTAATGTGACACTTCGGCAATCAGCAACATCTGGTGGAACTGCCACTTATGAGGTTTGTCTGACCCTTGGACTTTGCCAGAATATTTATTGTTGGAAAGTTAAATAATTCATATTTCTTAAACCTTATCTCACGACCCATGGAAACAATTCATTAGGTGGTGGGATGGAGTTTTTGGCTGTTTTGGTGACATACTTTGGAGTTGTTCTCCATTTATGTTATTGTTCCCCAAGATCCATATTTCATGAATATCTTGGCGTGTTTCTTCTGTGTGAATGCTGGAACTTGAGATTACTAAAATCCCTTTTAGGTTTCTCCTATCAAATCAGCTGGAGACACCTCGAGTTGGATTCAGATATCTTTAGATCTTGAGAATCTGTTATTATACTTGTTTCTAACATCATATTTTTTTCTCGTGCAGGGACGCTTTGACATACTGTCACTTTCTGGTTCATTTTTGCTATCAGAGGTAGCTGGTCAGCGGAGCAGGACAGGTGGATTGAGTGTGTCGTTAGCTGGCCCAGATGGACGGGTTTTAGGCGGCTGTGTTGCTGGTCTTCTAACGGCTGCATCTCCTGTTCAGGTTTGTCTGCTTGTTTAGCTTCTTTTAGCATATTGACTGAATGGCGCCTTACGAGTTATAATGAAATAGGAACAACTGATTAAAAACATTACAATTATCTTACTCGCCCTTTCTCCACCCCTTTCCCTGCTTTATCCTAATGGTTTTATATATCCATTTATTAATTTAGCTCAAGTTTATTTGATGTTATCACGCTAATTTGACATCATTTTGAGTCTACATAGGTCGTCGGTCTGTCGTGACATTTAAGTAGTAGTCTTTGCAGTAATGGCTACTTATGAACCTGATGGAAAAATGGAATGTGATGCTTAATTGGTTTGATTGTTAGCTAGTACGTATATAAAGTGTTGGTTCTTTTCTGTAGGTTATTGTGGGCAGCTTTATTCCAGAAGCTCGCAAGGAACCCAAGCCTGTAATTGTAAATCATGTGGAACCATTCTATGGTCCACCAAAGATCACACAAGTTAGTGGTGTAACAGGGGCTAGCAGCCCACCCTCGCGCGGAACACTAAGTGAATCTTCTGGTGGACCCGGGAGCCCCCTGAACCAGAGTACAGGAGCCTGCAACCACACTAATAACCCTCAAAGCATGTCAAGCATGCCATGGAAATAATCTAGTTGCTGCTGCTGCAAGTAAGAATCCCTGAGAGGCATGGTTCTACTGTTAACTACTTAATTGAGATGTGGACTTGATCTTAGTGTAGGCCCTTTATGTAACTTAAAGATGTGCGGAATAAGGACCATTTACCTGGCCTTAGTTCTATGGTAGAAGTGGAAGGTGTGAACCTAGTAGCGAAGTACTGGGTCGATCATGTATTTTTAGTATTAGCAGTCAGTTGTTAGGAGTATTGTGCATTGGCTGTTGTAGTTTGTTGCCCTTGCACCATACATGGTTGGAAACAGATTTTCTCATTGTCCCCTGGATCAAAGTTCATGTGTCTTCGTTGTCTAATTCTAACATTTTCACATTTGGATTGGCTGTTTCACCCCTACTGTGATTTGAGATGGTGTGGGTTTGACTCGGAAGTGCGAGTTAGTGGTGTATTTCCAATGCTTATCAAAAGTGGTCTTGAGGTGAATATCAATGGACTAGTGTGTGTGCATGCGCACAAATGTTTGATTTGTGATGAATATGATAAAGTAGAAGAGATTGGAATTATGAGAACCGTTGACAATCATTTACTTTTTCAGCAGTTAGGGTTCCCATAACTCACAGGTAATGTTTAATCCTCCCTGCTTATTTTTTTTTCCTTCTTCAAATGTAGAACACTAGAAAATGGTTGTGTTAGAGGGTATGGAGTCTGAAAAAATAACTAATTAATGTTGGATAGCAAGGACAAAGTACAGGACAGAGAAGAAAATAAGGTACAATCCCCAACAAAGCTAACTAAGCAGAAAGGAAAGCCCTAAACTGTATACATACACATACAGACATACATCTACAGCAAATGAGATGAAAAGGCAATAGCTCCGCCACATAACTTCAATAAAAAAATCACCTTTGAATGAAATGGCAATGAAATTGAATCGCCGAATCGTTATTTAATCCGCGGTTTTTGCCGTATATCAATATACCAAATCACAAAGGAGGCAGATTCCAAATCGAAATAAAACTTTGCATATTTGGTCTTCTGACCATATCCTTTTCTTTTTTTTTCCCCACTTTTTGGTCAAGAAATTATGTCTGGATTGGGCATCCTTCCTCATTCTCCATAACATTGTCAAGATCCAAGCTCTATCTAGCATTGATCCCATTCAATTGCAGTACATGAGAGGAGAAAGAAACACTGGCCTTACTTTCTCTTCAACAGAAAACGCAAAGAAAAAATGCCAAGTGCAAAAGTCTGCCAAAACCAGCCTCTAGAGTTTGCAGGATCAACTCTCTTTGCTAGTCGCCACGCATATACAGCCTCTCCAACATGAGCCGCCACAGCAGCAGCAAAAAGTATTCTTAATGCTGACATGGAGCGTAGTAGTGAAAGACTAAAAGCTCTAAGCGGTGGCACAGGTCCAATATCAGGCAAAAATGCAGCAGCAAAGAGCGCAAACATCCCGCCAGTGACCAATGCCCATGTGTATACCGTGGGCCCATCCAAGCAGCTTCTTTTCCTCTCTTTCCAGTATGAGATGGTTGCAGCCATACCCTCTTGAGGACTCACCATTGGGATGTAGCCAAGCTCTTCTTTCGCTTTCAGGAAAGAGAAGTAATGAGTAACACCTAACTGCAGATATAAAGTAGGATATAAGATGCAATAATTACAAATATTGCTTCCATTGCATCCAAAGATTACCACTTTCTATTCTGTGACATTCCATTCAAAGATTCTTATTTGACAATGTGAACTTCCAGATTGTATTGATTGTGGAACGCTGTTATAGTCCAAATTAAGTTATATTTTTAACTTTATTAAAGAAAATACTTTTGACGGTTTAAATTTCAGTTGTGCCCTTTTTCAGATGAACACAGGTTTAGAAAGAACACCAGATTCAATGGAGCCTTTTACCCAGTTCTAGTATTCAAGAAACAGCGTTCTATTTTCATTTTGCACAAAATATTATCTCATTCAGTCCTCTTTGCTGCTTTGAACTAAAAATCTGTGAGAACCAGAGAATAAGAAAAAGAGAAGAAAGTTTGAAATACACCTTATATACTTCGGAAGGAAGAATCAGTGGTTGCGGAAGCCAAGGTCGACTTAACCAAGTGTACATGAGTGTGTACATAGCCCGAAAAACTTTTCCTATAAAAACAGCTTGAGAGACGGCGAGTGCTGCCTTCGGTATGTCGTAATCCAGACTTCTAAGAAGCGGACGGAGAAATTCAAAACTATTGACTGGGGAACCTGTTGCATTCAAAGTTTGCATGTTTCAAGATCTACTTATCACAAGAATAAAAGGTACAGTAATTTCTATAGAATAATTCAAATTACCATCTGATATGAAGTACGGTTGACCAGCAGCAATTGGCTGTTTATCTCTGCCGGGAATGTCATCCAGAAGCCCCATACTGGCAACTATTAGGGCCAGTACCAAGTTATCTACATAAACCCAGTCACTTTTCACATTTGTCTCACCAATTCTAAAATTTAGCAGACCTAACTTGGCAAGATTTACGATCCTAGGAAGGTGCCTCTCTTCACCTGGTCCATATATGACAGCCGGTCGAACTGCACACGTATAGAGACATTTCCCATTCCTTTTCCTACACAACAACGGAAATAATTCAGAAAAGATGGATGTTTAATAACAATGAAATCATGACATATGCCTCAATAATGAAACTAAAGCTTCTTCTGTATAATTCTGGAAACCATTCTGCATTTTCTGGTGTTTGGTTTAGGGGAATGAATCCCCCAGAAACATTCTACAAATCAATGAAAGAGTCCTCATTCTCTAAAAAAGATGACTTATGGACTCTATCTCTGTCTCTACCTAGTACTCCTTTCTGATACCCCTCCTCCTTCATGTTACATATGAAATGACTTGCATAAAATATTTTCAGGCCAATTCTCAATGGGTTAGCCGAGCATAGTACTCCAACAGAGTGTTGTTACATGAAAAAGATTTACAGGAAAATGACTTTAAAAAATCATTACAGACAAGAACATAGTAGGTTAACAAACGGAGCCCAAGATCATACGAACAATAAATATAATATGGTAAGCCAGAGTTGATCTCTTCAAAACATAAAAAATTACTTACTTGAGTGGACGACCGTTGCTCTTTAGAACTAACTGTTCGGCAACAGATTTGCTGCGGCTATATGGATCAGGATGATCATCCACAGGAAAATAAGGTAAACTTTCATTTCCATTAACAATTTCCTTTCCCCCAAAAACAACATTGTTTGTACTCACATATACAAGTCTTCTGACGCCATTCTCAATGCAAGCTTCCAAGACATGGCAGGTTCCATTAATATTCACATCATCAACACGGCCATACTGGAGCATTTCTTTCCCAGACATGCCAAATGAAGCAAGGTGGAAAACACAGTCTACCCCTTGCAACACCTTTTCAACTTGCTTTTTGTTTGTGAGATCCCCTATCAATTTTCAAAAGTAGTCAAATCAGTGAGCATTTATTGTTACACATTACTATCATTCCCGCAGTAAATTGCATTCACAATTTTAAAAAACCTCGCCACTCAAACTGAGAACCACAATTGTAATAAAGTTTGTGCCTGTAGATACCACTAACGATTGATTGACAACCCAAAAATACAATCTTAGATTGCTCTAGAAGTCTAGTGGCAGTTATGCAGCCAAGTCCTCGACCCATTCCATCTCCCACCATGCTTGAAGCATTTCCACAATGCCAGCATATTTTTTTGGGCAACGAATAGAAAAGGCATCAGCCTCTCCTCTGAAATTCTTAAACTGTAAAGTCTAAACTATGTGATGCCACCCTCCTATAGTAAAGACTCTAAGAAGCATGGGTAAACATGAGATGCCAGTTACATTTAAGGACAATTCAAACGACTCCACAACGTATTGTAAGTTAAAATTCATCATGAGAAATGAGATTGTGGTAAATAAAACAAGAAAAGTGGCAACATTTCAAATAGACTAGCAAAGACCGAAAATTATTCCAAATTGTAGTAGTAGTAGTAGTACCTTGGATACAGTGGACCCCATGTTTCTTGAGATCATCGGACCAGGGAGAAGTGGGTCTGAGGTCAAATGCACGAACAAGGCGAGCCCCCCTTCTGACCAGCTCGAGGCAGAGTGCGGACCCCACAAATCCCAATCCTCCGGTCACCGCGAAGGTGATCCCCTCTATTCCTATTCCCTCCTCCTCGTTAAAAAGCATCTTTCCCTTTCCCTTCCCCTTTGCCCTTTCCACTGTGTGTGTGTGTGTGTTTCGTAGAAGGAAAATCAAAATCAAGCACAAAGATTGAATCAGTTAACCCGAATTGAATTTGTTCATGGGTTTGGATCCTGTGTTGATATATATAATCACTCCTACTAAGTACTAACACTATTCGGAGAAATTTCTTTAATCTGATTGCCATAATATATTCTACTATCATTTTTCATTTTCACCCCCTCTTAATTTTTATTCATTCCTCAGCCCCTCCAAAAGAAATCGGTTCATAATCATACGAAAAAAGAGTTTTTACATGCTTTTGTATGTTGTACTCCTCCGTCGTTTCTCATGGTGTACTAAAAGTTACACTTTTTTTTCGTTTTGGTTCGTCTTATTTCAAGAGCTGCATTAAATTTTCGCATGCATCCGATCAAACTGTAACTGTTCATGTGAGACGAAGGTAATATCATTTATAAGCGAGTGTCTTTTACAAAAACTAGCAGGCAAGCCGGTGGCGAACTACCCCCCCCCCCCTCCGGTAGCCAAAGAAGCATGGGGAACTCCGGTGGCAAAATTTAAATACTCGAGACATTTTATATATAATCCAAATGGAAAAATAAATGCAACAATATTCCAATGTTCATGTGTAATTTAAGTCGAATTAAACGAAACCAGTAAAAGAATTTGTAATGGATTGACCTCTTTGCTCAAAAGTTAAAAACAAAATTCACATCATTATTATTATTATTATTATTTTTTTCTTAATAAACTCAGCTCCATGCACTAAAAAAGCACATTCTGAACAAAAGAAATGGCCTATTTCTTGGCCTTGGCTCTCTTCAGGAGCAACTGCAATGAAGGGACACCCACAACAAGAGTCTGCCAAAACCAGCCTCTCGCATTTTCGGGATCCACTTTCTTTGCTAAGTTCGATGCATACGTAGCCTCACCAATATGTATTACAACCACGGCAAGTACGAATATCCTTAAAGCTAACAAGGAGCGGAAGGCTAGCAGAACTATAGCTCTAACCAGTGGCACAGGTCCAAAATCAGGCGAGAATCCAGCAATGGCCAACGAAAGAAACACCGTTATAAGTGTAACCCAGTTGTACATTTTAGGCACGTCCAGACTCCTCCTTTTTCTCTCCTGCCAGTACGCGATTGTTGCTGCCATTCCTTCTCGAGGACCGACTAGAGGGGTGTAGCCCAGCTCATTCTTCGCTTTTACGTAAGAGAAGTAATGGGTAACACCAACCTGCAGAGTTGTAAGAAAATCAATGATTTTATTTCCTTATGGTTCATTTCAAGAAACTAATAAAAACGCATATCCATAGGTTGGACTAGGAGAAGGGAAGGATTGAAAAGAAACCTTGTGCACTTCAGATGGAAGAATAAATGGTTGAGGAAGCCAGCGTTGACTCAGACAGGGATACATGAGGGTGTAGAGAGCCTGAAAAACTTTTCCTAGGAGAAGCGCTTTAGGGACATCTAATGACGCCTTTGGCATGTCATAATCAAGGCCTTTGAGCAGAGGGCGAAGAAACTCAAAACTGTTGACTGGAGAACCTGTCGCATTGAATAGCAATCATATGACCTGACATCTTGAAATGGAATATCTGTTCCAAACAACTACTACTTTCAATCTTCTACAGCTGCCCGCACCAAACAGGCGAGTATTTCAATTTCACTTGTTCTAACTTCTAGCTCTATTACCTTTTCTTTATGTTCTGATCAAAGAATTAACATTCGAAGTACTCAATGCAGCCCTATTAATTTAAGTTAGATGTCATAAGAATAATTCTGGAAAGCCATGAGACTTATTTAGCTTCACTTTTCAGTTCAGGTTCTTTAAAAAACCATTCTAATATAGAAAATCCTTCGAGTGAAACACAGGTAGTGATAAAATAGCTTTTGAAACAGAAATCAAACTGACCATCCGATATGAAGTACGGTTGACCAGCACCAATTGGCTTCTTTTCTCTTCCTGGAATGTCATCCAAAAGCCCCATACTAGCTAATATAAGGGCGAGGACCAAGTTATCCACATATACCCAGTCATTCTTCACATTTGCCTCACCAATTTTGAATCGCAGCAGACTCAACTTGGCATAATTTACTATCCTTGGAAGGTGTCTCTCTTCACCTGGTCCATAAATAGCAGCTGGGCGTATTGCACAAGTATATAAGCATTTCCCATTCTTTGCTCTATACAACATAGAAACAACAAGAAGATACAGATACTTATATCGTCACACTCAAATCTTAGACAATATCAGAGAATAATACATTATAAGATCAAAATATTCGCCACAAGTACCTTTAGATAAGAACATTTATCTTAATTTCAAGTTTAGTGTTATGAGGGTTAGACAGAAATTCATACAAATGTAAGCTTAGCTTTTGGAAAGGACTCTTCCCAATGGAATGTCATAAAGAGTTTTTGTGCGGAATGCATGAAGAAGCATGAAATAGTTAAGAATTTGCAATTCTCAAAGAAAGCCAAAACACAAATTATGAAAAGATTAACCATAAGAGGAGGGAGGGTCAGCCTCGCCTGTGTGCCCCACCAGAATACATTTACTTACTTGAATGGACGACCATTGCTCTTTAGAACTAACTGCTCAGCAATGGATTTGCTGCGGCCATATGGATCAGCATGGTCATCAATAGGGAAATAAGGTAAGCTTTCATTTCCATTTACAATTTCCTTGCCTCCAAACACAACATTGTATGTACTCACATATACCAGTCTCCTGACCGCATGCTCATGGCAAGCTTCCAGGACATGACATGTTCCGTTGATATTGACATCATCGACACGGCCATATTGGAGCATTTCCTTTCCAGACATACCAAATGAAGCAAGATGGAAAACACAGTCTACCCCACGCACCGCTCTTTCTACATCCTTTTTTTGAGTTATATCGCCTATCCACGTAAAAGAGTTACCGGATGAGTACACCATTACAAATCACAGCAGTTTATTGATACCAAAAATCATTCCTCTAATACATTGCTGATTATGGAATACAGTACTTGGTGGAAGATCAGAAATTTTAAAATCAAAAAATGTTGATAGATAGCATGCCAAAGTTGAGAGTCTTGAGACAGTGTGCATAAAAACACAAGTGTAATACCGAAAGGTTCCTGAAGTAAATGAAGCGTAATAATCCAAACTTCATGTTTAAATATTGTGCACGTGAGTGGCTTAATACCCCCAATATAAGATTTATCACACTTTAGTGATAATAAATACTAAATACTGAGCTGCAACAAACAATCCTAACACCTGTCAATTGTATGACCATAGAAAAACCATAGATTAATGTGGTGAACCAAGTACTGGAAAGCTTGTGCTCGCAGAAAGCCAGAAACTGGTCGGTGGAAGATAGAGCTTCAGTAGCAAGAAAACTTGATACATAGTGTTAACAAATTAAGTAACTAGTTGAAAACAAGTCATTCATGAAATACCCCTCAAAAAGAAGCTCGTTTTTATTATTTGCAAAAAAGGAAGAGTAAAGTAATATTGTCAATTGGAATTGACTGAATACAAAATGTCCTTTCCATGGGGACGGACCAAAGAGGATGGCTAGTGTATTTTGAAATAGCAATAACAGAATAACAACCATTTGTTTTAGACCAAAAGAACTTATTGCATTATACAGTTATATCAGTAATATATACTCTATTACATGATAAAATCACTGAGTAGAATGTCATATCGAAACAAAATGAAGAGAATAGCATCAGAGACGAATCTGTAATCCACATGTGCCTATGACTATGAGCACCAACACGAGCTAATGGCTAGCTCTAACTTAGAAGCACTAGTTAAACACCCATAATTTCATCCCGATTAAGTATATTTAGATGAAAAATCAAAGATTTCCCATTCACATTCTTGAAGTTAAGTTCTAGCTCAAACCCAATTGACTTGCCAATAATGAAATCAAATGATGCTACCAAAGTTCTCAATATT
The DNA here is from genome assembly GCA_028566635.1 of Lobelia cardinalis. Taxonomy (NCBI): domain Eukaryota; kingdom Viridiplantae; phylum Streptophyta; class Magnoliopsida; order Asterales; family Campanulaceae; genus Lobelia; species Lobelia cardinalis. Next base: position 16,837,598 of record JAOWAN010000043.1, on the reverse strand, counting down.
TACGGAAATCATTTCCCTTCCATGCCACCACCCATATTAAAGCACACAACTAGGGGGGGGGGGGGGGGGGGGGGG
>JAOWAN010000043.1:16810167-16822992 GCA_028566635.1 Lobelia cardinalis | reverse complement strand
TTAGCGACTGAGTCAGTCGCTATTTTGGAGAATAGCGACTGACTTGTCAGTCGCTGTTCTTCTGTTTTCTAGTAGTGATTGTTGTTGTATCGTGTTTTATGACAGCATGTTGAATGGCTTCACAATTGTTAGTAAAAATGGTAAGGCATTGATCATTTTCTATGATCATTTTCTGAGTTGGTGACCCTCAGGTTTATTTCCAAGCAAAATCTGATGAGAACTTAAGCTTTCGGTGTGTTAGAAGCGCCCAATGCACATAAAGGCTATAAATTATGCACATAACATAAATATATAGTCTTTATGTGCATTGGGCGCTTCTAACACATCGAAAGCCTAGGCGCTCGTTATACCAATTGTTATTTCCATGAGTGTTCCCAAAAGGTTCCGCCATGGAGGAGTTATATACTAGGTTATCAAGAAAAGCAAGTCAATATATCATGAAAACTATTTGGGATAATCTAAATTACGATGCCAATTTTTTTTTTTTTTTTTTTTGTAGTTCAACTCCATTTGCAAATAGTAGACACACATACTCCTTGTATCTCATACCCAAAATGAGTCACAAATTAACTCAGATACTCCGGTGTTGCTGGTAGGCCCCCAATGTTTTCTGCTCAGCACATTAGCTCGGAGTGATTAATGCTCGCAGTTCAATCCAGTGGCGAGCATCAGAGGAGTTATACAGAACACTGGAGTACGGGAAGCAACAACATGTGTTTCGGTCCATATTATCGGTTAATACTCATTTTGGGTCGAATGGAAGATATGGAGTATCATTCTGATTAAGCATTATATATCATTAATATATTGGAACAAGTCCAGCAGGAGAAAGCGGCTTCAACCGTCGTAGAGATTCCCATTTCCATAGAAACAGGCACAAGCACAATTTTATATATATATATATAAAGTTTTTAAGTGTGGGAAATGAGGAGACCAAAGTGCTAATTAAGCTTAATATTTACAAGAAGTGAAAAACAAAGACAGAAATATATTCATGGGAAGAAAACAAGATTTCGTCAACAAATTAAATGCTCAATTTAATTAAGTATAACTTACGCCAAGATCAAGATGGTTTGTTTACTTCTCTTGTCTTCAACAAGAGAATATATAATATCACAACTAATTTAATTAGTACATAGTATTATTTATTTATTTATTGATTTATCTATCAAATCTTGATCATGACCAAATGTCAGCATTGGAATCATATAACATAAAAACAGCCACAAATTAGTCTTCGTCAACTGCGAGCCCTTACCTTCGGAAAACATGGCTTCAATTTCCTGGAAAATTAATGACTTTAAACATATTGCAATCACTCAATTTATTAATTAGTTTAATAAATTAATGATGGGTATATCCTCAAGAATCAAAGGTATCTACACATACTCCATATTTGTCATCATCTTCAACCACCTTCCCATGTAACTTCCTTCCTCAATTTCCTTTTCATATATAATTAGACGTCAAACATCTGGTATTTAATAGCCAAATAGCCTAGCTAGCTAGCTACTAGCAAAAGTACATCACATTAATAAGTATATATAAATTTCAATTCAGCATATCTAGATCCGGTAAAATTAAACATAATAATTTAAAAAAGATAGACGTATAGACCAAAGCAAATACATAATAATTCAAAAGGCTCAATTAACAACATTGACCAAAAGTTTCAAACAGAAAATAAAGCCCTAAAAACACATATAATATTTTAGAATAAGGAGCTCATAACAAATTATTAAAAAGATCTGGCTAATGTGCAAATCAAAGACTGGACCTTAAAATGTAGTTTGCACTAAAAAAAACAAAAGATAGGCTAATAAATGATGAGCCGTGTCGAGTCGAGTCGAGTCAAGTCAAATTTTGCATGTTCGAATAATTGAACCTTACCCGATTTCTATCTAGGCTTCTACCAAAACTATAGAGAAAGAGGCCTAGATTTGAGACCCTTACTTTCATACATTGATTTTGCACTGAATGATGGCAAAAATTTTAATTCCATTTCCCTCCCCCGACTAGCTCTCCCCCGAGGGGAGACGTTGATCAGCACGGAGAATATACCTGCATGTTCGAATAATTGAACTCGTCAATTTTTTTCAGGAGTCAAGTCTTTAATGACTCGAGCCAAACCGCAAACATGTTGGCTGGGCTTGCTAGACTCATAATTGGATTTTAAGGCACTCGCCGGTCTTTGCGAGCTTTTCCTGTTTTGTTTGGGCCAATTATATATATTGGTCTTTAACAGGTCGGCGGGCTTGGTAAGCCTTAAGAAGTCTGGACCAATAGGAAAATAGACTCTTTTTACATACTCATATATTCACTTTTATATCCTATCAAACATTATATTAAATTATAACTATCACTGCTCTCTCTCTCTCTCTCTCTCTCTCTCTCTCTCTCTCTCTCTCTCACTTTCATATAATTATTTAAATTTTAAAGGACAAATAGGTAGTTCAAATTTTTACCAAAAATAAAACTCAACCAAGATTAAAATAAAATAAAAATAAAACTATATATCAAAAATTAACTATTCAAATGCACCTGCAATGTTTGGAGGTCACGGGCAGCGAAATGCACCTTTTGGTCCCTGACCTATGACCCAGGTGCCCTTTTAGTCTCTATCCTTCAAAATTACCACATATCATCCTTGATTGTTTTAAAAACTACCACATTTGATCCCTCCTTCAATTTTGATCAGTTTGACTGTCAATTAATCCTACATGGCGCTTAGTTGGAGTCTATGTGGACAGTTAAATTGGGAAAAAAAATCTAAAGTACTATTTTGCCCTTTTAGAAAGAAAAAGACAGCATCCCCACCACCCCACCATCATCACGCTGCCACCACCACCATTTAACACCTCAAGGCTCAGAAATCCAAACCACCGGCCACCATCACCTTCTTCTTCATCACCACCATCACCTTCTTCATCACAACCATCACACCACCACATAAATCATAGTAGTACTCCCTCCGCCAACAGCAAGGAAATAAAATCTGCCAAACCCATCTGATTCACACACCCATCTCAAATCAAAAAATGAAGGTAGACGGATTGAACGAAAAATCAAAAAAGAATTGTAGAGAGAGAGGGGGGAAGGAGCGTGTACGTATATACATCAAGAAAATCCTTGTGATGCCGATTAGGAAACCAAAGCTTATTATGAGCAGCAACAGACAGCAACGCCTTAGTCCCCTTCATGGAGTCGGGCAACAAAAGCTCGGACGATGACGAAAACCCCACCCCACTAAGCGTAGCATCACAGATCGAATCAATCATGGCCAATATCGACCCAGAAATCACCATGGCCTTGACCATCTCCGGCCACATCTCCGCCATCTTAAACGCCATCATCCCACCGTAACTGAACCCCACCACCGTACACTCCTCCACTCCTGGATTTGTGGATGGTTTCATTTGGGACCCAGAAGTTCATTACGGTGCTGGTCTGGATTTCGACTGTGTGGGTTTTGGGTTTTACTTAGGGCGGCGGAGGCAGAGGAAAAGGGTCGGAGGTGTAAAGCTATAACCACCGGCATAGCAAAGAGGGTAATGGTGAGTTTGAGGAAGAGAGGGGGGTGCAAGAGGAAGAGGAGAAGTGATTTAAGGTTTGGCGAGAGATCCAGGGAGAGAGCAGAGGGTGAAGAGCAAGATGGGAGAGAGATGGACGAGGGAGAGTACTGGGGAAGGAGGAGACGGACGAGGGAGAAGAGGGAAGGAGGATAGTAACTTTACAATTTTGCCCTCCCTAAATTGCCACATTAGCATAATTTATCGGTCAAATTGGTCAAAATTGGAAGAGGGACCAAATGTGATAGTTTTTAAAATATTTAAGGATGATAGGGAACACTTTTGAACGATAGAGACTAATAGAGCAATTGGGTCATATATAGGTCAGGGTCTAAAAGAGGTATTTCGCCAGTCACGGGCTAACTTTCGTTAAGGGTTCAAGTATTAATTAATTAGATTTCCATTATTCCGTAATCTATGTTTGGGCTCTGACATCTTGCTCGATATGAGTTTGGATATTCTGTTTTAAATGTTGTTTCATTTCTTATTTCATATTTTTAAAATTTTATCTCAATTATTTAAAAGATAATGTTAAAATTTTAAACTCAATTTTTAAAAAAAGTATAATAGAATATGGGAGACAGAAAATCTCAATTCGCTATATATCAGACTCTGAAGAATCTTGGTGTAATTTCTTTTCGATTAATATAATTAGTTCTGCTGTTGAGAAAAAAAAAAGCAACTGATATTCCAGCAACTGTGGATATATATTACTCTCCTGATCTATTTTAAGTATTACACTTTCTAATTGAGTTATCATATTGTGGCGGAGTTAAGTTTTTTTTAGTCATGATATATTTTGCTTATTTAGCACATTTTTGATTTTATAATTTTACTTCTTTTTTTCATTCAATTGATCAAAAAATTTAAATAAAAAAGATTTTTTTTTTGTTTTTTTGAGACGGAGGATTATATATTTTACTTCACTTTGAAAATGGAAAAAGAAAATTGTTAGTTATTGTGGTTCATTTACGAGACTATATTAATTACTTTCCAACAGATGTGTCCACAGGGTATGAAAAATCCTGAACGTACGATTATTTTCCAAATAATTGAAAATTATTTTCTCGAAAAGCTTTTCGTTTTTTGAAAATATTTTTCTAAACAATTGAAAATTATTTTCTCGAAAAACTTTTCGTTTTTTCGAAAATATTTTTTCTAAAATAATCTTTCCAAAGTCATTTTCCGTGAAACAAATTTACGAGTCGAGTTGGGACGGGAGGAGTATTAACTAATGAGGAGTCGTCATGATCCCCAGGGAGGAATTTCCAAAGTCCATCTCATTCCGGCCCTCTATATATACACTTTCGTAATAATTTCGATAATACACACACACACACACTCTCTCTCTCTCTCTCTAGATCTCTCTCTCCACTTTCTTTGTCTATCAGATTCTGCCGCGACCATTTCAAAATCACAGAAATGGCACTGAAAGTGCTATCAGCCCTTGACACTGCGAAAACACAGTACTACCATTTCAAAGCGATAATAGTCGCGGGCATGGGCTTGTTCAGTGATGCGTACGATCTCTTCTGCATCCCACCCATCGTGCGTCTCATCGGCCGCATCTACTATCCAGGAGATACCGGCCAGGAGGAGAAACTCCTCTACGAAATCCCTGCCATCCCCGCCTCCACCATGGTAGGCATCGCTCTTCTAGGCACCGTCATCGGTCAGCTCGTCTTTGGCCGACTAGGCGACCTAGTCGGCCGAAGACGAGTCTACGGCGTCTCGCTACTCTTAATGGTAGCGAGCTCCATCGGGTGCGGACTGTCCATGTCCACGTCCACTGGATTCGTCCTGGCTAGCCTCATGTTCTTCAGGTTTTGCCTCGGGATAGGAATTGGCGGCGATTATCCACTCTCCGCAACGATTATGTCGGAGTTTGCTAATAAGAGGACGCGTGGAGCGTTCATTGCGGCGGTGTTTTCTATGCAAGGGTTTGGGATTCTGTTGAGTTCGATTGTGACGATGATTATATGTGCTATTTTCAATGCTGCGTCGCATTTGGAAGCCAAGTCAAAGCACGTGCCGGCCAGTGCTGACGTTGCGTGGCGGCTGATACTGATGATCGGTGCTGTGCCGGCGGCGATGACTTACTACTGGCGTATGCAGATGCCTGAAACTGCAAGGTAACAAGTGACGTTGACTTATTCTCTTCATTCTGTACAATACCAAAATGATGTATATATACACCGGGCAAGTGCTTACCCCAATGTCTCAAATATATTTGCCACGTCATTTTTAATGATAATTAATTATTTTTTTTAATTGTACTTTACCTTTAAAATTTATTTTTCAGCTGAGTTAAGTATTTTATTCGTTTCGTTGATAACAACATATCGTGATCAAATATCGTTTTTAAAACAATTAAAACGAAACGGATAAAATATATATTATCATAATCTGTTAATTTGTGCTATTGTGTGACAATATATGTGCATGTTAATTTGATGAGCAGATACACTGCTCTGGTGGAGAAAAATGCACTGCAAGCAGCAAAAGACATGGAGAAAGTCTTAAACGTATCTCTCAGCCAAATCGCCGAGGACGTCGAAATCCTCTACACACCTGCAAGGGCAACTCCAAATTCCACCAGTAACACTACATATACCCTTTTCTCCAAAGAATTCTTCCGGCGACATGGCCGTGACCTCTTTGCCTGCTCGGCCTCCTGGTTACTCGTCGACGTGGTTTTTTACAGCCTCAATCTCTTCCCATCTCGTGCTTTCAGGCCTTACATTCCCATGAAACGTGACATGAATGCCTTTGAAGATGCCTTCCAAGTTGCTAAATTCCAGGCAATTGTAGCCATTTGTTCCACGGTCCCTGGATATTTCGCAGCTGTTTATTTGATTGATCATTTTGGTCGAGTCAGGATTCAGATGATGGGTTTCTTTTGTATGGCTGTTAGCTTGTTCACGATAGCGCTAGTTTACGGCGACAGCTGGGATGAGCAGCCTAATTTTGGGTTCATGGTATTGTATGGACTCACATTTTTCTTCTCCAACTTTGGTCCAAATACTACCACCTTCATAGTCCCAGCAGAGCTCTTCCCGGCCAGATTTCGAGCCACGTGTCATGGGATTTCTGGTGCTGTTGGGAAAATCGGTGCAATTATTGGAGCCATAGGGTTCTTGTGGGCTTCTCGCGATTCAAGTGGGATAGGGTTGACACGGATCTTGGAAGTCATGGGTGGGGTTTGTGTGTTGGGGATGGTGGTAACCTACTTTTTTACCCGCGAAACTATGGGAAAATCGCTCGAGGATAATGAGAAGCCAGATGAATACACCGGAAAGTTCTTCGTGAGGTGCGTGCCAAGGGGCCCATGTCTGGTCATGCCACAATCATCTGCCAATGAAGTTGCCATGGTTATTGTTTAAGGTGAAAGATAGATGCATATGATTATTCTATGCAAAGCTTGCTGGTTTTTCAGTTTTGGTCAAGAGCACTAGTTTGTAAGCACACGTCTCTGTAAAATTTCTTAACATCCTCTCCTGTCCTCCCCCCCCCTCCCCCTAGTTGTATAGTTGCATAGAGTTTTTATGTGATTTAGGCACTCTGGTAGAACTTTTTAGTGCATTTTGCTTTGAAAAAACAATGTAACATATTGGTATATTCAAATAGTGAACAGGGAACGTATGTGTAAAGTGGTAAGAATCATGTAAAATCTAAGTATTCTTTGTTTCCTTCATGAGAATTTCTGAATTGGAGCTCTCTGCTCAAGTTAAGCCGTGAGATTTTTGTAAATGATACGTGTATTAATTAACTGCACGCAACAGTAGATCTTTAACATATATAAGATCGCTCTGGTCGCATCATGTTTTGAGAAGTAAATGAACTTTCATCGAGTCTAATGAAACCATGGGCATAATTGAATTTAGCAGAAGAAGCGAAAAGGAAGGATATTTATTGAAAATAAGGCATGGCCTTGAGAACTAGCAGTCCAAATAGGAAAGGGAAACAACAATCAGCGTCATGGAAACTGTAGAGAACAGAACACATGGTAGCTAGCAACATTGTCACTTCTGTTTGGTAGGATAAGAAGCCATTTTGTAGATACCACAAATTCCTTGAGGCTTGCCATTGTTTCGCTTCATTCTTATGTAACCTTTCTCTCCCCATTTGGGTCCCCATGAGTTCTTCACGACGATGTAGTCTGAGCCCTTTTGTGTTCCATATCCAACTGCTGCCACTCCGTGGTCCAACTCAGTTCCGCAATGCCCATCAAATACACCCTACACAATAATAGAATGCTTAAAATCTATCCCGACTGTTCTAATTAGTATGCTGGCATGCAGGTGCCTACAGCCTATATATACGACATTTTTTACTAGTTCTGTCTCTCGTGAATGTACTTTGTAATATGCTTACCCCGCTGTAGAATTGGAAGTCACGACCAGAAGCCTCAATAGCTATACTAAGAGGCTGGTTTGCTAGTGCCTTTAGAAAGCTATCTTCGCTGTTTTGAGGCACATCGTGGTAGCCAGTAATAGTAACTAGTTCCGATTCCTCCTGAAATAAGCAAGAGTAATTGTATTCAAAAGTAAGTGCAATTTGAGCCACTATATTTTATCACTTGATGCACAAAACGCTAGAGCATGCTGAAATAATTTTACCTTCTTTTCGTCACATGTGCCTTCGCTCATGATATAAGGGTACTCTTCCTCCTTGTGAAGCCCCCCGTTAGACATTATGAAGGAGAAGGCGTAGTCCATCAGACCTCCGTTGCAGCCGCTGTTGAATCTTGTGTCGCAGTCAATCAACTCTTGCTCCGACAACTCTGTTAGGTTTCCTGTGACAATTTGATTTATACCTTCAACCGCAGCTACCGTTGAAAATGCCCAGCAACTACCTGTATAAATATATTCACAGAATGTATTCAGAAATATTAATCAAACTCCCGATTTCAGAAAGTTTTGAGTATGATATAATGGTGTAGTTCACTGTGGACTTACCACATGAACCTTGGTTCTTGACATGAGTGACAGCTCCTTTCTTCCTCCAATCCACAGACTTCGGGACATCTACGAAATCTCTGTAAGTAAATTCTTGATCAGGGGACTGCTCTTTCCTCTGAGGCAATTGATCAGTACCCTTTAGCCCCAAATACATATTCTTGAACTCTTCATGGCTCAAATCAGCAAACTCGTTCAATCCAAGCCAGTAGTTACTAATCTTCTTGTTGGTCTCATCAATGTGCTTCAGATTATCCTTAAAAATCTCAAACCTATGCAACTTCTCCTCAATGCTCTCATAAATCTTTTCGTGTTTCTCTATCCAGGATTCGAATAGATTGATGAGCTTGTCGATGCAGCTCAAGTCATCCGGGGTGTAACCCACGATCGAGAAATCACGAGCCAGAGCCGAGCATGCAAACATTAATGCTACGAAAAATAAGATGGAAAGTATCTTATAAGGAGATGAAAAGATCACTGCCATTTTTTCGTTTATTCGTTGGTATTAAGAATAAAGAGAAGAATGGAATGGGATGAATGGATGGATGAATGAAGAGGATGGAGATCAGTAGAGTGGGATTTTATAGGTTAAGTTGATCGTGGATAAATGTTGCTTAGAAGCAAAGTTGCTTGAAAATTTTATACATTTCCATATACGGAGTCGTAAAGCTTTCATCTTTTAGATTATGTTTTTAATCCAAGCATGTATATTCCTTTTTTTTTTTTTTTTTTTTTTTTTTTTATTTTTTAGCATGTCTCTTCCCTCTAGGAATTATATGGAGCACCTTTTGGAGCAAGTCACATACACTCTCCCTAAAGTGAGTGTAAGAGAATGAAAAAAAAAAAAAAAAAAAATAACCTAATTAAATTTCTTAATTTTAGAAATTAGTTTTAAATTTCAAATCTTTATCTTTACACTTTCTATTTTCTTCCGGCCTTCTTCTCTAGGTTGACTCTTTATCTCATCCCTAATTTGCTGCTGTTGAAGTCGTTCAAGACTCGGTTGACCGATCTCTTCTCTCTTTTCACTTTCTAGTGTTTGATAATGTGTTCCATTTAACCATTTTGATCATTTCTCGTCTTAAAGATTTGTTTGTTTTCCTTATAATTTAATCAGTTGAATTTGTACTTTGCATTTCAATTTATCCTTATAGCAGTTGGTTTATGATTTTGTTTCCTTATATATTGATGCTGCTGAAGTCGTTCAAGACTCTCCTTATGTATTGATTTAAGTAATACATAAATAATTTAATTCAATTACTCATCTGCTATGATATATATAAATGTTCATTTCGCAATCTCTCTCAGACTAATGACTGCATATTGTTACTGCTTCTATTATGCATATTATAGAGTGTATTATGCATTTAAGATATGGTAAAATTCATTTTCTGTTAATAAGTATGTATTATTCATTTGGGAGCATATGTTTTGTATTATTCATTTTGTAGTACATATTATTCAGTTGACAGTAGGTAATATTCATTACTTACACCATAAAGCTAAATTAATGTTTCCTCTAATGTTATGATGTTCATTTTCTATTTTGTATTCAATTTATGTTTTTTTTTGTTACAAATTTAATCAATTTGATATGAATGTTCATTTCGTAAGTGGTTAATATTCATTCAGCAGTGCTTAATGTTCATTTAATTATCCGTTTTTGATATTCAAATTCGAATTTCTGTTGATTTTTGGAAATTAGGTTAGTAATGAGTTAATTTAGGTATTTATTATGAGATTTAATTTAATCTGATTTTTTCTAAATTTAGTTAGAAAAATTAAAGTAAATCTCTTGATTTTAGGGATTAATTGATGAGAGTGAGAGAGAGTGGAAAAGTGAACACACTCTCCAGTGCTCCATATACCAACTGCTCTTCCCTCCCCTTACCAATACAATACAATGTATTCCTTGTGTACAGAACAAATTAAAAGGCTCGTGTTTTTCTTTTTTCTTTTTTTCAGAAAAAATTCTTGTACTTTGAAAATATTAGGTGAAAGGTTCCTAAATTCATGATTACTTAATTTTAATATTTCTTGTACTGAAAAAATTAAATATAATTGGTCTTAAACTCTGATTTTGTTTCAACTAATTTGAAATAAAAATAAGTGTGCATGTAACTTGCTAATGATGGGGGCAAAAACGTAAGATCCACTCATTTCCTCCAACTTCTACAAGAAGAAGAGAAGAGAAGAGAAGAGACAGAGACAGAGAAAATGAGTGGTTTCAAACATTTTTCTCCCGTAATTATCAAATGTCATGCACGTTTATTTCAATTCCAAATTTATTAGGATTCAAATTAGAATTTAGCACGGATTCTATTTGATTTTTTCAATAAATAGACTAAAATTGAGTAATTTTTAATTGAATTTACTGCATTTAAGGCTCTAAAATTTCTGTGAGCTCGCAAAAAGGGCTCTTCGGTTTCAGAAATTGCGACTTAAGCCCTAAAATTCACTTTTTGTTGTCACGTGAGTCATTTTGAACGGATTTCGTTAAAAACTAACGAAAATAAACTCACGTGCAAAACACGTGACTTTTTCAAGGGCTTTTCCGTCTTTTTTCACGCAAGTTAAGTTCATGGTATAAATTTAAAAAATTCATACCAAGGGGTTTAAGTGCAATTGCTAAAAAGAAAAACAGAATAAATGAAAGAACCCCCGCCCCCCCCCCCTCTTCCGTCTCAGCATCTCCCCCACCCTCCGATAATCACTATCAAACCTTTTTTCACTTCCTCCACGAATTGATGCCATGTATGTAGCAAATTGTTACTTTTCTGATACATGTACCATGAAGCAGCATCTCCTTCCATCATCAGGGAAGCCAATCGAAGCCTTTAATCTGTCGAAATCTGATAAAAATCAAAGTACTCTTCTGCCTTGAACACCCAAGCCTGCGGATCTTTTCCGTCAAATTGCGGTTGCTCCACCCGCATCTTTGACTGTTTAGGGTTGGTATTGATCTCATTTCCTGTATTCTTCAGCGGCAGGAGCCCACTCGAATCGGCCCCAGATTTCGCGGCTGCCTTCAATCCACTGGTATCGATCTGACTTGGCCCATATCCTGCAGCTGAAACTATTTTCTAATTTACCTCAACCAGAGAATTGTCATACATATTGAAGCGAGCATCAAACGCGTCCAGACATTGAACGATCGCGGCAAGTTGTTCTGCAATCTTCGCTACCAGATCAGTAGGGTTTGACGAGGAATTAAGACATGTTAAGAATGGACTTTTCGACTTCTCAATGAAAGCACGAATTGATACATGTTAAGTATCAAGATTGCAACGATTCGAGTTGTTGCACACTCCGAGAATAAGAAAGACAGCAAGTGGCACGGCCGTCGAGGAGGGAATAAGATTCAGAGTTGCCAACACAAGGTTGAGTTTTCTATTAATTTCCTACCAAACAATAGACGTAAAGCTGATACTTAAATAGTGCGTGCCTCCTAAACAATGTCCAACTCCAACTACTAGTCTAATGAAATAACAGTTGACAGAAACGGAACTGAAAGCATTATTCTCGCAACCCACTTCAGCCACGTACGTAACCCACGAGCTTCACAGAAGACTTCTTCGCGCACCTCTTTCGGCACCTTGTCCACGTCCACACCCGTATCAATCACTCCCCCGTTAAGATTCACCTTGTCCCCAAGGCGAAGATCAGGGAATTGTTGTCGGACCAGATCAACTGACTCCCAAGTGGCAGACTCCTCTGTGCCGTCATACCATACAATCAGCCACTCCTCCTCCGGCGTGCTACCCATCAAGATGGTACACTTCCGGATAACATCTGCAGGTGTAACATGAGGCATGTGGTCCACAAATTTAGATGGCCAAGATACCGGCTTCACCGACCCTCCGCCTTCCACAAATCGGCGCAACAACGAAACGTGAAACACGTTATGAATGTGAGCTCCTGGCGGCAACTCCAACCTGTACGCCACAGCTCCAACCCTTTCCAATATCACAAATGGCCCATAGTATTTGGGAGCTAATTTGAATGACTTCGGACGCCCAACCGTCATTTGTTGATACGGTTGAAGTTTCAGCAGGTGTGAGATACCCCCCCGTCCGATCCTCGGCAATCCCGATTTTGGTCGAAGGATGAGGATTTCGGTACAACGCGCGGGTTTTCTCATTCGTGACCGCTCATGCCTGTGTGTGAGTTTGAGAGTCGCCACCTCCGTTTATATTTTAAGACTTTGGAAGCACAAGCCTTTTTTTTGAAAGTGTAAGAGATTATAAGTCCGGGGGCTAGGTTACAAATCGGGAAGGGGTTAGGCACCCAATTCGCCC
>JAOWAN010000043.1:16796766-16810067 GCA_028566635.1 Lobelia cardinalis | reverse complement strand
ACATACACCATGTTCTTCAACAATCTTCTCTCTCTCTCTCTCTCTCTCTCTCTCTCTCTCTCTCTCTCTCTCTCATCAGCTTCATCCTTTATCACCACACTCATCAGTACTCCTGATATATCTACTACTACTTTTTCACACCAGAAACAAACAGCACATTGATCAGTTTTCCTCAACCATTTCTCCCTAGCTAAACAAACAGCACAATATTGAGCATGTTGGGGATAGAAGAAATAATGTGTGAGCTTGAAGGATCAGAAGATCAGGCGGGTAGTGGGAGCAATAATTTGCCACCAGGGTTTAGGTTCCATCCCACTGATGAAGAGCTCATCACTTTCTATTTGGCATCAAAAGTCTTCAATGCCCCTACCACTTTCTCCCCCGGCGTTGACATTCCTCAAGTTGACCTCAACCGCTGCGAGCCTTGGGAGCTTCCAGGTCCCTCCCCCTCCCCCTTCCCCTCCCTCTATTACTACTCTACTACATCATCATGCATTTAATTTAATTTAATTTCTATGTACCTCATCAGTTGCATTGCATGCATTTCCTCCATATTATACTTCATAACATATATATATATATATATATCCAGTACTCCAAATATATCTGATCATAGAAACTAGATCTCTAATTGTCATTTGCAAAATTAATTAAGATAAAAATAAATCTCAATTAAGTGGCCGGCCGGCCGTCTCAATACTTTCCTAGCTATGTTCATCATTAGCTAATGATATGGTACCTAAAAATTAGAGTGTACATATATAATTTCTATGATGCAATTAATTATACGTTCATATGGTTGCAAGGAAATTTATCAGAGTGATGTACAAGTTTTTATGAACATGGTACTACATTCGTGAATTTTATAAATCCCTGCAAAATAGTAGGAAGGAGAGATTTTCTCGCTCTCATAACAAATACCCAGTCCAGATCTTTGGTGTGTGCCATTTCATGTGGCATTTTTTTAAAAACTTCTTTCTAACCGTTTAAAAGATGTTTCTAACTTTTAAAACTTAAATTTTATCATACGGATTATCCTTAAAAACAATGTCGCAAAAAATAACACATTGTTTGACACAAAAAATCTCAATTAACAAATACCATACCTAACTGAGTCTAAATTTTCTGCTTCATAGTGTCGCATTTTTTGTCTTTCAAAAATTTAATTTCAACCTTTAATCAAAATTATAAGTTCTAATGATAAAAGTCACAAAATATGAGATGAGATAACGTTTGATATAGAAATTCAAATTCTACATATTTCGTACGTAAAATGCATAAACTAGTTGAGGAGAGAGAGAGAGAGAGAGGAGGGTACCCACTACTACTATGTATCACAAATTATGGAAGGGCCGCCGATGGAGTAAGGAGTATCTTAATACACATAAATATAATAAAATATATATAATATAATTATAATACATATAACATAATTAGCAATGTATATAAAAATTATATATACATAATTTATAACTGTTATGTACATTATAACACTTCTAGACGTATAACAGTGCTTCCCACCTAAAACTTGCAGATATATCTCTCTCTTGAGTAATAATTCATTCCTTTTCTTTCACCTTTAATTATTACACCTTTCACACTTGATTTTCTCCACAAAACCCATTTCCCACCCCCACACCCCCCCCCCCCCCTGAAAAAATCATCTGACAAACTAACTTCACATTGATTGCCCTGGCCTTTTTGGTATTTAATATTGCTTGCTAAATTTTAGGGTTCTATAATTAAATTAAAAGTCGAGCTTATGATCAAGAGCTCAACTTAATTAAGCAATTTTGTGTATGTATCAATATGACTTTACTAGATTAATTAATTCAGGAATCAATCTATAAATGTAGAGTATTAATCTAATTAATCCTTATATATATGTCAAAAAAATTAGCAAAGGAGGAATTATTTTGGACCCAACAATAGTACATCCTTTTAAGATTTTTTCGACATCTCCTCGTTACGTTTTAATTGTCCTAAAAATAATATTTTTCTCTTGCAATCTGTCGCTCATATGAATAAATAAAACGAAACAAATGGAGTAACGTTTTTTCATGATTTATAACGAAATTTGAACTTCTGAACTTTCGCGGGGAAAAATGAAGGAATACTGCTTATGTATAACTCTTTGGTAGTAGAAATTATACGGAGCACCTATGCGCTCCTAACAAGGAGCACATGGTGCTCTATATTCATTCTATTATGTTATTTTATTCATATTTTATAACTAAATGTTTATTTTATTTTTCTTACTATTATTATTGATTTCAGTAACAATGATAAAAATGAACATTTAATTATAAAATATGAACAAAATAACATAATAGAATGAATATGAAATACCAGATGCTCCTAACAAGAAGTGCCTATGCGCTCCGTATACGGGACTGCTTTGGTAGCATTGCTTCCATAAATAAATTGATTTGGAGAAAAAACGTACAACTATGTTATGCAGATGTAGCCAAGATGGGGGAGAGGGAATGGTACTTCTTCAGCATGAGAGACAGGAAGTACCCGACTGGGCTGAGAACGAACCGGGCTACTGGGACCGGGTACTGGAAAGCAACCGGTAAAGACAAAGAGGTGTACAGCAGCAGTGGTTCCGGGTCCGGGTCGGGTAGGGGACTGCTTGGAATGAAGAAGACCCTGGTTTTCTACAAGGGTCGGGCCCCGCGTGGTGAAAAGACCAAGTGGGTCATGCATGAATACCGCCTTGACGGCGACTTTTCGTATCGTCACACGTGTAAGGTACATTCTCGCACGCTAACCTTGACATCTATCTATCATACGCCGTGCGCCGCTCGTTTCGTCGTTTTGCTAGTTGACTTTTGTTGGCAACCTCCGACTAGCCAATTTTCATTTTAAGAATTTAGTATATATTACTCTTTCATTTTATTTTTAAATGTTTAAAAAACGAAAGATCTTCTCGTAATATATTATACAGTACGATGAACACTACAAATAAAATGAAAAAAATATTTAATTAAAATTTTATAAAATTAACAAAAATAAATAAAATTTAAAGTATTCTTGTACAATTTGGAGATTGTGATTTTAGTTTGATGATCACATGCAGGAAGAGTGGGTGATTTGCAGAATATTTCACAAGATGGGAGAGAAACTAAAACATGGACAAAGCTGCCAGCATCATCACCAACTCCAAGAACAGCAGCCTCTTCCTCCTCCCTCTTCCTCCTCTCCACCCACCACAAATTCCTTACCACCACTGCTGGAAAGTACCACCACCCCATCTCTGTCCTCCCTCTTGGAATCACACAACCCCACCCCTCCTTCATTAATGCATATCCAAAACCCTTTTCTGTTTCAACACCATGAAAATGACCTCAAATCTTTCACCTCCCCATCCCCATCCCACTCCCTCTTCCCAACAATAACTGGCTGCTTCCAAACAAATGATCCCTCCCCTAATTCCAACACAAACCCCATCATCTTCCCCACAATAAACAACAAAAACAACACAGAAATCAATGCAAGCCCATCACCATCATCATCGCTCTTGAGATCCCTCCTCCTCTCAAATCAAGATTACTTCACTATTCCCAAACAGTGCAAGACAGAAGCCATCTTTTCCCAAATTGATCAGCACCCACTACCTGACCCTCATTCTAGCTTGGGCTACCACTGGGGATTAGAAAAGACTAATCATACTCACCGAATCACTTCCTCCTCTTCTATCCACTGTCAAAATCCCATCCCCAATCTTGGGTTGGATTTTAATGCAAATGCAACAGTGGGCTTCTCTTCATTAGCAAATGGTGTTGGTACTAAACTAGCTGCGGGTGGTACAATTACCACCTCATCATTGGCTGCTTTCAACAAGTCTGGATTTCACCAGATGCTCCTAGATATGATGTAAACTGCTATGTAGATGTTATCTATATATAGATGAAATATATCCATTATTATTATATTATGTTGGCAAACACAAGAGGTTGATCTAGGTATTTATTTCTTCTTTATTGTAAAACTAAAGTAAAATTGTTCTATTTGTTTATGTACGTTCTTGGGGTTAAAGTGTAACAGAGAATTGGGTAGTGGAATGAAAGGATGAAGAATGTGGGGTGGTGGTTGATGGTGGTGGGATTTGACAAGTTGATGGGATTGGGAGCTGTTTAGAGACTTTTGACATCACCAAACATGTAAGGTATTTATTAGATGATTGATGATGGGAAATGGGTCCCTTCATCTGCATGGATGAGCCAGAGAGTAGGGAGCAGTGTGTACACACCTATAGCTATATAGCTAGGATTTTTCTGTAGGATCTGTCAACCCCACCCAACCCCAAGGTTTTGTTTGTAGACAGACCATAGTATCTAGTAGATACTTGTAGTGACATATAGTATAGATTGTGTACCTAGAGGATGGATCATATCATTGGGGCATTTTGAATGGGAATGATGCGCTATGTATGAACTTCCATGCCAAATGGAATTTAGCATTTCTTTACCCCCACAATTATTTTCCTAAAACTCATGACCAAACTTAACTAAACATGCCTCTGCATGTTAGGTCCGCCCCTCGAGCACCAAACAAGAGGGAGCTTTGCTTGCAATCAAATCATGACCATCAAATTACGCTAGGCAAGGCAAACCAACTGTTGAAATTTCACAATGTCAGGCTCAGAGCACCAATACCAACACCGATCAAATAAATTATGGTGTAAATAACATACTGACCAATGTATAAAAGATAGTACTGTTTTAGTTTTCCATGATAACAATTATATTATGCAAAAAAAAAAAAAAAAAAAATTGCTTTCAGAACAATAAAAATGAAACAAAAGAAGTACACGGAGACATGAGTTATATGCATGCAGGGATGGAAGAAAATTTGTCAATTATCGTCTCCTCTTAGGGGCCGAGCGAACCGATGTACCATCTTTAACTAGCCTAGCATCTTCAACGTGGAGGGATACCCGCGTGTCATAAGGATGTATACATATTCTAGTTAAAAAGGCAAATCATTCTACACAATCCAAGTCGTGTTCCGTTGAGTTGTAAAATATAAGTCTCATTTAAAAAAAAAAAAAAAACAAATATGTTATAGCTATTTCTTTAAAGTGCATGTAAGGTACAACGAAACTATTTATTTGGGGAATGTGGGAGTCTATACCAAAAAAATGTTTACTTTCTTTTTGGTGAGAGATGCACTATGAAAAATATACAATTTCTATTCATACATCTTTTTTGGAGTATGTTTCAATTCTCCTTTGGTTTATTAACTTAGCTTGACACCAAATCAAATCAAATCAAATCAAATAAACTTCAGAGGTAAAAGAAGGATGGCAACTCTGAGTCTCTGAAGGAGAAAGAACCGAACTTCAGAGGTAAAAGAGGGATGGCAACATTTAAAGGTGAAAGAAGAGCTGAAAATGTACAAAGCCAACTGTGTACCTAATAAAAAAAGACTCTTTGAAAACATTAGGATCTTTTTTTCTGAAATATTGCACATGCTATTGACATTAGAAATCTTGCTCAAGAATTCTAACAAAGCACCAAAGCTGGAATTGCAACTGCACATACCCACACACAGGAGAGAAAAGTTTGCCTCAGTTGCCAATGATCATATGCATGGAATGAATGTACGAGATTTGACCCAACCAGATTTTGATTAAAGAGTAAAGTCATCGAATAGCTCAACCCTCAATATGTGGACAACCTGTCTAGAGTAAATTTCAGATTCTCAGATCCATGAAAGCACCGACGAGTGTCATTTATCTTCAGAATCGAAGGCAAAGAAATTGCTCTGCTCCAAAGAACATCAACTTTGGTTTGTGCTGCCAAATATTAGTTTATTTTACATTTTTTTCACACCCACAAATGGAGGAGAAAGTCTACCTTCTAAGAGGTTACATCTTACGGAGGAGCATCAAGCTTTGTATGTGAAAAATGACTAGTTATGTACTTTCAATAATCAATGGAGCATGCACAGAAATACTACACGACCAGACAAAAGATTAGTCTGCTTCATCCAACAAGATAGAAAAGATTAATGAAAGGAAAAAAAACATACGAACTTACCTTCACAAGACCAACTTTTCATTTAATCATAAGCTAAGTCAATAAAGCTTATCACAAACAAAAAAGGCACATAGTTACTTGAAAGAAGCAGAACAGTTTCAAACTCTCATATGGCTACAACTGGAATACGGTAACACATTTGCCATTGAGTTTATTAGATGCCCCGTCCATCCATCAACAGATATCTGGACACTCCAACGCCATGTTTTCAAGTACTTAAAAGTGCCTGTTTCAAGAAAAACACTATACCGTTAAGTGCAGCATATCATTCGATCTAGTTCCTGTTCAGTAAGCGACTTGTGCATGTGTAGAACATTCCTAAAGATTGGTTGGCTCATGCTTGCACTGTCAGGCTAGCCAACTATTGATATTATGATCTAGTGATCACACTTGCTTCATTGAAGCCAGATGGTTAGGTTCACCCAAGATATTGGCTATTTATATTGAATCAGGATACATGAAAACATGTAGTATTGCATAAACAGTATTAGAAGGGAGTTAGGGTTCAGCTACTCCGTTAGAATATTTTACTCCATATATTTCATATGTAGGCACCATATATTATGTGTGGCAGTTTCTAGTCTTGAATTCAATCCGTCAGCAGTGTCTCATACCACAAATCATTAGGACGTACGCAAAATGCTCAGCAACAATAATAAAAAGATTCTCCGTCAATCGCCTTAAAACTTACGAACAAACAATCCAAAACTCTACTCCCTCTGTCTCAAATGAATGCATTTTCTTTATTGAAAATTCACAAAAGATTCTATCAGATTAAATGTTTTAGATTCTAAATTTCCAATCACCGTAAGAATACTTAGCAAACTATCAATAACAATTTCATTAAACTTGCAATAACAAGGATTTTTTTTCATAAATTTGAATAAAGTTTAATCAAATTGACTTAAATTTGTCAAAAAATGAACACTCGTTTTGGGACGGAGTGAGTACTAGTTATTAAAAAAATAAAGAATCTTAAATGAGAGATAGAATTAAAGGAGAAATAAAAAAAGGCAAGCTGCGAGTTGCATCATATTTTCATGATCACGTTTGATGAAACATAACTCATGGTTCTATGAGTGTAAATTTGGGTTGAGAGGGTCTTCATACCTTTAAAACATGAGTTCGTCGTCAATATCCTATTTTATTTAACTAAACGCTAGCAGTACTCATAGTTATTAAAGACGCAAAACGGCGCGCGCCTGGGGCGCAGGAGCAGGCGGGCGCACCATCTGTGCCTTGACAGACCTAGGCGGGGCGCTGTTCATAAGGCGGGGGAAAGGCGCGCCGTTTGACAAGGCGAGTGCCTTGAATAGGTGCGCCTAAGGCTCCAGGCGCAGTTAAGTGTGTATTGGTATTAAAACTACGTAGTTTTGGCTTTTTTAGGGTTTAATAAAGTAAGTAAATAAGCATTCATATCAGTCGGCTCTTTCTGGAAAGAAAATCGAAGAAGGAAGAAAGAAGCTCCGACAGTCGCTCCCTTCAGGACTCCCTTCCGCCACCAGCCACCCTCCGGCGACCCTCCACGACTTCAATACTTTCGGGTATGTTTTTTTTTTTTTTTTTTCGTTTCTGCTCTTCTTCTTCTTCTTCTCTTCTTCTTCATTATTCTGCTCTTCTTCTTCTTCTGATTCTCTTCTTTTTTCTGCAGTCTGCTGCTCTTATTCTTCTTTTTCTTTCTGCAATTTTTTTTTTCATTTGTTTTGGCTGTCAGACTATGATTCTCTTGTCTGTTATTCTCTCTTTTTCTTTTCTTTTTTTTGGTTAGTGAGTAATTATGGCTTCAAGTTCAGCCAGAGATCCGGGATGGAATTATTGTTCTACAGTTGATCCTACCGGCAAAGATAAGAACAAGCTTCAATGTATTTTTGCACAAAGGTGCTGAATGGCGGAATACATCGACTTAAACAACATTTGGTTGGAGGGCATCGCAATGCTAGTGAGTGCAAGAAGTGTCCTAGCCATGTTAAGGAAGAATTGGGGCAATATATGATTCAAAAAATCAGCACTAAAGCCGATATCTTGGCTGAAAAAAACTCGGAACGGGATAATGTGTGTTTGAAAGGTGAGTTGCCCGAATTTGAAGTGACAAGCAAATTTCAAACTCCAAGTAGTCAAGCTTCGCGCCCTTCTTCTATTCCCGAAATGCCGCCACCGAGTAACACTAAGAGAAAAGGGGCCATTGATCTTTATTTCTCTCCAAATCATGAACTAGCTGCCCAAAAAAAGAAGCAGAAGAAGATGATAATGCCACAAAGAAGCAATTGAGGGATAGGGCATGTACATATATCGCGAGATGGATGTACGATGCCAAAATTGCTTTTAATGCGGTGAATTACAAGAGCTTTCATGGTTGAAGCAATTGGGCAATATGGCCCGGGCATGAAACCACCGAGTTTTCACGAGGTGAGGATTCCCTTGTTGAAACAAGAGGTGCAATCTGTTAATGAGATAGTAAAGGAGCACAAACAAGAGTGGGCAAAGAAAGGGACATCTATAATGTGTGACGGTTGGAAGGATAAGATAGAGAACTTTAATCAATTTTTTGGTGAATTCTTCCAAGGGCAGTGTGTTCATTGAATCAATAGATGGTTCAGATTATTCCAAAACAGGGGAGAAAATGTTTGAGCTCCTAAGTAAGAAAGTGGAGATGGTTGAAAAAGACTATGTTGTTCAAGTTGTCACGGATAGTGCTTCGAACAACAAGCTAGCCGATATGTATTTGGTTTCAATATTATTCAAGTACATTTTTTAAGTGTTAAATGTCAAGTGTTTAATTTTAATTAAGACGAACATATTTCTTTTCTATACAACACGTGACTTATTGATGGCCAAGTATCCTCATCTTTATTGGACCCCATGTGCGGCTCATTGCTTGAATTTGATACTCAAAGATATCTTTAAAAAGCCACTTTTGAAGAAAACCCTCCACAAAGCCATGAAAGTGAATTCTTTCATTTATAGTCGGCCGGGAGTTATAAACATGATGAGGAAGTTCACTAACAAAGAGATTCTAAGGCCAGCAAAAATGCTTCAATCACACTTCCAAGGCTTCATGAATTGAAAGCCAACTTGCGGACCATGTTTGTGTGAGAAGATTGGAACAAAAGTAAGTGGGCAAAAGAGTTGGGTCGTAAACAAGCCAAAGAGGTCATTCTTAGTCCTGCATTCTGGAGGCATATTTTGTTTGCGCTTAAGGTGACTTGCCCACTTATTAGAGTTCTTCGGATTGTTGATGGCGAGAAAAGGCCTGCCATGGGGTATATTTATGAGGCAATGGATAGAGCTAAGGAACCAATTGCTAAGTCTTTCAAAGGTGATGAAGTCAAGTATAAAGAGATCTTTGAAATCATAGATGCACGATGGAATATCCAGTTACATCAACCTCTACATGCAGCCGAATACGTCTTGAATCCCGAATTCTTTTACAAGAATAAAAAATTGAAGAGGATCAAGAAATTCATGATGGACTGTACTCGTGTATTGAGCGCAGCTTGTACCAGATGCTGCCTTATGAGATAAAATCAGTGAGGAGCTATCAATTTATACGAAAGCTGAGGGTCTCTTTGGTAGGACTATTTAATTACTAACTGTCTCTAAGTATCTTCTATAATTTTACTTCTACTGCAATATCAATAATAATAACTAAGTTAATGTGAACATTTGATAGCTGATTGGTGGGGTGCATATCGTAGTTCAACTCCTACTCTTCAAAAGTTCGCCATTAAAGTTCTTAGTCTGACATGCGGCTCGTCCGAATGTGAGCGAAATTAGAGTTTTTTTTAGCATGTAAGTGATATAAAGTTCACTTACATATTGATATAAAGTTCTTGTTTTAATCTAATTTGTTGAAAAATAAAAATTTTGCAGCTTCATAGCAAGAAGCATAATAGGTTAACTCAATCTCGCTTGAACGATCTAGTATTCGTGAAATACAATAGAGCGTTGAAGCGTAGATACAATGCACGGGACACAATTGATCCCATTTTACTTCATGAAGTTGATGACAGCTACGAATGATTGACGGGAAATGTGGAGGATGAGGATGATGAGCTCGTCTTCGAAGATGAATCGTTGACGTGGAGTTCGGTTGCTAGAGCTGTTAGAGTTGGAGAGCCAACTCATCTTACGCGATCGACTCCAAGAAACTTGAGGCTGGGGACTTCTACATCTCATCTTCACCTTGTAGATGAAGAAGATGAAGATGGAGATGATGAGGATGATGAGATCGAATTTAAAGAGAACAATGAAGCATATGTGGAAGAAGATGGTGATGATGTATTTGAAGATGATGATTGATATTAGAATCCTAGGATTGAGATTTATTGCCCTTTTGTTTGAACTTTGACTTATATTTATGCTTGTTTAGACTGATTTCGTGATTGATTGCATGTTTAGAACATCTTTTTTCTATTTATGACTAATAGTGTTGTTTTAATTCACTACTTGAACTTAATTTATTGCTTATGCCGATGTTGTGCATGACTATATTGATTTTTTAGTAAATTTTAAGCATTTTTGTGCGCCTTGCTTTGCGCCTTGCGCCTAGGCTCCGGGCACACCTTATGCGCCTTGGGTTTTTAATAACTATGGCAGTACTGAACATTCATTTATAGTATCTTTTGTTTCGACAACTATCCTAGCGCACTGAAAGTTGGGAAAGGGTGGTCATTGAGACAAAACATACTACAATTGGTTCTTAAAGAGTGTCTTTAAGACACATGTTAGCAAGCCCTTAGGCCAAATCAAAACCACTTGTGGAGCCAGATGGCTTAGCATGATTTCAGTTTTTGGCTTTTGAGAAACCGATGTATACAGATTGGTTTTAACACTGAGATGGCAGAACTGGTAATGCGCACATCCCTATGCTGCATTGTATGCCTGTTAGCTTATGTGGCACCATAGTTGTCAGAGGCCCTCGACTTGGAAGCTTCAGCGCTTTGGGCCTTTGAGGCATCAGCCCATTTCAAAAAAAAATTACACTTTGACCCCTTTTCAGAGCTAGCTTACGTCTCTACAGTCCCTGGGCCAAAACGACATATTCCCAATGACTAAATGACGCTAACCTAAAGACCTAAACCTGACAACACTTGAGCGACCCATCATATCGTTTTTTCAATCGGGACGGAGGAGAAAAGAGAACGATGACTTCCGGCGACTGAAGGAGGAAGAGGGACGACCTCTGGCGACTGAGGGAGAAAGGGAGACTATCGTCGACCTCTACCAGATTGCCGGCGATCTCGAACGACGCGGGTGACTTTAGTACTTTACCAAATAATGAGTTATTTCATTCTCGCCCTAATTTTTCAAGTTTGCCCAAATTTCTTCTTCTTTTTTTCTTTTTGGCTTTTGGTTTTGCTCTTTCCATCTCTCCCATTTGCTTTCCAGATATTCCAGCTGAGAGTTCCCTTCTTTTTTTTTGCCACTGCAGAACGGCAGGCTCGTCTTCTAGGAGTAATTCTAGGAGAACGGATCCAGGATGGAATAACGTAACGTTAGTGGAAGCAAAGAACAATAATACAATTTATAACTTTTTTAGGAAAAGAGTCGATGGTGGGATTTTCAGGGCTAAGTTATATCAGACTAGACAGTGCAAAGGAAGAAATTACATGTTATATGGCATCATAATTGTATGACAATTTAATCCTTATTTGATATCTTAATGAATGTTGGAATTCATGCTACTATCTAGGT
Source organism: Lobelia cardinalis (assembly GCA_028566635.1). Classification (NCBI taxonomy): domain Eukaryota; kingdom Viridiplantae; phylum Streptophyta; class Magnoliopsida; order Asterales; family Campanulaceae; genus Lobelia; species Lobelia cardinalis. The sequence continues at coordinate 16,798,326 of JAOWAN010000043.1, read as the reverse complement.
AATTCCATATATATTGTCATTTTTTAATACTATATATATTTTTGATAATTTTTCCCCTATATTGTTGCCTTTTTTTTCGCGCCACGCATTGTGGTCGCCCCAGGTACGAAACGCCTCACTTTCACTTTTCGCCTTCGATAACTATGTGTGGCACTCACAAGACAAAGACAGCCACAAGGAACATGCATAATACTCAACAAGCTAAAATATGTCGGGTCCTACTGACATACAGAAACCATAATCTGCTATTCTGCTCTATATCTCAAAGCTTATTGGTAGAATAATAAGGCTAGGTCATCATAAAGTACTCATGTTCACTTTAATCAAAAAGAAAAAATAGTGCTCATGTCCACAAGACATAAACGAATGTGGGGATGAGTGTCGGTCTTCTACACTAATGGGTATCCGATCCAAGTAGCCAAGTGCCCAAGTCTATTTAGCATAGCCTACTTCAAGCTTGATTGAGATTGATAATAACACACTTCCTAATGGGTACACTAAGAGGTCTATGTTGTATCTAGCCGAACCATCTTAAACGATTCTCTCTGATTTTCTCTATAATAGAAGTGACTTTTACAGTCCCACATAGTTGTTCATTTTGAATCTTATCTTTCCTAATTTTACCGAGCATTAATTTTAGCATTTGCATTTAGGCGACTCTCCTATTGCTCGAATTTTTTTCTTAGTATACCAACACTAAGTTCAACACCATAGCATGGGTCTAATAGCTATCATATAAAATTTCCTATGACATTGATCGGTAAATGTCGACGTCTCTGTGCACAGCATCCGAGTCTTACTTTATCCTCTTTTTTTCCACAATGCTCTTCATTATTCATGAGCACTGCCATAAGATTTCAGTACATTATCAAGAAGTAGGATACTTTGTACGACCTCGACTGCAGGATCACAAGAGCAAATATAACTAGAGGGCATCCACCTTGATATCCAAACTTGAGATTTCATTCCACCAAAGTGGTACTTTGGTTCAGAACTTACTAATAACCTAGTCTGCGAAGTATGTCATGCCATCCAATCATCTAGACCCTGGCTATATCTATAAATGAAAACAAGCACAAAAAAGACAGAAAAAACTCAATCCCTATTCCCTACGTCACATCACTAATCGATAGCTAGGACAACATTCCCTCGTAAAATGTCACATTTACCTTTTCATGGTCAACTCAGCCACTTCTCAAATGAATAGATATAACCAGCATTTGATTTTGAGCATGACCACCATCAAGTAGCATGTGCCACATTTACAGCTTGTCAATCAAGCGGCAGAAATATAAACAGTCATGTGAAATTGACTTTGGGAAAGAAAAGAAGTGAACACCCGTGAAGCAAAAGAAACCTAATATCAATGTACCTCTAATCTGACTCCAACATCAGTAAAAAGTTTGACCTATAATCATTGTTAGAAGACTCTCCTTGGTCAAGCCCCAGCCCACAACCACCATTCAGCACACACAGCCACCAACAGCACACACACTAATTCAAAGTGTGTGTGCTGCCGTTAATCAATCAAACAAAAGTCAAATATTCATATTGTAACTG
>JAOWAN010000043.1:16768226-16780097 GCA_028566635.1 Lobelia cardinalis | reverse complement strand
AAATGGGTAATCTGGCATTTTGTCATTAGAAAACCCCAGAAAAAAGGGAAGAGAGAAGAAGACAACAAATATAAATGGGTATTTTGGTAATTTGGTCGGTTCCCTTAACATTTGGTTCTCTGTATATAACTATATCCGAAAATTGTTGAGGATATTAGTCAATTACACAACACTTTTATATTAGTTGGTATATCGAGTACACTCCTTGTTTGTTAGGAGTGCTCATGAAGCAACTCTTTTACACTCTCTAGATTTGCTAGTGAGTTGGAAGAAAATCGATTTATTTATTTCATTAATTTAGGATTCAAATATGGTATGATCAATCTATTTTATGATTTTAAAATTTTTTACATAAATTATCAATTTGATCATGTACAATTCCCGCTTAAGAAAATAATCTGAAATATTCAAAATTAAATTTTATCGGTGAATTCTATACATCAAACGAAATTGTTGAAATACAGTAATGTACATATAAAATTCCTTTAATGTATATAAAAATGTTTTGCAATGTACATTCAGATCAGAACTAATATATATAAATAGAATATTTATAATGTATATAGAGATGATCACCAATAATGCACATATATAATGCCTTTAATGTACATATAAGTCAGAACTAATAAATATAAATTATGTTTACCTAATGAATAATTGCAATGTACATACAAGTCAGAACTAATAAATATAGATTATGTTTACCTAATGAATAATTGCAATGTACATTAGTACATACATGTCAAAATTGATGAATATTTGTTCATATATACACCTATGTACATTCACATACACTATTATATACATGAAGTTACATAACTATGTTCATTAAAATACACATCTATATATATACATTCATATACACACTAATGAACATTACGATACAAACTTATGTATATTAAGATACACATATATGTACATTGACGACGGAGTATGCAATTTGTCTACCGGAGTTTGTTGAAGGGGACAGAATTATGGTTCCAACCTCCAAGTAGGGGTGGAGTCGAGGCCAACCGATGAACGAATGTCACATTCCTCGTCGTTATGATCTCCCGGCTTCTTGTCCAATTGGTGAGAGACTGATGATTCAGAGTGATTCTTCGGAGCATCCTCCTCTTCCTCATATCCCTCATGTGAGCCGCCAAAGTCGTTGAGGAGCTTCTGAAGGTCATCTTCGAGGGAGGAGCGCATAGGTTGATCTGCGAGAAGACATTTGAGCTTCGAGCTAGAATGGGATGGTCTGAACTGTTGTTGTCGTCATCATAATCGAAGAAGCTTTTGTCGCGGTTTCATTCCCTTCTTTTGATGTCATCGTTAGCTTTTAGGGTTTCAATCAAAATGGGGCAAGTAATTGTCTTTCTATCGTCGGTAGGAAGAGAGTAGAAACTAGTTTATTGGTATCGAATTAAATTTTGGGAAGAGAATCGTTGAATGAAGAGAGATATTGAAGAAGAAGATTGAGTTAATTTAGAAGTGTGTTTAAGTTATATTTTTGGTGCATTTTTTACGCCAAGTTAATAAGGAGTGTGAGAAAAATTTGGGGAGGTAGAGCACGTGCTATACAAAACTTTTGGGAGGTGATACTTTTAATTTGGAGTGCTTTGGTGCACCTTATAATTTGTGCTTTTATAACACACAATTTTATTTCATGTTATAAATTACTAAATCGTGAAGAGTAAAAAATCGCACCAAATCGTGTTCATGATGTCACCCCAGGGCATATGGCGCAGTGGCAAAGGGGAGGGCGGATAGGGCTCAGCGCGGTAGTGTGCAGGGTTCGATTCCCCGCAAGGTGGAATTGACTCTGTTGCAAGCGGGAGTTACCTAAGGGTTAAGAGTCTGGGCCTATTCGTTAGCTCTCCACCCTGGCTCCTGCGCTGGGTTGCAGTCTCAACCTTTTTAAATAAGGGGGCGAAAAACTCACCGAGACCAAAAAAGCTCATTGATATTTGTTGGACTATCAAGCAGAAGAACATGACACTGTACTGAAGAAGAAAGGAAATAAATGCACATCAATAATGAAGCTTGAGAGTGAGAGAAGAACAAACAAGGAAAAAGCAAAACCTGAGGAGGATCTAAAATTGCCATCAACCCTTGTGAATTTCATTTGGACCATTTGGGACATCAAGAATGGTCCGTTGGTTTGGTTACCCATAAAAACTTTTTTGTACTTTTCCCCACCCACCCTTTCCATGTTCTGTGTCTGTTTCTTTTTTAATGAACCTCAAAATTCCTTCCAAAATTTCCTTGCCACCAAACACTCATCAAGGCTGTATGGTTAGGGTGGTGTAGGCCAAAAGTTAGAAACTTGTTATAAAGTTTGTTTTGTAAAACTCTGGTTCTAGAATAGCATGAATTACTGTTGGTGGAGTATTAGTATTACTAGGGTTGAATTTAGTGAAAGGAGTTGGCTCTCAAGTGTAATGGAGGAGGGTTTAGACAGAGGTTGAATGGTTGCTATGTCCAACTTGGGTGGGTTTTAACTATCTAGTAGCTTTCTCTGTCTCTGGTCCACATTTTTTTCGAAGATCGGAATCGTTAACGGGTTCTGATACCGTCCGGTTCCTACTTGGGCTTTATACATTATAAGATTCCATTCAAGAAATTCAAGTTAGTTTTTCAGATACTTTTGGCACATTTGATGCAAAAAGGCTTTTCTGGGATAGCATTTCTATGATCTTTTTGGTTCTTAAAAGGTTAGTTTTACCTTTGTTGTGAAAGATGTTTGAATTATCCTTACTGAGTTGTTTTAGCATCTGCCTTTTTCTATTATAAACTTTGGAATCCTTTCATTAGGTAGTGCATTGGCTGCCATCAATTGTGCTTATAAATCTGGAGGTGCATAATCATTGAGTTTGTTAGTCATTTTCTAAATCCACTAATTCCAGTTTTATTGAATTTTATTTTCTGTAAGGTTCATTGTTTCAATTTGGGGTTCAATTTAATTGCAGGAGACAATGAAGGGTGCTGCTCTTGTGGCCATTGTTGCCACAATTGGCAACTTCTTGCAAGGTTGGGATAATGCTACTATTGCAGGTACAATTTCTTCTTCTGAAATTTTTCTTTTTGTATCAGCATTATGTATACAAAGTTAAGTTTTTGACTGAAACGTTGAAAATCCAAATCCAAGCCTTGGAGTTGGCGTTGTAGCTCATTCATGGTTGAAATTATGGAATGTAAGTGATTTTTTTCTTTCCAGCTCTCAAGCGATAAGTCTATGTTTCCGAACACAGGTCGAATGATACTCCCAGGCATTCTTTTGAATATGGCATAATCTATTTTGTGGTGTTTAACACTTCCCCTAAATTTCACAAATATAAGGTCTCATGAACTTCAAGAGTTTTCACTAGCAATTGTTTAATTTGGCTTAGTACGAAAATTGTATAAAACATTCAAACATGGACCCTGAGCAAAAACAAGTGAGTAATTCATATGTTGCTGGTTGCTGTGGAAAATGGTCACTGCTATGCATTTAATTAGAGAATTCAGTATCCGTTTACCTGTCAAATTTTCCTGTATAGACACATACCTTCAGTTCTTTTTCCTTAAGGAAAGAAGTGATCAGGGAGGTTAGTCCAGACAATCAGTTAAAAACTATATCTTACTGTGTTCCAGGAGCTGTCGTGTACATAAAGAAAGAACTCGCTCTGGGAACTACTATAGAAGGGATGGTCGTTGCCATGTCACTTGTTGGAGCGACACTAGTCACAACTTGCTCCGGACCCATATCAGATTGGCTTGGTCGCCGCCCAATGCTTATACTCTCATCAATGTTCTACTTCGTCAGTGGTTTGATAATGCTGTGGTCACCAAATGTATACATACTCCTTTTAGCGAGGCTGTTAGATGGATTTGGAGTCGGTTTGGCTGTTACTCTAGTTCCTCTCTACATTTCCGAGACTGCCCCATCCGAAGTAAGGGGGTTGTTAAATACCCTCCCACAGTTCTCTGGGTCCGGTGGATTGTTTTTGGCGTATATTATGATTTTTCGGATGTCGTACAACGCTTCACCGAGCTGGCGATTGATGCTAGGTGTTTTATCTGTTCCCTCGCTTGTTTATTTTGCTATGGTGGTGCTGTATTTGCCAGAGTCTCCTCGATGGCTCGTGAGTAAAGGAAGGATGGTTGAGGCCAAACGAGTCTTGCAGAGACTTCGTGGGAGAGAAGATGTTTCAGGAGAGATGGCTTTGCTGGTTGAAGGTTTGGCAGTTGGACGTGACACATCAATAGAAGAATACATAATTGGACCAGCCAATGAACTTATGGACAGTCAAGAATCTGTTGCCGATAACGACCAGATCAAGTTGTATGGATCCCAAGCGGGACTCTCGTGGGTAGCCAAATCAGTCACCAGGCAGAGTACTCTTGGCCTTGTTTCGCGTCACGGAAGCATTGTCAACCCTAGTGTTCCTCTCATGGACCCTCTTGTGACTCTCTTTGGCAGTGTCCACGAGAAGCTTCCGGAAACAGGAAGTATGCGAAGCACGCTTTTCCCCAATTTCGGCAGCATGTTCAGTACAGCTGGTCCCCAAATTAGAGATGACGAGTGGGATCAAGAGAGTGTCCAAAGGGAAGGCGATGGTTACACGACAGAGGTCGGTGGAGAGTACGACTCAGATGACAACTTGCAGAGTCCGTTAATCTCTAGGCAAACAACCAGCATGGAGAACGACATGCCTATGCCACCACCTCCTTCCCATGGAAGCATTTTAAGTGTGAGAAGGCATAGTAGTCTGATGCATGAAAATGCTGGAGAGACAGCAAGCAGTATGGGCATCGGCGGGGGTTGGCAATTGGCATGGAAATGGTCAGAGAGAGAAGGTGAAGATGGAAAGAAAGAGGGAGGTTTCCAAAGGATTTATTTGCACCAAGAAGGGATTTGGGGTGGTGTCTCCAGGCGGGGATCTATTATTTCACTTCCTGGTGGCGATGCTCCTGAAGAGGTAGAGTTTATCCAGGCTGCTGCTCTGGTAAGTCGGCCTGCTCTTTATTCAAAGGACCTTATGGGTCAGCGTCCTGTGGGACCGGCGATGGTTCACCCGTCCGAAATTGTTTCCAAAGCGCCTAGTTGGACTGCTCTCCGGGATCCAGGAGTCTCCCGTGCACTGTTAGTCGGGGTTGGAATTCAGTTGCTTCAGCAGGTACACTACGTTTCCTTTCCAAAGTTTCTTCCAGTTTCTGTTGTGGTGTTTGTTTCTCATAGAGTAGTTTGATTTTGTGTGTCCAGTTCTCAGGCATAAACGGAGTTATGTACTACACCCCGCAAATCCTTGATCAGGCTGGGGTTGGAGTTCTTCTGTCTCGCCTTGGCGTCGGTTCAAATTCGGCCGCTTTCCTCATTAGTGCAATCACGACTTTGTTAACGCTTCCTTGTATAGCACTTGCCATGAGACTGATGGATATCTCTGGCCGAAGGTAACCTTGCCTATCCCCATTTCTGGGTAATTTTTCCAAAACTTACAAGAGTTTTGAGGTAGTTTTATCAATGTTTCAGGACTCTGCTGCTCATAACGATCCCCATCCTGATACTCTCACTCATTATCCTAGTCATTGGCAACGTTTTCAACCTGGGATCAGTGCCTCATGCCATTGTCTCGACCATCTGTGTTGTGGTCTACTTCTGTTGCTTCGTGACAGCGTATGGACCGATCCCCAATATCCTCTGCTCAGAGATCTTCCCTACTCGTGTCCGTGGGCTCTGCATTGCTGTTTGTGCTCTGGTTTACTGGATTTGCAACATTATTGTGACCTATACATTGCCCGTGATGCTTTCCTCTATTGGCTTAGCCGGAGTTTTTGGCATTTACGCTGTCGTGTGTACCATTTCTTGGATGTTCGTCTACTTGAAGGTTCCTGAAACAAAGGGCATGCCGTTGGAAGTTATTACGGAGTTCTTTGCTGTTGGTGCGAGGCAGACTACTGTTGCCACTGCCTAGCGAGCGAATGAAGGGAAGATTGTTTCTAAAGCTGTTCCGCCATGGAAGTTGCAAGAGATGACATTCATCATTGCCCTCGAGGTTTATGTAAACCATAATAATTCGTTTAAAAATAAATAAGATACCATTATTAGATTTATACATTTTTATTCACAGGTTAATACAGTTCACCTTTTAAACTGGAAATTCACCATCACTGAACTAATTACAAAAAATGTGTTTTGATCAACCCTACATCCAGATTAACACCCACAGAATAGAAAGAGGAAACTTGCCGTTGAAAATGCAAGTACTTGGCAATTACATATACATAATCTATGACTTGGAGACTCTTTATACACAGTCCAGCCGTCACTATTTTCAGCAAACTGTCTTCGTCGGTATACGAAACGAATCAAAATCTAGCATTCGAAGGAAATTGATATCCTGTACCCTTTCTTTAGCGAAAGTTAAATATGAGACATGGGCAGGCACATATTCTACACATAGGAATCTTTCTGGCATATGGAAGTCGTACATCATGGTGTCTGCTTCTCTTCAGAGGTTGAACTGCTCTCAACAGAATTGACTTCTTGATCAGTTCGTTGAGATTTTGAGCTTGCTTGACCATTAGACGAGTTCTGCTCTGCATGCTGATCATCTGCCTTCAGATGAGGCTTGAACGGCCTTTCAAAATTCCTAGCAGTACCGGGATCAATCACTAAATTGCTGAACTTTTGATCCTGCAAACACATTGTTCGTATCAAAGCCCAACTTATTACTATTATTATGATTATTATCATAGGTTATCTGTTCGAAAATTAGTGGGTGCTTTTGCTTACACTTTGTAATGCTTCGAGCTTTTTCTGCAGTGCCTCGTGCTCAGCCTGGATTCGAAAAGGAACCCCATGCTTCTGATAGACGTTGTTCTGTGCCAAATTTTCATCAATGTCACTAACAGTAGTGGCAAAAGGATGGTTTGCAGGAATCCATCTAACTGTATCAGGGTCCACATCAGGGGGTACTGAATCTCCTTCTTTGAGAAATGTTGTGGGCCTTTTCCACTGGTATGCACGTGATCTCCGTTTCTGATGGATAGTTTGCTGCTCTCTAGTAAGAGTAACCGGAGCTAAACGGTACACCTTTCCGCACATTTCTACAGTTGTATTGCTCTTACCAACTTTCACTAATGGGTTATTAAATGGATCTTCATACTTGAGAGGCTCGGATCTGCCAGATAAAAAGTTTCAAATTGAAAGAGATCGCTCACTTCTAACTTTAATTACCATCATATAGAAAATGAACAAGACAGTGAGTACACACTCCCGGAAAAACAGAGAAAATAAAAGGTTGAGAAAGAAAGGGCTAGAATCATACATGCCTCTTCTATCAGATCTCAGCTGGCCACGCCTGACCAGATCAGCCACAGAGCCAGGGCGCTGGTACCTTGACTTCTTTACCACATAAACTCTCAATGCAATAACCAACAGCGTTGCCATGGCACATAACCCTATCACAGGATTGTTACCAGGGAATCTTCTCCCCTGACAAAGAGAGATGGAAAACATCAATAACCGTTATGGCATCAACTATGAGAATACAATTACCAAATGAATAAGGAATATTACAGCATACATGGGGTAATCATTGAAACCTCATCACCTCTTTAAATGGAAAGTTGCACAACCAGATGACACATTGTGAATGTTTTTATATGAGGGCATAAGGATCATTGAAAATAAGTCTGCAAAAGTAGATTTCATCATTTCAGTAATAAGGCCTTCTCTCAGAATTTACAATGCATTGACAATTCAGGGTCTTCGGCCATTGACGACTACTCATCTAATGTGCAAAATATGTTTTAAGCTAAGAAATTACAGCTCAAGATTGATAAGGGTGGGATCGGCAACTTGATATATCATCACATTTGATATATACTGATATCACCTTGCTGAACGGGAACTTGAGATTGGTTGGGTAAATTCAAAAAACTCAATTTTTCTTGGACCCTACATGCCCCAATTCCTACCCATCTACCCTTCCTCTCCTCTCCTCCCTCTCCTCTCCCATCCCATCCTACCTTTTTCTCTTTCCTCTTTACCCATTCCTTTTTCACCTTTACCCTTCTTCCCAATATCACACCAGTTTCATCGAAGATGCTATCAAAAATTGGAGTACCACAATGTACCCACTTTCCAGACAAACCCCAAGGAAGCTAAAATCAAAGACAAAGAGAGTCACAGAGTTGATTTTGCCTTTTGTGGAAGGGCATTCGCTAAGCTGGTGGAGCATTGCTTTGAAGGCAATCTCAGGGGCCTTAATTACTACTTTTTGGCCTTGTTGGCTGCCGAACCCGTTTGGCAGGGCTTCGGTTCTCCCTGGTGGATGGCTCGGCGGTCGAAACTAATAATTCTAGAAATCAGTCGTATCCTTGTAGCAACAGAAACCATTTTGCCTAAATAAAAAATAATAATAATAAACAGATTCTAAGCTGTGAATCGAAATAGAGAAAAGAAAATTAGGGTGTGGATAAATGGAAGCATGAGAGAAAGAAAGAAAATGATGATTGATACTATCTAATTCCAATATGGAATATGTAAGGTCTATGAGCCATCGCTTAAAAACGGGCAATGTAAGAAAGCATTAATAAAGATTCATCCATACTAAAATGATTCTGTCCAAAGAACAAAAAAATCAAGAGCTTCGAGCCAATAAAGACTGAGAAGATTGACTCCCACACAACTTTCATTGAGCTCCACTGCAGAATTCTGACCTAAACATTAAGTAAAAAGCGATGAGAACAACGGAACCTGTGGATCTCAAAAAATCGATTGAACACGAATTCTAATCATTCATTGATCTGGATGGCGGAACGGACCCGAGACCAATTCATCTATTCGAAAAAGTTAGAAATTATGGCTATAATATAACCGAAATCAAAATTGGAGGATCGAGAGGATTCATGTTGGGTCGAGGGTTACAGAAGCAATGAGCGATAAGAAAGAATGACATATGTGAAAGAGTGGGATTGGGGATTAAATGAAAAAAGAGTGAGGAAAGTAGCATGTAGAAATGCTTCCATAAATCTGCGTTATAATGTGCTGAGTTTATGAGTTAATGACATGAGGTGACAAGGGAAACCCTCAAGTACGACATGGGGTAGCCACCACTTTTGCAAAGGCAAAAGGGTCCTTTCCCTGTAAAATCACTCACAACTCGTACTATTTTATTCACAATATAACATACATCTGATTTCTACAGTCAATCTCATCTCATGTCATCGTATATCAGCTTCCCAATCGGATTCTAAGAAATAAGAATTATCTTACAGAGAGAAGGCTCAGGGGTGTCAGGTCAGGTGTAACATACTTGATGTTTTTCTGGCAGGTTGTTAGTGATGTAATAAGAATTATCTTACAGAGAGAAAGCTCGGGGGACGTCAGGTATAACCGTATAATAAAGTCGATGTTTCTCTGATAGGTTGTTAGTGATGTCAGGTGCCCGTTTAAGGTTAGCTAAATGATTGATGATGTTACTCACTCTGTGTCCGGCTCTCATTTGAGTAAGTCAGACAGTTTGTTCTTATCAACCACGAAAATCAGTATTAGACTGCTCAAGACAGGATCAGATCGCAACTTATGTCTATCTTGTGGTCCCAGCTGAAGATTCTGAGCGCCTTCTTCTTGCTGATGCTGTCGGAGTCAGCTATGTTAGGATCTAGTTTGTTTGCTTTCTTTCCTTTGTAACTAATTAAAAAAACTAAACCAATAGAAGAGTTGCAAATTTCTGTCCTCCTCTGTATTCTTCCCTCTCTTTCCCTTTATCAATATTCATATTAACACCATCATTGCATCATCACCTGTAGGATTAGAATGTGCTAATTGCCAACTGTGGGTTAACAAGACCACCTACAGAATAACAACCAACTGTAAGTAGCTGTGAGAGAGTGCTACACCATGTTCGAACAACTCCACGTGTGGCTAAACCCCATTCACATGGAAATGGAAGCCAATGTGCATATCCCCAATATATTCATTTACTCCCAATGTTCCACAGAAAGCTGAAGACTGAGCTCTGAAAATTCAAACGTACAGAGGGATAACTAAAACACTCATTTTAGCAAAAGAACGTACTTAATTAAACTTGTTTTCTTTCAAATATGACGACGAAAGTCAGATCCTCACTGGAATTGCAAAGTTGGATTTTAAATATAAGACTCTTGAAATTCTATTCAGACACTTTGAGTGGAATGGAGTATATGTTAAAAAGGTTGGCACTCAAACTACTCTAAAAGCTTAAGCTACTTTGAGACTACCCAAATATAGCCGCTAAAACCATGGAGCATACCTCCAATATTTGTATTTACATAGAAATATTGAAATAAAGTAAGAACTAGCTGCTTGAAAACGACAGGGTTACTCAAAGCCTTACCAACGACATTGAATTTTCTCAACAAATATATATATATGTTTGATTTTTTGATAGAAACAGAAACTATTGAACACAAGAGTCGAGTAATTACCAAGAAAATAAGAGGAGGAAGAGATCCAATTGATTCATGCAGTGACTGCAGTCTGGCAACTGCATTGTTAATATCGAGCAGTTTCTTACTCTCCACTGTGACGGGAACACCCTCTTCCTTAATGCGGGTCCCATCATCACTAGAAGCTCTCAATACAAAGTCCTTATAAACCTTTCTCCTGCTCAAGAGTCGGTAACTACAGCCAAATTCCACTTCTGTCTTAAGTCCCACTACATTGGACAAGACGCGATGCTTCAATAAAAAAATGGATTGCTACAGTTAGAAATTGAAAAATACCCCGAATGTGCAAACAAAATTTGCAGAGAAACATACCCAGAAAAGAAAAGGAAATTTTGCGCGGAGTACTACATTAGACGAAAATCAATGCTTCAAAAGCAAATGGAATGCTACAACTAGGAGTTAAGAAATACCCAGAAAATAGAAGAGAAAAATTTGCAGATAAAGTTACACTGAAAAGGTGAAACTTTTATCCGAAATTTGACAAAACTCGATGCTTCAAAAATGCAAATGGAATGCAACAAATGGTATTAGAAAACACCCAAACGAAGTTCAAAATATCCCCATATAATCATACCAGGAAAAGTGTAATTGTACTATATTCAGCAAAATTTGATGCTTCAGAGAAATGGAATTCTACATTGACTGTATCCAACATTTATAAAAAAGAAATCGAATTTCGCACGTAAGAGAAACACCAAAAAAATTAAAGAATCTACAGTGAGCGATTGAGCATTAAAAACGATTGATTTCAATGAATACCACGAGGATAAAAATTCTATGCAAAAAATACCGGAATTGAGATAGCGTGAAGCTGTAGAGTACAGAATGAAGCCATTAATTAAAGGAGGATAGTGTCATTGTAGAATTTTTGAAGGTAAGATGCAGGGTTTAAAGCTAGAATTTAGGGTTAGATATTTTCAGTGATAGGGGTGCTTTGATTGGGGATTTCGGTATTCTTTGGAGCGAGGAGAGTTGGAGGCCACATTCCATGAGGATGATAGACAATTTTAGTAATACGACGCCGTTCTTTTCGAAGGACCCCGCCGCCGTGGAGGGAGAAAGAACTATCTATAGTTGATCAATTCTGTTGTTGCGAATGTCAATAAACTCGGTTGGATTAATGAAGATTACGAATAATCGTAGGGAGAAAGAACCTAAAATAATAAGATAAAAAGTTTAGGGGCGAGAGTAAAGTCGTATTCTCATTCATCTAAATAGGGCAAATACTATATACAGGGAACCTTAAATACAGGGAACTAAATATTCCAACGCTGTCCTTGCCCATCTCGTGTAAATATACACGAGATGCCCCATTTCATCTCGTCTATACTTACATGAGATGATTGCAATCCAAACTTTGTCCATCTCGTGTAATTATACACGAGATGACACATATCATCTCGTGTATACTTA
>JAOWAN010000043.1:16745999-16768126 GCA_028566635.1 Lobelia cardinalis | reverse complement strand
ACATATTTACAAGCAACATTAATAAAGGCGTCGTTACAAAATGAAGCTTGGAACTCCAAATGGCTCGGGGCCTAAAGAATTGCTGCTGTCGTTCGGTCGTGGCGTGCTGGATAGAATGAAAGGCATGGCATGGCCGTTTGTGAGGAAACGTGCACGCCAGCTGACCGGCATGGTCATGCTAAGGTGCATGTGCATGCCGACATGTCACGGGTCACGGTTGGCCGCTGGGAACCCCGTGACACTTCCCTTGCCTTCCCTTCTCCTCCAACCCATCATAACACAAGCCCAAAAGTAATAATTCCAATCACACCAAACTAAAAAGTATAAAAAGCTTCATCATCATCATCTCCTTTCCTCTTATTGTCTTAAATAAATCAACGGATTTCCAAGAAACATATGTTGTAGCACTTTCCCTCCAAGCAACTTCTCACTATTCAGTAGCGGGGTGTGCCGATTCCCCATTGAATTTAGGCTGTTATTATTAGTAGGGCTGATTAAAAATAATAATAATAAATAAACCGCACCAAATGATCGAAGAAAAACCCAAACTATTTCGATTTTGATTTCTGGTACTATCAAAATGGAGGATATGAACACCCCTAAATTTATTAACCAAGCTTTCAAATTTTGAGATTTTTCGTATTCAGTTAGGATAATTGAGCCGAGCTAATATTGAGAGCTTGAGCCAGAAAATAAAAATCGCATTCAAACTTACACCAAACCAAGCTCAAGCTTTAGCCTTTTGCCTTCCAATATTAGTTACTATCACAAATGCACAATACATTAACAAGTTCATTTGTAACTAATAATTATGTTAAAATATACACCCAATTGTTTTTTTTTAAATATGATATTTAATTTAATCGACTTATTCATAAGCCCTCTCCATATACAATTATCAGTTCTATTTAGTAATAAGAAACTATTTTTTTTTTCAAAATAAAAAATAAACAATGAACGACCAAGCTTATCAAGCCTACTGATCTAAGCCAAGCCGAGCTGAATGAGACGACTCAAAGAATAAATATCAAAAGGAAGCCAGTATCGAGCTCAAACCAAGTCAAACTGGAGCAAAGCTTGCTCGTTCTCAAGTTGCTCAATTCATGAGATAACCCTACTACTGATATCCATTTTTTCACATAATACAGGTTATCATAACAAAAGGCACGACAATATAAATTTTAATTTGAAAACTAATCTTAAATGCATATTAAAAATAAGGAGAACATTCGCTAACCACACAAACAATGGTCCGCGGCCAATAATATTTAACTTAAAATGTCGTATAATCCTTTTTTTGTGACCTGCCAGGATAAATGAAATGCCACCTATGCACCATGCAACTTTTTGAATGAATCTTATGGATCGAGAACCACCACATGGTAGTCTTCTGTCACTGAATCTTTTTCCCTAATGACATAATTTAAAAAAAAAAAAATCCATCTATACTTTCTCTCATCTTCCATCCTAAAAAACACATTTATGACGTATGTCATCTTCTCTAATACTAAATTTGTCTGAAATTCTCTATCTAGCATTAAATGCAAGGAAAATGCTAATAAGCTCCCTTAACAATAGAAATAATGTTGCAACGAAAATCAGAAAAAGTGTAATAAATACAACACGTCAACAGTGCCCAAATGTAAAGAGGGAAGATGACACACGTAGTTAATGTGATTTGTTTGAAATTCTCAACAAGTGCACCTTTGCATGACCCTTTGTAATCCTAAAATAGTAACTGTGGCATAACCCCAGTGCACATGTTAATGTACAACTAACAAGAAGAGAGTAGGTGCAGTATTAAGACGTGGAATAGGAAGTGAGAAAAGGAAAAATCACACAACAAAATTCCCTTATAAAACCAACATAAAAGAAATCAACCTAACACCATTACCACCCAACTTCTCAAGCTTTACAACAACAAACACTAGATTGTCATGCAGCTAACCTTTTTTTTTTTTTTTTGCTGGTGTGACTGAGAACAGAATCTGCTTACTTTTCCTTCCCAAGCATGAGCACATTGTATCTGTTATATATAACTAATCCCAAACATACCACCAAACCTTCCAAAATTGTAGTGGCGTCTTCATAAAAAAGTTAATAATCTTATAATCCGTGTGGTACACGCCACTATTGTGTCAATTACCTGAATAGCCAAAAGGCATCCAAAATGACCAGAAATTCTAAGCCACCTGTAAGCCAGGTAGGTACAATAGACATAACTCATTTGGCAAGTTTGATAAAACTCTAGGTGCTCACAAATAAAGCAAGGACCAGCTTTTTAGTGGTAAGACAGGCTTCTAGCAGTCGACAACAATGCTTTTAATTAGATGTAACAAGTAACAACTAACCCGCTTTCATTAATCGTGATGTTTGTCCGGCTCCTCTTTAAAACCGTTGCCTAATTTTCAAAACATACTACTGGATGTGTTGGAACTCACAATAATAAGCAAGACTAGGATCGCACTCTTATTCATCCTCATACAAGCTCAGTCAGAAGTGCATCATTATGTGCTATTTACTTGCTCTCTTTCTACCCAAATAAGTGTCCTTTTCAATTTGGCACAGTTTTATAAAAGAATGCGCGGATACAAATAGCTCAATTGTGGGGCATGTCTCCCATAATGGCAAAGTTTTCAAAGTGGGCACTTATTATAGAGCAACCCTAAAGGGAATAATGGACACTTATTTTGGGAAAGAGGAAGGCTGCAGCCACTGAAACATATTATGCTGGAGCAGTCCTCTCCATTACAGAAAATATAAGGTGGGAGGCTGGAAGCATAAATGTCATGTTCTAAATCAATACCCCAAGCATATGTTGAAAGCCTATAAGAACTATACTATGCTAACTGTAACCAATTACAAATTTTTACTGAGCCAAACTGTACTTCAGACCACAACTAAAAGCATTCTTCTTAAGATTCCCCAGGCTTAGACTAGGACTTCATATTGTATCCCTTATGCAAGCTCACAGAGCAAGAGGATCACGGAGACCACTACAGGAATAAAAATGCCCGCAAGGCAGAAAAGTATCGACTAGTGATAGATGACTAAGGAACTATGAGAAGGCCTCTATTATCAGAGTAAGTGGAAGCACTGAAAAACCTTAATGAAATTCGCAAAGAGCCTTTTACCAATAAGAAGATCAACTAAATAAATAAACTAGAAGGCAGAATGCCTACAGAGAGGTCCCTCGGAAAAGAGGAAGACTGAGTGCACTTAGATTATTACAAATTTGCTTTAACTAGCTAACTAATACTCCTTCCATTCCCAACAAAGAGTTCAAGTTCCTTTTGTCAAAGTCACGACTCAATCAAAATCATATATTATCATATTCCTTGAACACTGTAGGTGATAAGAGTTCACTCACTCAGGGTATGCTTCTGAGTTGAAAAGGGGGAAGAAAGGAAGAGAAGAGAAGGGAAACTTTCTATTTGAGATGTGCTCCAGAAATTTTTTTGAAGGGAAGAAAAAGGAAATGTGAAGAAATTTTGGGTGACTTTCCTCCCATTTGTTTCCTCTCAAAATGAGAAGACATGAGAGGAAAGAAAGTATTTCAAGTTCAAAATTTTTATCCCTACCTTTCTACACAAGCTCTGGAGCATATGAAGGAAAGAAATTAAATTTCCTCTTAAACTCCAGAGCATACATCAAAGAAATTTAAATATCTTTCTCTTCTCTTCTCTTCCCTTCCTTTCTTTTCTCTTTCTTTCCCTACCTTTCCTCTCATCAAAAACTCAGGGAGCGGACTCTTAAAGCTGTACTCAAAATTCAAAAATTAAGGTTTATGTATTTCCACAAAAATGAGTGTACTTTTATAAAATATATTTATATATAAAATATTTATAAATATAACATTAATGTGTGTGTATATATATTATATACAAATATATATTCGGTCAAAGTGTTAAAAAAATATTGACTATAAATTGTCAAAAGTGGACTCTTGGCATGGAATAGAGGAAGTAAACCTATTTTACATAGAGGGAAGGTGCAAAGAATGGTGCATCAGCAATATGAAGTTGTCAACAGGACTTACCTGTAGTTCAGAGATCAAGTGTAAGCCATCATGTGCATAAACTTTGCACCAACTCACTCCCTCTCCTACAACTATCTCAATTCCAAACAAAGAGTCAACTCTCAACTTTTTTTCTAAGTCAGCTTGATATCACACTTTGACCATTAATAAAAATAAATGTTTATTTCCACAAAATTGTAATCATATACTTCCAACGTAGTTTTTGATGATTGGAATTTAATTTCTTAAAACGTAGCAATATTATAATATTGTATTGTATTATACAATATTACACATTGATTTGACTTAATTGAAGGCTAATTTTGAAGAATACTGGAAGTTGATATTTCAAAGATTGAACAGCATCTTGACTCTTTTGACATATAAATAAAACAAGGGATTTTCAGAGTGGAGGTCCTTACTCAGTAGAGTAGGCTATCCTAATAGTGAAACATGGAGTATAAGCCGAAGAAAGGCCTGTTGCAGCGTACAAGCCTCTAGCATTTCCCTTGTGCATAGATCCATTTTGCATCACAACAACCTTTGATTCAACATATATGGTAGCTTCCGTCCACCTGTAGTTATACTGATCTTGGAAGTTGGAGGCAGAGACAAAATCCTAAGTGGTTAGTTGTAGTTTCTCTATGAAGGACACCAGAGCACATTTGCTAATTCTCCATGAAATTTTCTTTCTTTCCTCTCATTTTCTCTTATGTGTCTTGAACTTAATATTAAATGTAGTAAAGACCCTAGGGGTGCATTATATGGGAATTTAATTCGGATCAAGAGAAACAACATTGCAAGGTTTCCAAGCTGAAATGAAATAACAAGAACAATTACTCAGATAACAATAATTAAGGCATGTATACAACAGCTGAATTCAGTCATCTCAGTAGCTGTTACTACAAACTTACATACAGAAGAAATTCAATTTGCAATTAACACCTCACCTCTTGAGAGAATAATATACTTAAATGCTTTCTTTCACAAGTCATATCTCACATTCCATTTGCCATTAGTGTCAGCATTTAATGTCCAGTTGTTCTCCCTTATCTGAACGTATGGTATCTGAGACAAGAAAAGAAAAATAAGAGATGAAGAAAGAGCTTAAACATTTTTGGAGAGATAGCATTGATTTCAAATGAAGGAATGGAAGTAAACCCAACTCAGATATAAATTTGAATATAGCCTGTTTCTATAGGAGAATTTATTTGCTAAAAAGCCTTAAAGATGAATCATAAAAGCTTTGCAGATTAACACTACACATAAAGTTTCTACGTTAAGGTAGGACATGCTAAGCTTTGCCGCAACTAATTCGCCGCTAGAGATAAATAATATATAAACTGATGTCGCATCTATCCGTGTGTCTCCAAACATTTGTGTTCTTTTGTATGCAGAATCTGAAATTCACCTTTCAGTGGTATGCTAGGACAATGATGGCTCAAAGGAAAAAGGTATTGATTGGTTCCTCGAAGGACATGTTTAACACTGACTATATTACAATGACAACTGCAGTCAACAGCAAAATGCACATACGGAAAAGCCAAGCCACTTGGAAGCAGAAAGTATCAAGATAAATACCTTGTCCAAGACATCATAGCCCAGTTTGAGTCGTACATCTTGTTCTTTCTGAAAATTAAGGATACTCCATGACAACTCCGCAGCACCTTTTGAATTTGTCTGTTCAATGATTAAAATATACAAGTAGCATAAGAATCAGAATAAAGGATATGTACAAAAATTTCACTGCATTATACCCAATCATCCCTACAGAAAATGATCATAAAGATCATAAATTCGCGAGGAGTAATTTTGAAAGTTACATCAGCCAAAATTTCTATAAATGTATAACTAATTTCAAAAACTACAATAGGGAATGGGTTTCTTCAATGCAACTCCCGACAGATGTTTGAAACCAAGTGTAAAGCACTACAACAGCTTGCAATCACTTCTCACTAACAAAGCCCATTCCATGGAGCAGAAGGAAGGAGACATACCTGTTTAAATTTTGTGTCAGAATCGCAACGCCCTTTGATTATGAAGTTTACCAATTCATTGGCTGTTACTGGAAATGACTTTTTGCCACGTGCGATATACCGGAGCTTCTCACGTCTATCATATTGCAATCCAACGCCAACACTAGCTTTCAACTACATACTATATATGATTATCAAAGATGCTAAACAGATTGAAGAAATTTAGGAATGTGTGGATTGAGTTTTTTTTTTTTTCCCGGAGGGGGGGGGGGTGCGAGTCAGTAACTGTAAACAGAGAGAAAGTGATTGACAACTTACATCAGGGAAGAAGTGTCTAATCAGTGAACAGAAATAACTCGGAGCCCCGATCTTTGTATTCAGCTCTCCGTGAAGCTGGAGATATGCATATATAAACAATCAACGACAATTAATCGTGGAAAAACACAAGATGAACGCATATATTGGATTGATTCAACAAATGAAAGGAGTACTTAGTGCAAGATGACCCAAAACAGACAATTGGGATCATATTTTTGTACTTTAATAAGAAAAAAGATTATTTGATTGGCAATGCAAAGGGAGGTAACAAAAGTTTCTTCAGAACTTTTCCTCCTTTCAGGCTTTCACATACAAGAAGAATAGAATACGCGCTGAGAATATACAAATACAAACACGTAAGCAAACAAAGAACACAAAACTGAAACGAAATGTGTGGTGCCAGAATATGTACACAATACATACAGTGGCTGGAGCCACAATTTTCAGACAATGAGGTCAAGCTAAGAATTTACAACACAAAATTACACACAAACATTAATCTATAACTATTGGAGATGTTCTTAAATAAATAAGGGGGTCACTACTCGAGAAATAGTTACAGATAAAAGTTACAAGTAAACATGACATCAAAAAAATATCACATCGGTCATTAACCCCCTTTTCTTGAATCTCTGGCTCTGGCACTGCACAGGCGCGTACACACACACACACACCTTTTGAACACATAAGCAAGCAAGCACACACACACACACACACACACACCTTGTGAACACATAAGCAAGCCAGCACACACACACCCTCAAAGCAAATAAATAGATACACACACCCTCAAAACACATGCAAATACTCAAAGCACAAACAAACATAATTTATCTTCATTTTGGATTGGCGTCAATTTTTTTTTAAAATATCTTCATTTTGGTTTGCTATGTGGCAAGCAAAGCACACTAACGTTCTGGGAAAATACTACATTCAAAATGTACCACTGTATCATAACACTACTTACTCACAAGTCACAAATGATTAAATTACTCGTTTCCTACATTCCCAAACCAAAATAGAAGTTCCAACCCATCCAACAAGATTAAAATTTGAGAAAACCCCTTTACAAATTAGCTAACAAAATCATTAAAAAGATTTAAAAAATTGAAGAAGCATTTTGAGGGGGTTACTTGTAGAAAAGTATTGGCATCAAAACGGAGCTTCTGCTTGGCGTGGACTTTGAGAGAACTGGAATCTTTGCCATATCTCAAAGAGGTTTCCATTTCCTCTCTCTCTCTCTCTCTCTCTCTCTCTCTCTCTCTCTCCGTTTTTGATTCCTTCCTCAAAAACAGAGTTACAGAGAGCTCCTAAAACCCTAGCAGAGAACTTTTTAAGTAGTGGTGTAGATATGGCGGGCGGACTTTTCACTACTCTTTACTACTCGCCGTCCGTAGCTACAGTGTCATCCATAGGCTATGTTTTATTATGGGCCTCGAACTAGTTTGGTTATGGTAAAGCAATTGACCCAAATGCAAGGCATAATTGGGCTTCCCTAGATCTTCTAGCCCACATTAAACTAGAACTAACAAAGGAATGAAACATGCTTTGATGTTTGGTTAGATAATTGTTAGCCCACACACACACACACTATGAAATTGTCCAACTTATCTCTTTTGTTCTTTTCAAAGTAAGATAGTTACATTTTGATGAAAAACGTCGGTTTACGAAGCACATAAATACTTAATTTAATACACAAATTTTTGTAATAAAAATAAAATTTATTAACAAGTTTGTGTACCCTTTTAAATAAAAAATAATAAAATTATAATTAGCTTCATAAGTAATTTATACAATCCACAAATATATAATTATAAATAAAAATGTTTTCAGCAGTTACAATTCATAATTTTATGAAAAATTATAAATCTTAACTTATAATAATCGAAAGAATTGTTGATTTTTGGAGGAATCGTGCAAGTGCAAAAATTGAGATGGAACGTCCCCTTCCGTTGAAGAATGGTGCACTCCGGCCCCCGGCCAGCCTAAGAGAACACAACACAAGTATGAATTCGATAAGATATAGAATTAATGGGATGAACCTTTTATAAATAAGCTGAAAAGGAGGAATATATATATATATATATATATATATATATTTTTTCTTCTCTCGTCAAAGTTGTATTGTTGTTTGTATCCACAGTACTTTTGAACCACACTATTGGTTAACGAAATATTTTTTTGGGGGTAATGAGAAACACGTATGGTATGGTGCTAATCACATTTTTGGGGTTTTAAATTATCAATGGAATTGGGGTAGGAGTTATATAGGTTCTATTTGGGAAATAGAGTTTAATTATAAAGTGAGGATGAAGAAGAAGATGAAAAGCATTTTGTACTTTAAAATTTAGCTCTTCTTCCTTTCATTTTTGCCCTTTTAGTATTTATTTTTTTGCGTTATTTAATAACCGTTAATCCTTTTCTTCATAAGTTGCTCGATATATTAATGAATCATAACGATTTTTGCTCTAAATTATATGAAAAGTCTATATTTTAAATTACTTTCGGTCTAACAAAAAGTTAAAGGTATAAAATATTTTATTTTTTTTCGAACATCGAGCCATATTTACATTGGTCTGTACACGAGTCGGATCGAGCCGAATTTTTACGGATTTGAGTCGATCTTTTTACATTTTTTACGACTCCAGCTTTCACAAACTCGAGTAGAACTAAAATGAATGGACTTGACTTGACTCGTGACGAGCTCGCAAGCTGCTCACGAGCCTTCATAAAACTTTGCGAGCCATGAATTTTTTTTTACCTTAACGACGAGTTTTTAATTATGAAAATTATTAATTATGCTATGTTATGCAAAATGGTTAACCTATTGCAATAAATAGTAATACACTTATGTTATAAAGTATTTATGAGAATTGAAATGTAAAAAATAGAAATTTTGAACTTTCAATCTTTATTCAATTCGTAATTTGGTTATTTTACTTCATTAATTCGTGCTATGATCCTCTCTATTTTTTCTTAAATAAAAAAATTTATAAGCATCCATATATAGCATTAGATCGCGTTTAACCAACTTCGCGAGCTTTGCAAGTTGTGTTTCGCTTGGCTCATGAAAGTACTGTAAGTCAAATCAAGTCGAGTTGAGATGGATATAATTAATCGAGTCAAATCAAATTCACGAGCTGACCTAACTTGTTAGAGCTCTATGCTCACATTTTTATCATGAATCCTTAAACAACAAAATGATCTAGTATTTATAAATTGCAAATCTTAATTAATATTTTTATTATATATCTAAAATTAATTTTCATATTTATCAGTTACCTGTCAGTATTTATGACATTAACCTTTCATTATATTAAATTTTCTTTTACTTAAAAGAAATTGAAGGTTCGGGTCAGGAAGTCGATTTTTGTTGATTTTATTTGATGTTTTGTAATGATTAAAGTGAAAAAGTAAGAGAGAAAGAAAATAATGAAACCCATAAAAACTTAAAAATCAAAAACGATAAAAAACTAACACCGTGACCCAAGCCAAAGTTACACTAGTTATCTATATTACAATTGAGGGGAGTGGGGTCCATCTAAGATGAATAGTAATTCAAGGTAATATATGGGAGTGATTGGGATTAGTTAAAAAAGAATATATGTGGATAGGTGTGTGAGTACGTAGGGGGAGGGGGGACAAAAAATATGTGTGTAGGTGTGTGTTGGGAAGAGAGAAATGGGTGATGAGGGACAAAAAATATGTGTGTGAAAATGTGTAATTTTTTTATTTTTTAACTTAAATATGTGGGAGAATGTTTAATTTTTTTATTTTTTGACTTAAAAAATATATGTTAAATAATAAATATTTTTATAATTAAAAATATACATATAATTATATTTTTTATTTACGATTAAATATTTTGATATACTTTGAACATTAAATTTTTAATGTCCGAACATTATTGCGCCGTGTCGTCCACGGGCATTTACTAGCAACTAAAATGGAAGGTTTGTGGAGTCTCCAAGTGTAGAATCCAGTTTTGACTACTTCAACATGAAAAAGTTTGTTGAATCTTTGTGTATGCTTCAAGTACAGAATCCAACTCTGACACTCTGACGGCTTCAACACAAAAGTATTTGCGGAATTTTTGCGTCATATTCATCCTAAAAAATGTTGAAGTTGATCATGGTTCTTCCAACATAGTAATCCATTGATCCAAAGGAAACAAAATTCGACACTCACTTGGGTTGAAGCTGAGTGCCCTGCTCTTTCTTCGAGCTTAGCAAGCAACCAACAAAGGACAACCTCAGCATCTGGTTCAAATTGGTTAAGCAATGTTAAGAAAGAAAGGAAGGAAAGCTAGAAGTCGTATACGTATTGCAGCCGAAAAGAACAACCTTAATATGTAAGTCCGCTGGTCAGATTGTCACAAGTTTTTGTCAACTATGGAGCAAAATCCCTTGGTAATTAAGGATATTAAGGTTGAATATATCCTAACAACTCTGACCAATACATCTGGTGAATTAACGTATGATGGGGAGGAAAAAAAAGGTTTACTCGTTCACTAGTCTATTAAATCTCATCAATGATTTCAAGAAGATCATCAATTTCCTGCTTCAAAGCTGTAATCTTCTGCTGAATTGCAACAACACGGTTCTCAAGATCTCGCCCCCCAGATTTTTTCTCGTATGAATCTACCACTGTAGCGTGCTTCAATAATAGTTTTTCTTGTAGGTCTCTCTCCTTGGAAACCAGGTCTTCTACCTACATAGACAGAAATACAAGCGCTTAAATAGTACCAGGAGAAAAGAAACACCATTGTCCTCGTTAGAAGAAAGCAGATATGAACAGATGCAACGGCACATAGAAAATGGGTGTAAGAGCAATCATGCAACATGAATAGAATAAACAAGCAGCATTATTTATCGACAAAAGAATCATGGTCCAGATAAAGAACACAGGAAAAGGTCAAACCTTGGTCAATATCTGCAAAGCCTGTGGTGACGACTGCAAGTAACTTAACAAGGGTTTCAACTCTTTAGAAAGCTCTTTCAATGAATTGTCAGCTACTTTTCGAGCTGCTTTACAGGTTTGAACGTCACCTGTCCTAGAAAGATCACGCAATGATGCTTCCAGCTTATCGTGAATTGCTAAACACCGGCTGATGACATCTTGTATCTCCTGTATAGTTGCTTGTACCTGAAATTATCACCAGTCGAGCTTAAGGGAATTTTTTTTTTCCTTTTACAAGGCTATCTTGTAAATTTACAGATGTCCCATCAGCATACCTCATCCCACTGCAGTTTTGCCAAATACGACGGAGAAGACTTCGAGATAGTCAAGTCAGCATGCACATATACAATGCAGGCAACGAAAAGGAAGAAAATTCCAGAAATCAACATCAAGGGTTCTGTGAGCAGTGAGAGGCTGTTGAACTTGTAATAGACCTGGAAATGCAAAAAACAACAATTGGAAAAACATTTTATAAATTCGAAAACTGAACTAGAAGAAAATACACTTCAAGTGGCACTTGATAAATATCAAAGCGAGTAAATTCTACCTGTAGAACATTTCATGCAAAATAAATGTGACAGTAATACTATGAGACTGTTTGATTTGGTTTTAAGGGCCATAAACCATCAACTATTTACAACACTTGAGATACACACGCACACACACACACACACACACACACAAAAAAAAAAAACTGTAAACTTTAACCACCAAGCATTGTGGATCCTGCTGTTCAAAAGACACTGGAAACTCAACCCTCTTTTAATGAAAATTTTCATCCCCATAATACCCTTAAACCAAAATCTTTAATTCCAAGGATTTTATTTCTCTTCATCCCCGAACAAAAAATTTATAACAGCTCACAAGCGCTTCTCAGTGGCTGTCAAAGAACATTCAAGGTTTATCATCACTCATAAATCATAAAATATAAATCATCGACTATAAACTATGAACCATAAACTATATGATTTCCTGTTTCAGTTTGAATCAAACAGGCCCCATATGTACAGCAATACTTTACAAAATCATTTACAGAAAGAAATAAGACTTTATAACGTTAACTACCATAAATCGATGGCACGATTGAAGAAAGAGGTGGGGAAGAGCTATTACATTGTCAAAGCATTATTCTTTAAGCAGTTATGAAAATACTTGAAACAATTTTGTGAATATATAACATATTCAATAATCATAATATAGTTGGCTCAATCACCTACGTTGCTTGTAAATGTTAGAAGGGCAAATGCAAACTCTTTAAGGTTCTCTAGCTCTATTTGTTTCATGAAGCCAAATTCTGCAGGGTTTGGTAGTCTCAGATACCGAATCAGTTGTAAAATAATCTACAAGTCCAGGGAAAGTCATTCTTCTAAGGAAAACAAACAAGGCATTTGAACTACATAAGTCATTACTGAAAAATGAAGCCCATCACTCTCCCACTTTTGTCTCTACTTACTCTCACTGGAAGCTACTTTTCCCAATTTGTTTCAACGAAAATGACTTGCTCAAGGTATTTTCTGGCCAAATTCCATGTTTTAACCATAAATGACAACTTTTGCATGTAACAAGCCTTCCCGAAATCATTTTTGCAAGTCACTTCCATGAAACAAACAGCCCAAGTAACTAAATGGAACTAACAAAACCAGCAAATCTGGGATTAAAATTAATTCCCACAGAAATAGATTCAAGAATGCTTCATCAAAGTTCAAAAGAGATACTACTACTGATATAAATTGATAAATTGGGTTATCAATTTATATCATTTGTTCAGCAACCAAGAAATCTTGCCTTCCAAATTCAGTCCTCGAGAAAACTGTCAACTTAAACAGACTATAATCTCACAAGTGCCTAGTACCCTGACCTTCGACAGTTCAAACATGAAATCATTGCGGCATTTCCCAATTCCAACCCAAGCTCAGTGCTTACAAAACATGGGATGAGATAGAGAAAAAGAAAATTTTTACTTATAAAATAGAAAAGAAAAAAACAACATATAAGGATATTCTGTGGAATGAGAAGTAGCAGATTTCTAATTTCTTTACACCACTGACCCATAGACCTCTCTCGATGTATCATATTTGACATTGCATGGTGAAAGGAATACCTGAAAATGCTGATTATGCTCTGGCACAACATTAGCCTTTTCAATAACAACCACGGGTCTACCAACCAAATCCAAGTGAGAAATTTTTATCTGCACGACCAAGAAGCACGATAAATAATAGAGAATTATAATAATAGGTTATAGCATAAAATCCGAGTTCAGCTGTACCTCTTGCCTCTGTTTCACACCAAATGGCACAGAGACAGAAATATCTCTCGACCCCTCAGGCAAAACAACCTGTAATCAAGAAACCCATTCAAGTTTTTGAAGCAAATTTTCAACAATGCAAGCCTGTAACCATGGTTTCAACTGCACAGATGATGAAACATAAACCTTTGCCAAAGTAAATCAAAGAAGGATACACATATACACATACTTGCTACAATTAGTGCAAAAAATAAAAGGCAACAAACAAAAGGAATGTAACAATATTGAGGATGCAGGATGAGAATTTTTCCAAAGAGATAACTTCTTTTACAAACCACGTAGAGCTAGGAAAAAGTTTTGGTGCAAAGAGTTGAAGTCAAACACGTAATTGCCCGTTGTTAAGTGAGTCTCAGATAAGGACATTGATACGATTGATACTAGATGCTCAGATGGCAATGCTAGAGGCAAGGAAAGACTATGAAATGTTGACAAAGTAAATAAAGTCATGATTGTATCTACTGTAACCAAGAAGTCAAACACATGACATGGCATAATGGTTCTGATTGGAGAAAAAAGAAACAAGACAGAGCATAAAGGTGAGCCACAACATTGAATCCAAACACACATTGGACCACGCCTCCTTTGAGTTTCTTTCACTCAAGTCTATTGCTTGTGTAGTTGTGTGACAAAACTGATTAACCGCACTGTAGCAACTATTTTCCCATAATTAAAACTTAGCTAATCCAGGTTAAGCTTTAACTACAGGTTTACAAGATAGGATGATCGGGACAAGATCTCACCGACTTCAAGCAAAGCCCAGTCCAGCTGTAGGTCAAACTGTTGAACATTGAAGAACTTAGACTACAAGGGACTGAGGGAGTCAAGGGACACAAATAAGTGCATCCTCTTACGAAAGACGCAGAGTTCCATATGCTCAGAACAAGGAAACTCGTTTGTTGCCTTCATTAGCAAGCATCAGCTTTGATATCCCCTATCACTATGTGAAACTTTAGGGTGAGGCGGGTGGGGATAGTGGAAGAAGGTCCGGAGAAGCAGAGGTTTACAAGTGTGGATTAGTGAGCGCCCTATGAATCATGTAAAGTATGTGTTCTACATATTATTAAACAACTGGAACAAATTAAACTAGACCAACATGAACCTAAGACTACGTCCAACTTGCTACCTTGCTTGAGATGCCCAAATCACCCAAGAATATCTTTAATGTGCCAAACTGATTGACTGGATTGTATAACCTTCGACCATGAAAACCAGGAAAATGAATTAAAAAAAAGGTAAAACACCAACCGCGAAATTCAACTCTATACTTAATGCACGAATTGTCCAACTTCAACATGAATAGATCACTGTCATAGAGCCAGTTTATATGATCTGAAGTTCTGAACCCCTTAAAGGCTCCATCAGTTCGGTGGAGGATGCTTAAGTCTATAATGTAAACATCTTCATATATTTTCGAAGCTTAATTGGACAGGAAGTTCTACAAAGAGTAGGAAAAGCATTTTCACATGAGTCCAAAGATTTTGAAAAAAGGTGCTGCTTTCTTTTGGTTAAATTTTCTTGATTCCCGGAATGCTCTGATATCTCAGCTTCACACTTTTCCCAGATTAAGCACCAGTCACCTTGTTAAATGAAAAGGACTGCCGTAAACATACACAGTTTGCTGTGGGCCAATCTTTTATTGATTCTGTTATGATGTCTAGTGTTGGTCAGCTATTTAGGCTGCTGACAGAGAATTTTTTTTTCAAGCAACTATATAAATATGTTAGCTCTGAAGATTGACTGATGCAGTATTTCGAAATATCCGGTTCATATTAATGGTTAGAGTTGTTGGTTACATTGTTCTTACTCATTGGGCATGGTAAAACATTAAGTTATCCAAGGAGCAACTCAGAAAATATATTACATGGTAAGGATGACGCTATAATTTGTAAATTTCATATTAACCGTATAATGAAAGGAAATGGTTTTGATTGACTTTATTTTCTTTCACTTAGGATATGCGTGGACGTGACTTTCAAATGGTCTTGCAAAACCTAATCATGTAGCAGAACCCAAGTAACAGGGACAAAGGCTGAGCTAGATTTTAATTTTAATTTTTGCTCGCTCTTCATTTTACTATCACTCTACCCCGATATGAGTGCATGTTCTTGTTCATGATCATGAGTAAAAGTGGACACTCATTTAGGGACGGAAGAAGTATCAGTTTCCTCTAACCCAACATAGCGAAAGTAAACGAATCCAGCCTCAGATATGTGAAATGTCGATACTCGAAAATGTAGCTGGTACCTTCAAAGTGAGATTGTCAACAACAACTTCGTTCATTGGGCTACCAAAAGTGAAATTTAGAAAACGTTTTCCTTCTGACTGAAACAAGAAGTCCTGAAGTGGCAAACCGAATCCAATGGTGAAAGAAGTTCTCCAACCACCAAACATTGGGTATCTAGGCTCGATTTCCAGAAGTGTCTGACAATCAAAGCAATACTTGTAAATAGAAATGATAAATAGAAAAAAAGTAATAAATCCACGATAATACTCTTTGCATAACAAAAAAATCTCACCTTTGTTGAATCACCATATATGTTAGATGTAGAAATATTGCCTATTTCATCCCTATAGTAAATAGAGTGAGCTCTTGGAGGCAACTTTGCCACAAGATTCCTGAATGCTGATGCACCTCTGACATGGGGCATGGCCTGATAATCCAGCCTGAAGTATTCAAAATACATGGAAATTGTCAAGCTTCGGATCACCAAGTAACAGTAGGAAAACATTACAATCCCAAAAACTACCTGGAAAATTCCCCAGTGCTCTGGGCACCTCCGTGGACAAGTTTGTAATGCTCTGTCACCTGCACATTACCCCAGTGAGAGATCTCTATCTCTCGTACCAACTCTTGGGCAACTGCAAATGGCTGATTATTCAAGAAATGAACAACCACGGGAGTGTATGAGAAAGGAGGAAGGTTCTCATAGGGACCATATTTTAGCTCTGAACTGGATAACTTCGTATTCTCCAGCTTTGTATAAGATTCTATTTTTGAATCAGGCAATTTAACAGTAAGTGACTGGAACTTCACTGCATACGGTGATAGATAGTGTGCACTATCCTGGAACACCACAAGCTGGGGTTCTGCTTGAGTGATTTTCTCTGGAAAGGGCCGTAGTGTATGGGTAAATACAGCAAAAACCTCCAAAGTCAGACTTTCTCCCATATCAAGTCCCTTGGACAGCCCTACCGAATACCAAGTTAATGAAGGGGGCATTCCCTCTGGCTGCACATGTTCAATTGCAAGACCAGTGGACTCTTTCATTTTGCCTTTCCCTTCGGTACTTACAGCCATCAATAGCGCCAAGTTCTTTGCCTGATGATCTGGGAAGGCCAGTAAAACCTGTGAAACTGGATCAGCACCGGTATTTTCCACCTGTTAACAAGGCAGTTAAAATTTTCAAAACTTCAAACCCCAACAACTACAAGCATAAACGCATTTAAGTGAACAATCTCATCGCTGAATGTTTTCCTCACTGGGAAATAGATCCTCAAGATGAGGCAAAAAAAGACATTAACACGGACCTTTAAGGATGAAGTCATGCGCACTATCTGTGAACTCAAATCAATCTGCAACATAAAGGACAGGATAGCATTAGAGGCAATAATATAACGCAATGAACAACGGGCAAGTTCAGCCAGGTCACATGTCTAACTGTGGCAGTAGGGTAGGTTTATTCTTCCGCACTCCTAAACTTACAAATTCTGGGAAAACTATGCATAACTCGAAAATAGTTCAGACAAGCACAATTTCTTTGCTTTGTTCTAGTTCCCAGTAAAACTTACACATCACGATACACATTTCAAACACTTAACGTTTTATCATACCCCCTTCTCATATTATAATGTGAATCATAGACCAGAAATCCAACACCCTCAAAGTACAATGAAACATTAGAACATTACTCAATCCATTCCTCTCAAAGTCCACAATGTATGACATTCATAACTATACTTCTGAAATAACCACTATAAGAACTACTAGCACATTCTTATAACATCAATATTCAATCTTCTTTATTCCACAAAGCAATGAGAATCCTAAGCTTCATCTTTCAAAAGAGACTCTAACTAAAAAACTCAAATGGGAAAGTTCTAAGTCTTTGATTGAACCAAGTGATTACACTGGGTTAAAAGGTCCAGGATATGTGCAATATATACGTAAAATCACCATCTTAGTATTACAAAATGCGGGTTTAATGTCCATAGTTGCAATTTTCATTAGGCATCCACAGACACATAATTTGGGCATCAAACATTCAAAACCCAGTAAAACCCTACACAGACTATTGAAAACAAATAAAGCCCCCCCTCCCTAAATCCTCGAGTCTTGGCAGGAATGATAATTCAGCTCAGTCAAATATGGGTAATCATAAATCATTAAAAAAAACATATAATTAAGAAAATGTAAGCATTTCCACCAAATGAGCTATCAAAAGAATCGAGGGAAAGAGAGCATACGCGTCGGTCAACTTTGGAGATGATCAAATCGGAAAGAGAAGGCGCCCATAACATGGCGACCAGTAGAATCAACAGATCAAAACGAGACCACCCCATTTCTTCTCCAAATTCTTTCTGCTAGAAGAACAAAACAAAATTCTCTCCGACGAATTTCTTCTTCTATTACGTAGTACTAGTACTGATGACTGATGTAATCTAAGAAAATAGTACGTCTATCTAACATGCGCTGGGGCTGCGTACTTTAGCTTGCATCAGTAATGGATATAGTTATTTACAGGAAACAAGTGTAAAGGAACCAACCAAATTACTAAAATACCTATTTATATACCTTTTTTTTCATTTCATTCAAATAACATAACACAACACTCCCTTTTCCTCTCTCTCGCTCTCTCTCTCCGAACGCACACGACACACCACTCTCCCTCTTCCTCTCGCTCTCGCTCTCTCTCTCTGACGACGCACACGACATAGACCAAACCAACGGAGACACACATCATGGTGAGAGCAGCATCTCGTGTGAGCTTACACGAGATGTGTCCAGTGTCCACTCTCTTTCTTTTACATCGTTCATATTCAGATCCCATTTGAATCAACTCGTGTAAATATACACGAGATAAAATATGGCATCTCGTGTATATTTACACGAGACGGGCAAGGACAACGTTGGAATTATTTAGTTCCATGTATATAACTTCCCTCTATATAGTATTTGCCATCATTAATATAAGGAAAAAAAATTTTGCACCCCCAAAGTATTCTCACTAATTCAGTCCGCCCCCCAACACCAAATGTATCCCAATTCCCACCCCACCCTCCCGTTGCAAAACTTAGCCCACCCCGCCCCCCAATGGCTCCTGTGTATTCAATTCGGTCATTAATCGGTTGATTTGTGTTTTTCTATAAAAATTGAGGGTCATTTTGGTTCGATTACATTATATATTGGCTGAGACCCACGATAGGTTCTTCAGTCTCCCTAACTACTAACGCTATTAACGACCGTCTTCAACCTTTTTAAATTTAGGATTCATAAGGCGGAGCAAAATTTGGGGATTTTGGTAATTCTTAATGTTTGAGTGCTTCCAGTTCGAAATTAGGGTTTACTATGTTAGCATTATGTTTATTTGTGAGTGAAGAAGCTGTAGTTCTCTCTCAATGGAAATAGAAAATTTCGAAGAGAGCATTGTTGAAGGTCGTGATTCCAGAACCCGTAGGCATTGTTACTGTGGTGAGAAATCACCTATGAGGACATCGGGGAGTGATGATAACCCTGGAAGAAGATTCTTCGGTTGTGCAAATTATCTGGTAAGGTGTTTAATTTAGCTTTCTTCCCCATGTGCTCTATAGAACATTTAAGAATTTGTATGATATTATATTGGAAAACAGGATCCTTTAAAGAAGTGCAATTACTTTGTATGGATTGATGCTAACATGTCCGAAAGATCCAAGAGGATTGTCTCAAACGCTCGTATGAGATCAACTATCAATTATTTGGAGGCTGAAATGAAGAAGAGAGACATGAAGTTTGCAAGTTTGGTTCAAGAAAATGAGAATTTGATGAAGCAGATTGAGAGAACTAAGAAGAAATTGAAAAAAATTCATGTACACTGCTGCAGAAGAAGACACCAGGAGAGGGCTTGGTTTTTGTGTGTAGTAATAGTTTGGTCTTATATGCTATTTGTGTTGTTTAGCAAAATGTCAATGTGTAGCAATGGTAGGTTGATGATAGATCAGTGATCTTTAAGAGTATGTGCTTATTTTTTATGAAATGGAATTTCTCTACTTCTTTTAGTCACATTTTCTTCCAAGTTGCATTTGTGTTCATCCATCCATTTATGTCTGCTTCTTTCAGTTGATGTTTGCTTGTTGTTTGTAAGAGCATAAAAAGTACCATTTTCGGTGCAGTCAGTTTAGAAAACAGAAACACAATATTATTACACATACCACAGGGATTACAAGCACCATAGGGATTACATATACCATAGCGATAGAAGGAAGCAAGCAAACACAAACCTAGCATATAAAGCTAGTTTAACAAACAACCCCAGCCCCAGCCCCATCCCCATCCCCATCACTAGCAGCATTCCCAGAAACAGCCCCATCACTACCTCCCTCCCCATTGTTTCCATGGTCGCGTTTTCCAGGGAACTTCTTATCTTTGTTCTTGCATTTGTCTTTGGGAGGAGGTCCCAAATGGGCTACCCAGTGCTTAGCCAAGTACTGAGCAAGGCCTTTGTATTGCAGCCTTTCCTCAACTTTGTACTTTGAGGATGCTTCAACACCTTCAGCATGCTGCTTGATGGATGGGTGGCTAAGCCAAACTTGCTTCCTATGTGTCCTGCAAGGTGGAAATGGACACAAGAAGGACTCCTTGAGTGAATCCCTTTCATGGTAGACCTTGTACCTACGGCACCAGAGGTTAGTTTCATAGCTAGTTGCCCTTGTTTTGATATCTTCATCACTTAGATCTTCCCAATCTTCCTCATAGTTGGATTCAGGGTCAGATGCACCCATTTGATTTGTAGAAAAGGGATGAAAACTATGCAGTATGTTGAGAGGGAAAGAAAGGAAAGCTGTGCAGTAGGGTGTGTGTATGGAAGTAGTTTATATACACAAACCAAGGGC
Source organism: Lobelia cardinalis (assembly GCA_028566635.1). Taxonomy (NCBI): domain Eukaryota; kingdom Viridiplantae; phylum Streptophyta; class Magnoliopsida; order Asterales; family Campanulaceae; genus Lobelia; species Lobelia cardinalis. The sequence goes on along the minus strand of JAOWAN010000043.1, from coordinate 16,747,461 downwards.
AACTTCATTAAACTCAGTTAAATACATCTCCTACAAGACTGCATTAAAGCTGCTTATGAATGCAGTATTGACCAAAGACATAAATTGGAATTTATTCCCTGTAAAAGTATTGATTTAGACAAACAAAACAAAAATGTACGGGGAATGCCAATGAAACTATTAGAATTTAAGTCAATCCTTTCCAAAGAAACTGTCCCAATGTAACTAAATTCATTCCTCTGTAACTAGTAACTTTCTTGCTATGCTTAATGCTATGCTATTTTCTATGTTGCCTACTTGCTTTCCCTGGCCTGAGCTGCAGCCTGTAAGCTTTGCTGGGTAATATAGTTGTTACCCCTCCACATAAATGAATGCACAGGTGTACTCCCTTGACCAATGGTGGTTGTTGTTGTGGTCTCTTCACACTGGTAAATCCTCTTACTTGCATGCTCACAGGGACATCACCAACCTGGTTAGGATTCCATTAATATTGAAAGAAAACAAGTTCCAACTTTTTAACTAATAAAATAATCCAGAAGTGGAAAATATCATACCTGAGATGGGGCTTGTACTGCACTAGTAACAGTTGGATAAACAACATCAGAAACTGTTGTCCACTTTTTATATTTTCTTCTGATAACATTCTGGGATTGTGACCTATTGTTGTTTTCTTCATTAGATATAACTCTCTTCACCTACAAGTACAATATATAACAGATATCATTATTATGAGTAGGCATCAAATATGATTGCGAACATAGGACAAATAAAGTCTGAAAAACAATTACCTTTAACTTTTTTCTTCCATTTGTTGATGCTTGAGTATCTACATGTGCAACTTCATCATCTACATGGCTCCTTTCTGTTTTTTAGGACATGTCCTAGCATTATGATATTCTTGTTTGCAAATTGAACATCTTACAGTCTCTTGCAACCTCCTCTGTTTATGAGGCTTTGCTCTACCTTCATCAACCTGTCTGATCCTTCTCATCCTTCTTCTGCCTTTTGCTTTCTCTTGTTGTGGTGGACATATCTCAATGCCACTCTTGACCCACTGATCCTGCCCTAGGATGGGGAAGACCATATTCTCATAAGCAAGCATGTAAGTATCCTTCCTATACCACTCTGCCACATAATGCTCTGATTGTAACTGAAGGTTATTTAGAGCTGCAATGGCATGAGCACAAGGGATCCCTGATAACTGCCATCTCCTACATGAGCAGTATCTATCTCCAATGTCAACAACAAATTGAGACCCCCACATTCCCCTAATCTGGTATTTCATTTGGCCAGACCAAACTGCTATAAATCCATGTGAGGCTGCTTTATTTTTGTCCAACTTCTCTTGCACTCTTGGACAAATTAACCCTGTGTATTCCCTCATCTTCTCCCTGTTCTTTTGCAGCCTTGTCATCAAATACATCCTTATCCATTCAAGCAAGTCCAAAATGGGCATGGACCTAGCCTTCAAAATCTGAGCATT
>JAOWAN010000043.1:16677961-16693336 GCA_028566635.1 Lobelia cardinalis | reverse complement strand
GATGCCTAGAGTGCACTTGTTGCTGCATAAATGCAACTGCCATGATTATCATAAACATAATCTTCTGCATTTTCATTCTCCTCTTAATCGTAATGATGTAATGATGCTATGCGTACTATGTGTGTATTATGTGTGTGTATATATATATATATATATATATATATATATAATGGGTAGCTCTCGATCTGTCTGGGTAAGTTGTAGGATTAGTGGGGTTGGAGTTAAAACTATTTATAGAGGGCAGATGTGGCCGTTTCCTAATTATCTTAGGATTAATGTTTCCTTATTAGCTTAGGATTAATGTTTCCTTATTAGTTTAGGATTAATGTGATATGTGTGTGAGAGAGATTTAACTTCCTTTTGGTAATTTCCTTTTCCATTTTAATCCTTAATTATTAGGCTGCAGTATCAACACCAAAGAAGCTGGAAACCGTAGCCAAATTGAAGGTAGCGATCAATGGCTTCGGACGCATTGGGAGGAACTTCCTCCGGTGCTGGCATGGCCGCAAGGACTCTCCCCTCGAAGTTGTTGTTCTCAACGACAGCGGTGGTGTCAAGAATGTGAGTACTCTCGATCATGCTTGAACTCGTCGTTAACCTTTTTACTCTTTTACTGTCGAAACTATTGATCCGATCGAGTATACATACTTTTGCAAATGCAGGCATCTCACTTGTTGAAGTACGACTCGATGTTGGGGACGTTCAAGGCAGATGTGAAAATAGTGGACAACGAGACCATTAGCGTTGACGGGAAGAACATCAAGGTCGTCTCTAACAGGGATCCCCTCAAGCTCCCATGGGCTGAACTTGGCATCGACATTGTCATTGAGGTAACTAAGATTACCTGATTTTTTTTTTTTAATGAAACAAATTTCTGCTTAAGTTTTCTGATTGTACATGAAGAATTAATGAAATACAGGGAACAGGAGTGTTTGTCGATGGACCTGGTGCAGGAAAGCACCTTCAAGCCGGTGCCAAGAAGGTTATCATCACTGCACCGGCTAAAGGTGCTGATATTCCAACCTATGTTGTTGGCGTTAATGAGAAGGATTATGACCATGATGTTGCCGACATTGTCAGGTCAGTAAGAATGTTTGAGCTTAATCTAGATTTGTCTTACTTTTCGTCTTGCAAACCTAAAAGATGGCCTTGTGATCCTAAGTCGAAATTTGGTTGGTTCTTTTCAAATTGCAGCAACGCTTCTTGCACAACTAACTGCTTGGCTCCTTTTGCGAAGATTTTGGATGAAGAATTCGGTAACCATATAACTTTTCTTCTTGGTTTTGCGTTCGAATTTCCATTCCGGGGAACAAAAACTGACATTTTTCATGAATCCGCAGGAATCGTAAAGGGAACAATGACCACAACTCATTCCTACACTGGCGACCAGGTACACACATTTTCAAACAGTAGCAAAATCTAAACTATGATCAGCTACATACTATATATGCACTGCTAAGTACTAATTGTGTTTGTGTGGTACATACATACAGAGGCTTTTGGATGCATCACACCGTGACTTGAGGAGAGCAAGAGCTGCAGCATTGAACATAGTCCCCACAAGCACGGGTGCAGCCAAGGCCGTGTCTCTAGTCTTGCCTCAACTCAAGGGGAAGCTAAATGGCATAGCTCTTCGAGTCCCCACCCCAAACGTATCTGTGGTTGACCTAGTCGTGAATGTTGCCAAGAAGGGAATTTCAGCTGAAGACATAAATGCTGCCTTCAGAAAGGCAGCCGATGGACCACTAAATGGCGTATTGGCCGTCTGTGATGAACCCCTCGTTTCAGTTGACTTCCGGTGCTCCGATGTTTCCACCACCATCGACTCATCCTTGACCATGGTCATGGGAGATGACATGGTCAAGGTTGTGGCTTGGTATGACAATGAATGGGGATACAGGTAACCAATGTCGTCTGCATTCTAAGTTCAACCATTTTTGTGCATTGGTAGCATATTCTTGTCTGTTTTTTTTCTTCGTATAATTAGGCGAATACTGACGTGGCATGAGCTCGTTGTCGTTGCAGTCAAAGAGTCGTTGACTTGGCGCACCTAGTAGCGGCAAAATGGCCCGGTGTGGCACAAGCGGGAAGCGGAGATCCTTTGGAGGATTTCTGCAAGACAAACCCTGCTGAAGAGGAATGCAAAGTTTACGAAGCTTAGTTAATTCGGCTGTAATTGTTGGAAAGAAAAAAAAATTAGCCTTGGGTTTGTCCAAAAATAATTTTGCTCAAAGAGGGGCTAGAAGGTTGTAATTCTTGTCCATTATTTTCAGATTTACTCTTGGGACTCTAATTCATTATTGATAATTGAAGAAAAGGAATAGGTATATCCAAATGAAACATATGAAATCTCTCGGAGAATGACATGATTTATTATGTGATAGAAGTTGCTTGAAATATCATTTGTTCATCTAAAATAATCTGCAAGCTAAATTAAGTTGACAAAAAAAGTCAAACAAAACAATGGTTTAAAGACCTTAGGTGTAGCTTACATGCACCTAGGTACACCGAATTCAATTGAATTGTGTACTTATTGAATGGTCAAATTCAACGAAGCAACAACCGGTAGAAAGGGCCATAAACAAGAGCGAACATATTAGTTGAACCGTAGTCCAACGGTCACACTAAGGGCCGGATCATAAGTGTTGTTTGGTGAAATATGAAAATACGAAGTATACGAAAAATATTCGATCACATAAAATATCACTACCTTATATCGCATATATCACTCTCCTTTAATTTTACTTTTCAACTAGCACACATATATCTATACCCTATTATAAACATCACATTAATTTATTTTACTACTCGTTTAAACTTCTCTCTCATTTCCTTCTTCCTCTCTCTACATTAAAAATTAAATCCACTTCTAACAAATGTTCTCTCTCTCTCTCTCTCTCTCTCTCTCTCTCTCTCTCACACACACACACACACACACACACACGTCCTCCTTACAAAAACTTAACCCACTTTCTCATTTTCTTCTTACAAAAACATAAACCCACTTTCTCTCTCGGTCTCTCTCTCTCTCTCTCTCTCTCTCTCTCTCTCTCTCTCTCATTTCCTCCTTACAAAAACATAACTCACTTTCTCACCTACAAAACAAACCCGGAAGGTGTCTCTCTCTCTCTCTCTCTCTCTACATATATATACATATTTATATGATTTTGATATGGTTCTTGACTACAAACTCATATTTGGATTTAGCCTTGGCGGTGTCGAAGTAAGGTTCCTTGCCTGAGTTGAAGGGACAATGCCAATGACTTGGAGCAAGGCCATCGAAAGAATTGAGAGCAGTCGAGGGAGGAGACGTTATCTTCCTTTGCAAAGGTAGCAAATGACGTCAACCATGCATGCATATTTTTCCGATACACCGACAGTTATCCCCTCCTATTGGGATCGAACCCACCAATAAGAAATCAGCACAACAAGATACAAAAGGAAAAATACACACAAAAGAAAATACACAATATAATGTGGTTCGGCCTCAAGCCTAATCCACGAAACCACTCACTAATAAATTGAGAATATTACAAGAATGGAGAATTTATCAATTTCTCGACACTCTTGAAACTCTCACAGCGCATACAAGTGCACAATAAATCTCTCTTATTGCACACTTATGCTTCTCTCACAAGTTGTGTTTTAATCCTAACTAGTAAAGCCTACTTATATAGGGGAGACATATTCACTAATTCTCTCACCGCCGATGTGAGATTTATGTCAACACTAATAAATTCTAATTGATATGGGATTTGAGTCAAAAGCCCAACAAATCCTCCCTTGACTTGAATTCCCAAATCTCATAAATACTTGAAAAACTTTACTCTTTTCTTGGTCTTCTTCTTCTCCTTCTTGTTACTGCAACATGTCTTCCCCAACAAAGATTTCCCCTCCAAATAGCAAATATTCTTTCCACGTTTCCTTCCTTGAAGAATCAAACGCCTTCCCTTGTAAATTTTACATGTGCCTCTTCTTCCAATATAACGATACCCATGGGACGTTAATACAGCAAGTGACAGTATATTCGTAGTCGCATTTGGAATATACCTCACATTCAAAGCGGTTTTCACACTTCCATCATGAAGCTTGAAGCGTATACTTCCAACACCTTCAATCTTCTTATTCGCGTTGTTTCCTACTTTGATCTCACCAAGTCGTCCATCTATTCGCAACGTGTCAAACATAGCTCGATCCTTGCAAATATGTACTGACGTAGCAGAATCTAACATGCACCCATTTATTTTCTTCAATCGAAACACCATCAGTTGCAACATGTGTGGTTAATAAGAAGTCACCATCAAATTCAATCACATTGGTCTTCTCCTCTTCGACCTTTTTCTTTCGTTCAAATCTCGCAAGTTCTTCAAATTAATCCTCACGAAATTGTGGACAATTACTCTGCATATGACCATTCTCTCTACAGTAGAAGCACTTTACATCACTCATGTCTCTATCTCCTTTTAGATGAGAATTTTATCTTCCTCTTATACTTCTACGATTGTAAGTTCTTCCTCTACTAGAACCCTCCACTTCTAGTAAACTTTCTCGATTGGACAAGCTATCACTCCTAGTCATTATCTCATTATCCCTCAACGCTTTCAACACATCTTCAAATGTTAAAGTCGTCCTACCTGTCAATATATTCTGCACAAATAGCTTATAGGACTTGGGTAACGATGAAAACATCCAAAAAGCTGGTTCCTCATCCTTTATTGTCTCATCAACTTCAGACAATTGACATACTAACTGATTAAACAAGTTTATATGATCATGCAAATTACCTCCTTTATCAAGCTTCAATGAGTACAAATCCATCTTCAAGAATAATCGATTTGTCAATGACTTTGACTCATAGATGCTCGCCACAGTTATCCCAAATACCCCTTACATTTTTCTCATTCAATACATTATACTTTATCTCGGAGCAAGTGCTAACCTGATTGTACTTGCAACCCTCTTTCGTATCTTCAACCATTCTTGTTCCTTCATCTCCACTGGCTTGGTCTCTAGTAGTGCTTCATCAACGCCATGTTGTACTAACACATCTTCAATTGTCATCTTTCAAACCGTGAAATCCATCTTTCCATCAAATATGGGGACCGTAAATTTCGAACCGTCACGATCCATCTTCTTTCCTTAACACGAAACCGCAATTCTTCAAAGCTCTAACCTTCTGTTCAACTACAATTTCCCGTAGAAAAACGTCTCCAAATCTGATCTCCACCGTTCAGATTGAAGCTCTATTTTTTATGAACCAGCTGTCCAGAAATCGTAGAGATCCAACGGTTAACAAATGAGCACCATCAATTCTCCCTCAACTGCGCAGAAAGTGACGAACCGAAAAAATTGTTTTTGTATTTCTCTCAATTGACTCTTCCTAAGTGTGCGATTTTTTCCCTTGAACCTCGCTTTGATACCAGTTGTTGGGATCAAACTCACCAACAAGAATTCAGCACAACAAGATACAAATGGAGAAATACACACAATATAATGTGGTTCGGCCTCAAGTCTAATCCACGAAACCAGTCACTAATAAATTGGGAATATTACAAGAATGAAGAATCTCTCAATCTCTCGACACTCTTGAAACTCTCACAGCGCATACAAGTACACAATAAATCTCTCTCTTATTGCACACTTATGCTTCTCTCACAAGTTGTGTTTTAATCCTAACTAGTAAAATCTATTTATATAGGGGAGGCATATTCACTAATTCTCTCACCGCCGATGTGGAATTTATGTCAACACTTTGGATGATTGGTTTTTTGTTAAGTTTGATTTTTTTTGTATGTTTTTTATGGTTTTTGATTTTTTTTGTTAATTCCCATGTTACCCTTAAAAGTTTGAAAAATTACATTAAATGATTGGAGAGAGAAAGAGATAGAGTGTTAGTTATAATTTGATGTGATGTTTGATAGGATATAATGTGGTATAGAGGTATGTAAAATTAGTAGGTATGAGAGAGAAAACCATAGTTTTTTAAACTAACCAAGTGAACAAAAAAAATGGTAGTTTTCGGAACCACGGCTCCAAAAATAACCCAACTAAACACATCCTAATAAATCCTAATCGATATGAGATTTGAGTCAAAAACCCAACACCTCCGACAGCGGAGCATTTGGGTGATCGATGATCACAACCCCAGACATTGATGTGGGTAGTGTCTTCGAATGATTTGAGGGCTAACTAAGCGTTGGCGAAGGTGGCGGAGGAAGAGAGAGACCTGGGGGGGGGGAGGGGCTTGCCGCATACATCGATTTGTTTGGTTGAACAAATCCTTTACTGCAAACTTTGATTTACATTTCCCTAATTTCTTCTTCGGTTGCACACAAAAAGGGAGAACATATGGGTTTCATCCTCCACGGTAGCCTTAGATTTGGGTCATATCACGGCGGCAAAAGTGCGGCTCCCTTTTCTTTTGCTTACCAAAGATGTGCTACTAAAGTTGTTATCTTTTTGATTTTGAATTTTGATGCAATTGAAAATTTGGGAAGAATATCGGCACGAAGAAGACATTGAAATTCGTCATTGCTGTTTGATGTGGGTATGGTATGGGGGTACAAATTATGGAGTCTCTGTACTCGCCAAAGTTCCAAAATAATGGGTTATTGTTGTTGTTAGGTTTGCTCCGGGGAGAAGAGAGAGAACGAGGGTTTGAGGCAGAGAAAAGAGTGATGGGGGATAGGATTGAGGTTTCTCGGGAGAGAGAGAGAGAGAGAGAGAGAGAGAGAGAGAGAGAGAGAGAGAGAGAGAGAGAGAGAGAGAGAGAGAGAGAGTGGTGGTTTCTTGTCAGGAAGGGCAAAATAGATATTTAAGCAAAAAAATTCATATATCTCATCTACTCCATCTCATATTGTGAAAGTACCGTCTGCACCGATCTGACACGATATGATACTTGTGATCCGACCCTAACTCATTGATACTTTAGATTTGGCTTTCTGTACACGTTCTTTGTCGTTCTCCGTAGAACCGTCATATCAACTCTATGTTCTTTCTACTCAGTCCTGACAGCTGGCGTCCCCAAGTCGTGACCAATTCTAGGTTCTTCATGCTATGTCCTGATAGTTGGCGTTCCCATGTTGCATTTCACTAAGCCAGGTTGCACCTATCGACTGACTTTAGCTCATCAAAGTCGCAATATCACATGCCTAACCCAATTTAACTGTGTTGACCCCTACCCCAAAATCGACCTCTGGCTACCGGCCTACAACTAGCTTGAAAAGAAACTATGGTTGATCGTCATTTTTTCAATTGTAATAGTGCTTCAATTCAACTATTAATGGTGCACTTGAACGATGTCATTTTCATATTTTAATAATAATTGGATCAGAAGTTCAATTTGTAATAATTTGTAATGATATTTTATAATAATTAAAGTGAAAAAATATGAGAAAGAGAAAAAAAATTGTGAAATCTTTTTAAAATAAAAAATTATATCAAATTGAAGTTGTAATCCAATCCTAAATAATTTTTGAGACGTAATAAATGCATAAATGTCCGAAAATAATACATCTAAATGTAAAAGATAAAAAAAGAAAAGAAAAGAGAGAGAAGCCGTCAGAAGTACCTGACATGGCGCTCCGTAATTGGACGCTAAAAACTCAGCATCTCCCGCACGGGATCCTTCACGAAAGCTAGCGCCACCAAAACAGCAGCAAAACCTTGTCGGAAGCCCGGCTTACGAGGTTCTCCCAACTTCCTCAAAACCTTAAAATCTGGAAATCCCTGCAAGATATCCGAAAATGGGGATTCCGTACGTGAAATTCCTCCTTCTCTCCCTGCTCTCGTTCTTGTCCGCGATTTCCGCCGCATTCGGTGGTCCTCCGATCACAATCACCGCGAATTCCTCCTCCGATCCCGATCAGCCCCGGCAGCCGCAATCCGACTCTCTGTTGCCTCTCCAACCGTAAGTCTCTTTATCACCTCATCTCATCATATAAAATGATTTTGATTTTTCTTTCAGCAAAATTTTTAGGGCTTTTGCTAGATTTAATTTAACCTAGCTTCAAATTGTTCTATTTTGTTTGTGGTGGGGTGGTGGAGGGTGATAAAAGAACAACTTTGATGTACTTGAATGAATAATGATATGAAAGATTGTGGCTTGTGAATCACCTACTCTTGGACGGTATGGAAAGGTGGAAAATGATTCGTACAGCCTGATCCAAGTGAATGGGAATAGTAAAGATTGAGTTGCTGGGATGAAGGGAGTCACAAATCGAAATTCTAGAGTGTGAAGCACATGTGACACTCATTGGAAGAACACGGGATAAATACTTGGATACATTTCGGGAAGCGAAAGTTTACACCAGACCAATCTGGTGTGGGAAGTGGTTTGTGTGTGTGATTATTTGTCCGCCAGTAGTAAAGGAGGGATAAGCGTTCAAGCTGGCTGCCATTATTTGGGATGCAAAAGTCACGTTTAATATTAGAGCCTTTGCTTGGATCTTGATTCTTTACAAGCCCAAAACGAACAATATTTTGCAAAGACACTGACCTATAAGCATATCGCCTGCTGTGAATTCTTGTATGATGTGTAAGGGTGCCGAAGAATCTCATTCCATACATTTCTTCGATTTTGGACTGCATAGTTCCTTTGGGAAGTTCTACTTGGGTGGTTGGGGAAGAATAGGTTTTGTCCAAAACCATATTTGATTTTCTTTATGCTTTAGGGGTTTGGGAAAAGGAAGAGGCTCTAGTTTGCTTGGGCATTGTGGTGGCTATGGGATCTTATCATGGTCGTGGACACAGGAATTCTAGGACTGTCAGAAATCAGCCTTTATCATGGCCTCTTCTTCTGAATAGTCGATTTTTTATGTTTCCCTTATGTTTTTGTGCGAGATGCTTCCTGGGAGTTCCACTTCAAGAAATTCTTTTGGATTGGAGGCATTACTCTCTTAATTTTATGTTTTGATTTATTTTTTAATTACGACAGACTTCTCATCTGTTTCAGTCTTTCGCGTCTTTTAACGGAGTTATAGGTTTTCTTTTCTTATCAAAAGAAGCTGGACAAAAGTTATGGAAGTTCACATGATTTATTTGTTTGGATTTTCTGACTGCTCCCTGTGATATTAGTTGGCTATCGTTTCCCCTCCACCTTAGCCATGCTTACCATCCCTCGCCACAACAACAACGAAAAATGTGACTTCCCACAGCTCCTGCTATTTCGAACTCACTGTTTGTGAAATTGAGTGGCTCTTCTGTGTATTCTCTTTGGTTGTTGCTATGAGATATTCAGGGGCTGAAGCGGGTTGTTCGATTTTGTTGGGTTGTTCGATTTTGTTAGATCATGCCATATGAAATGATTGTGTTATTGGTACATAACTCGAAGAGGAGATTAATATGGGTTTTATTTTGCATGTTGCTTTGATATTTGATTGATGTATGGATGTGGGCTGTGCAATTTTTTGACCTATGTGGATGCTATGATTGATGGAGGGAGGTGGTGATATGGGGGCTGTGGATTTTAAAGGTATCTTTGATATGTTACTAGTCTTGTAAAAGAAATTAAAATTGTAACATTTCTCACTCAACAGTCAGCACACTCAGCACATGGGAAGAAAATTTAAAGAAAAATGATGTTATTCTCAAATGGGGTTATATTTCTTATTTTCCATTTATTTAGTTAAAATAAATAGTTTAAGTGGATTTTTATCTCATCATTAAGTTGTCTTTTCAGTTCGCTTGCATGTCAGAATATTCTTGTGTCTCTTTCAGCCACTAAAGGACACGCCTATGTCTTTCTTTGTTTGATAGATGACCATATCCATCTTGTATTGTACATTAAATGCTATTTTATCTGTTACATTTTGTGCTTTTGATTCAGTAAACATGATACAGCATTGCTGGCTGCTCCAGATGGAACGATGTATCTTGTGGATGTCAATACTAGAAAAGTTGTCTGGTCTTTCAAATCCGGTGCATCAATATATTCGTCGTATCAGGAGCTTCCTGTTGAAGGGGATAAACATAATGCCTCAAGACGGAGTGGTTACGTCTACATTGATTGTGGAGATGACTGGGAACTAAATATACACAGCAAGGACTTTAAAGAAGTGGTAAGCCCGAGCTCACTGCCTTATAAAGACGCGCTCTTGCATGTTTTCTTTGTCTCGTTAATGCTACGTGGCAATATATTACGGTCTTCGCATGAATCAGGAGATTTTCTATGCTTTGCGCAGTCAAATAAAAATCATGTATCACTCTGTATCACACTTTGTTACTCATTTAAACCTCTTCAAAGTTCAAACTGAAAGTTCCTCTTTGAAAGTAAAACGAAACCCAGGAATCCTGTTTATATAGTAACCATGACAGGACTATTGCCTTTACATCCAAAACCCATTGAATTTTGAATCTGATCTGCTAGGCTCTTAAAGGTTCAACTACATAAATTAAATGTTTTATATCCGAATTACTCCCTCCGTTCGGGGAAAAAGAGTCCACTATTCTATTTTGAGACATTTCACTCAAAGAGTCGCTTTCAAGAATTAAGTATAAATATTTGATATTTTCTCAAAAACTTTCTTTCTTGTTAAAATATGATAGCTTCCACTCATACTATAGGTAAAAAAAACTTTAGTGCAAATCATATAAATTACCAGGTAGTAAAAGTACAAACTTAAAAGTTTGACTTTGAAAGGTGAGCTCTTTGTCCGGAATGGAAGGTGTAGCTATTATCGTGGAATGTAGGGAGTTTTATTCCTTTTCCCTGAACTGCATCTTGAGCTAGATATTCGAGAAAATTCATATTGAATCAGTTTTTACACCCGTGAGGTTAGTCTTAGCCCTTCCCAAACAATTTATTCCTGCAGTATCTGTCAGAATATACGCTGCTCCATACTGTTTCAGGTCTTTCATGCTCCATAACTTGTTTTTCTGCTATACAGAAACTGCCATTCAGTGCTGAAGAATTAGTTGCAAGGACGCCGTACATAGAGGCTGATGGAGTCATGTTAGGGACGAAGAAAACCACAGTATTTGTTGTTGATGCCAAATCTGGAACAGTTATTCGTACTTTTAGGTCAGATGACATTTCCTCATCTGGGGATCTTAGTACTGAAGTGAATCCTGTTTTAGTAAAGGATAATGTTTTGGAATGGGAGCAATCTGCTGATGCAGACTTACTCTATATTGAGCGGACAGACTATGGACTTAAGTATTCTTCTTCGAAGACGGGAAAAGTTATATGGTATCTGAAAGTTGCTGAATTTGAAGCTTCTTATCAGTGTCACAAGAGTGACAACTTTTTTGGTGGATTTTCGTCAAAAGATATCGAGTTTAGTCGAGAGTACTATCGTGATGTTAAATTGGCAGTGCATTGTCAGGCAAAGCCCCTTGTTTATCGAGTTCGTGATCACAGTATATTAGAATCTATTTTGTTTTCTGATAGGTTCCCCACCTCCCTTCCTGGTGGTCGAATGCTTTCTCTACCTGATCCTCGTCAGCTTCCACCCTTAACGCCCATTGATATAGTACCAGTGCCTCAGACCAAAGAAAACAAAGATTTGCTGGCTTTGCCTGCTCCCAAGACTGAAAGCCCTAGAACTTTGGGTCTTCCTAGCAGAGATGATTCTAAAATGGATATCAGCATCCCTCCTGAAAATTGGTCTGGCATTAGTGTGGGGTCTATTGTCTTTCTCGTTGCCTTGATCTTCACTGCAGTGGCGATCCTTTTCCATCGCATTCGCTCAGCATTTGTGAAACAAGGTAAGTCGAATAAGCAGGATAAGGATCTTAAGGCGCCAGCTGTAATTTCCAAAAAGAAGAAATCCAGAAGACCTGGAAGCAGTAAGAGCACTTCTAGTATTGAAAGAACGAAGAAAGATAGTTTGCATGACAAAGCTACTAGTGGCAGAGCGGTACTTCCATATACTGATAGAAGTGAAATGAAGCCTCGGATGACCTTAGATTATGCCGATGGTCTCATTGGTGGCAGGAAGATTGGTAAATTGATTGTGTCTAACAAAGAAATTGCGAAGGGAAGCAATGGTACAGTTGTGCTCGAGGGAGTTTATGATGGTCGTCCGGTGGCTGTGAAACGCCTTGTGCAGACGCATCATGAAGTGGCTTTGAAAGAGATTCAGAATCTTATTGCATCTGATCAACATCCAAATATTGTTCGATGGTATGGAGTGGAGTATGATGAAGATTTTATTTATCTTTCTCTGGAGCGTTGCACTTGTAGCTTAGATGATGTTATCTTATCATATTCTTCGAAGAATCAAATATTTACAAAGCACCAAGATGGAAACTCTATAATTGATTTGGAAATATTGAAGGATTTCGAATTATGGAAGCCAAATGGGTATCCTTCATCTCAGTTGCTGAAAGTGATGAGGTTAGTCTGGAGCTGCATAATTTTCTATTGGTTCTTATTTGCTTAGAATTTATTTTCCGCTCCCTTGTGCAAATAAAAGTTCATATCTTAGGTAAAAGCTTCTTCTCTCTGGCACCAGCATCATTAACTTTCACTGGAATATACCTGGGTCCTGGAAGCAAGCTTTTCCAATGAAGTTGACGCCTTAGTTCGCCTGATAGGCAGAAAAGCACTATAATAAGAACTAAAAGAATTATTGAAATGAGTTCAAATGAACTGCGACTAAAGGAAGGAAAATCCATGGCAACCCGAAGCTTTGAAATTTACAAGCTGACCCTGACATTTATTACACATAATACCTAACTATCATCCTAAAATGTGCTGAACTCACTATCGTTAAATGTTGGTTGTATAATAAAACATGACAGCGTTAGTCAACTCACTCACCAGCTTGTGTTCTCTCCCTCCCTCCTTCCACTCTTATGTTAGTTTCTTGAATGTTCAAATAGATAATAGGAATCTCAAGAGAATTATAATATAGGCATAATTTAAACCATTAAGCTTGTGTTCTACTTTACAGTTTACACACATGGATATCTCTCCTTCGTTCCGTCCCTTTCTGCTACTTATATTTTAAAATCTTCAAAGAGATGGCATGAACAACTGAATCATGATCTCAAGATAAGTATTATATCAAAGCAATCAGTACTACTAAAGATTGTGTTCTACCTTATAATTCCTACACACTTGAATGTGCAAATCTTGCTGTTTATGTCAGGGTAAGCATGTAATGTTTCTCAAAATTCTCAGCTTGGCCTTCTCCTAGGCCCAAGGTGAGCCCTTTGTGCTTTAAAGTGGTGAGGAAAGATGCAGCCTCCTGGGTGAGGGAAGCAGCCTAGCCACGAGGCGCACTCTATAGGTTCAAGGACTAAAACCGAGGAATAGTAAGGTAATTGATTGGTGGGAAAAGAGGGAAAAAGAAAAGAAGGGCAGTGACCAAAAAAGGGTATAACTTCAATGGGTTCAATTATTTTTGCTGTAATGCATCCCCAACCTCTTTCTTATCAAAACTCTCTCTCTCTCTCTCTCTCCTCTCTCTATATATGTATATATTTATGTATGTACACGCACATGTATTTGTTAACTTGCCCTCATTTAGGGGAGGTTAACAAGCTGCACAATAAATCTTGGACATAAAATTCCCTTCAAAATTGAAAGCCCCTATTGAGAGTGGAGGTTATTAAAGTATTCTAACTTCACAGCCCCAATCCCTAACTATTTGTCCCGCTATTTCTCTCAACCTTCTTCATCTCTCTCTAAAAAATCTCTCTCAGCCCGGCGGTGCCGTGCCAGTACAATTCTCCCTATATCATTCTCCCTTGCATTCTGTAAACAGAAAAGATACACATTCACTTCACCACTTTTGTCTTGTCCGTTGCATCCTCAAAGTCTTGTACTTATGGTCGTCCTTAGTGTTGATTTGTACGGCCCAACGTATTGTCCAATTCATACGCCAGCTGCACGGCTGTAATTTCATTGCGCTCATTACCCCAACCTATAAATGAATAAATATATATATATATATATACTCCCTCACACACACATATATACACGTATTATATATATGTATGTATAAGCCTCAACAAATAAACCTTAATTTCCCCTTTTCAATTTGCGTTATCCTAATGCACATTGTAGTTAACGTCCTCCCGATCCAATTTGAAAGATATGTAACCGAAAGGTCAATCCTTCACAACATGATTTTGGTTTGAGAGAAAAAATAAATGCAAGATCACAGTGTCACCAAAGTGTGATCAAACGATAGTACGGAGTGTTGGGGTTGTAGACGATTATATGGAGGTGAAAGCTGCTGGAAATGGTTGAAGAAAGTACTCAAACCAACTTTTTAGTGTGGGCTCCATAAGAGATGCACTATTTTTGATATTATGACAACAAAACACTCAATCTTACGTTTTAACCCCAAGTTTAGGTTTTCTGGATACACAAAGGGTATTTAGGACAAACATAAAATGGGGAATGGAGTTACCCTCCCCCAAAAGAGGGAAAATTAACAAAATCCATATATATCCTCCATCCAGTGACCTCACCTACCTTCGATAGAGGTCAGGGAGGGTCCGCGGCAGAGGCAACTTCTTCTTCCTTTTGTTTCCTTTTGAAATCCGCTTTCCCTCTCTCTGCATAATTCCCCGTGCCTTTCCTTCCGTTTTAAAGTTTTGGTAAAGCTTTTAAAGTTGTATCTGTATTTTAATACTTCTATTCAGTTAATTGCATTTTTTAATTGTGTCCATTTAATCATGTTTGTAAGTTGCTTTTGAGTCTAATATCCCTATGTAACCTAATGACCCTATATGTAGAATATTATAACAAGAATATGTGTGTTAGCATTTTCTGTCATTCGTCACTCTGGTTGGTGCATGCCTTGTGCCTAGGTCCTGGGCTGCCGTTTGGTACCTTGATGCATCTGGGGTCTTTAATAGTATGGGACAACTTCACCAATCGTCCATGTACTTTGCACGACTCTGCAGATAGTCTCTGATCTTTGCAAAGGGATTTTAATGGTACAATTACACCAATGTGGATGTAATTTATACATCCTTTAGTCAGCCGTTAGGTATCTCTGTTATCTCTCATCATAAGCCAGACCACAGAAACTAGGTGGAGGGCAAAATCGGTATTTTTGGCTTTTCTGCAAGGAAACAAGACCAACCATCAGTTGAACACCAATCTAGGACTAGCCATCACTTTTCCACCATTGGTCCCCTGTGACCCACCTACATCCCCTCACTAAACCAATAAGCCAACAATCCAAAATGAAAACCACTCTTAATCCATAAAATTACGTCTGATTTTTTATCCATATAAATTCATTCATGTCAACAATTCAGTAGAGGCTCAGAGAGAGAGAGAGAGAGAGAGAGAGAGAGAGAGAGAGAGAGAGAGAGAGAGAGAGAGAGAGAGAGTGAGAGAGATAGAGAGAGAGAGAGAGAGAGAGAGAGAGAGAGAGAGAGAGAGAGAGAGAGAGAGAGAGAGAGAGAGAG
>JAOWAN010000043.1:16666281-16677861 GCA_028566635.1 Lobelia cardinalis | reverse complement strand
AGAGAGAGAGAGAGAGAGAGAGAGAGAGAGAGAGAGAGAGAGAGAGAGAGAGAGAGAGATGATGATGATGATGATGATGGCTATAGGGAGTGTGGCGATCGGAAGGGAGAGGGCAGTGACGCCCGTTGACAGTGGCGAGCTGCAAGTTGACTTAAACAATAGAGAATTTTGAAGGAAGATATGCTGGGGGATAAACCTGTGGGGAGAGAGAGACCAATAGAAGGAGGAGATTGCATTTTGGGATGAATAGTGAGTTTCCATTTTACCCTCAAAAGACAGCATGTGTGAAGCATATTACCACTTACAGAATTTTATCAACGCCATCTATCTCTAAGAGGTATGGCATGCACATTTGGTGTACTTGTACCATTGATATCCCTTTGCAAAGATTAGGAACTATCTGCAGAATTGTGCAAAGTACATGGACCATTGGTGAATTCGACCCTAATAATAATGATTAGGCAGGGACATATAAACGATATTAATAAGGTTTCTTGCCTATTAGACATGCTGGGCTTTAACTTCAGTGGAAAAGCTGTTGTTACTTCCAGGTGAAAGAAAAGCTAGATCATGTGGTATTTAAGAATGGTACTTATAGTAAGAACATGCGTTTTGGCTCTCTTATTTTCATGGTTTTTGTCTGTTGGATCTAATGGAAATATGCCCTTCAATGATGGCAGATTGCTTGGATTACTGTGACTAGTAACTGTCTCTGAAACTTTGACTATCTTCATTCTGCTTTGCTATTCACATATTGCAGAGATATTGTTACCGGTATTGCACATCTGCATGAACTTGGAATTATTCATCGGGACTTAAAGCCTCCAAATATTCTGATACGGAAGGAGAGAACTATAAGTGCCAAGGTTTCAGATATGGGTATAAGCAAGCGTCTTACCGGTGACATGTCTTCTTTAACCAAGCAAACAACTGGTGAGTTTCTTTTTTAGTTTTGGTATTTATTTTTCAATGTCTTGATATTATCATGTATCTTCATTCTTTCAATCTTTTCTAATTTTATTCTGGCACGAATCTATACCTGCTTTAATTATCTCCAACAAAACGTAGGTTACGGGACTTCAGGTTGGCAGGCACCTGAACAACTTCGAAATGAACGTCAGACGCGTGCCGTGGATTTGTTTAGTTTAGGCTGTGTTCTCTTCTTCTGTATTACTGGAGGTAGACACCCATATGGTGACACTCTTGAACGGGATATAAATATATTGAACAACCGGAAAGACCTGTTCTTAGTCGAAAATATGCCAGAAGCTCTGGATCTTATCTCTCAGCTCCTAGAACCCAATCCAGACTTGAGGTATGCTTTAAATTTATATTTCATGCCGATAAAACCTACTTTATATTTTACGACTTTCCAAGTTTGCCCTCAAAGTGTTACTCCCTCCATCTCCTTTATATCGGCCAACTTTCTATTTTTGTCGGTCTCAAAATTTTTGGCTACTTCGATTGTCAATGGACATTGATTGCTTACTTTCTCGCTATACCCCTAACTATACAATCTATTTACAAAGTAAATCAATTGCAATTTAAAGTTGAGTTAACCATTAATAAGGGTAAAAGTGAAAAAAAGAGAAACAAGAAATGTATTAATCGCTAAATCTTAATTCATGAGCTTTTGTCCCTTAGCCAATATAATTGAGATGGAGGGAGTAAAACTTCTAAGAAAACTACTTCAATACTTCCCAGTTAATTGTAAGCATGCATGACATGTTTTAATCTTAAAGGTGTTACTATCAAACATGGTCTCTCCGAAGGATCTTGAGGGTCAGGATCCAGCTACTGGCTATGTTTCCTTTTCCTTCATGATCCTCTTTGACAATGGCATCATTTTTAATTATTTCCAGGCCAAAACCCGTTGAGGTGCTGAGTCATCCTCTATTTTGGAGTCCTGAGATGCGTCTCTCATTTCTTCGTGATGCCAGCGATAGAGTTGAATTGGAAGATAGGGCGGATGATTCTGAACTGTTGAAAGCATTAGAAAGTGTTGGTCCGGTGGCTTTGGGTGGTAAGTGGGATGAAAAGATGGAAAATGCCTTCATTAATGACATTGGACGCTATCGGCGGTACAAGTTTGATAGCGTGAGGGATTTGTTGCGTGTCATCCGAAACAAGCTAAATCACTACAGGGAACTTTCTACAGAGATTCAGGGAATTTTGGGGCAAGTTCCTGAAGGATTCGACAGCTATTTCTCTAGTCGATTTCCAAAACTTCTACTTGAGGTATATAAAGTGCTTAAGAGATACTGTAGTGAGGAAGAATTACTACTAAAGTACTTCATAAGCATTCAAGATTAAGTTGCTCTGTTGTTGCTATCTAGTAAATAGTTTAAATTCTCAAATTCAACGGAAATGTGAATGGATATGAAATATCATTATTGTGAAGATCGACTTCGGATAAATTAGTTGATAAGCCACATTCCATTTCAGACTGGCTGAGCTTTGATTAGGTATAAATTGGTTGTACCAAGAGCTTGACTTGATATACGTTCCCATCACATACAAACTTTTCCTAAGCACACAATTCAAGCTCGTTCACATACAAAAACGGTCCTAGAAGAAAAGAAGGAAAGCAGAACTCATAGGAAAAGTAACAAACTGCTTTTTCTCGATAACAAAGTGAATCACCATCCCCAGTAGATAAATTCTAGTATACAGAGCACCATGTAATTGCTCTTACACAAAATTTCAAAATTGTGCGCTGCTAACTCTATCCATAAGCAATCTAGTTCCCACAGAAAGGGCATCATGGCATCGCCGTTTTACTCTTAGAACTGTTTGAAGGTCTAATGACTTTTAAACTTAAATTACTCATAAACCAGGCAACGGGAACTGAGTTGCAAATGACTCAACTCTGCTGCGTAGATCAGACACTCGATCGGTCAAAGGAAAGTCCGGAGATGTCACGAACTTCAAGAAATCTTGAACCTTGGAGCCCGGAGCAGACTGTTTTGCTTCACGGGTAATTTGAACACCCTCGTGAATCAGCTCAGCAGTTAATATAAAATCCTTCTCCGTCAAACCTCTGGTGGTCATAGCAGGTGCTCCAATGCGTATGCCTCCTGGCACTAGTGCGCTCTTATCGCCTACAAGGTCCAAACTAGTCAGTGTCATGCACAATGTGCAAAAGAGAATAATAAAATCACATCCAACATGCTTACCAGGTACGGAATTCTTGTTGAGGGTGATAGATGCCATGTCAAGAATTTTCTCCACCCGAGCACCATCTAGACCCTATTAAAAGAAGCAATGTTTCTTACTCCACGAATAGCGTGATAGATAAGATCAAGAGGCAGTTAAAAAAGTAAACGTGAGAGACAGTAAACATGCTGAGCCAGGCTTCGAGTGTCAAGCTTGACTCTTTTCGGTTAGTTGAGCACTACTCAAAGAAAGGATCCTGTGATAGAGCTCCCCCATGATTCTTCACCAATAAACTATGAAGTGGCCTAGTTCAAACCCAAGCTAATTGTAATGTTTGACAAACAAGAAGCACATGCATGGCTCACCTAGCCTCAGCAATCCCACAAACTATACAATTTATGTATAATATTCGTAGCATATACGGAGTATTTGACTTGGGCATAAGTGATGGTTCATGGTTGAGATCAGTTCATTACTTTTGAAGAACTCGAACTGAGCACGAATGCTAAGCACAAACATAGATTATGACTCAAGTAAAGATTTAACTTGATTAAAGAAACAGGAGCCAAGCTCAAATACTTCAAAAGAAGTTCAGAAGCGCCCATTTAGCCCTAATTACAAATGGAAGTAGCAGAGACTCACTAATGGCCTGAGATCCACAAGAATCAAGTGGTTATCACTCCCCCCAGAAACCAGTTTGTATCCTAGTTCAACCAATCGGTTCGCAAGAGCTTTGCAATTCGAAACAATCTGCAAGATGAAGGAACTGTTAAGTTAGTTCCTAAAATTAGGCCATACTTTGGTATCAGCATGGAATGTACAAAACCTGGTTCTGATAAGCCTTAAATTCTGGAGACTGAGCATGCTTCAGGCAAACCGCAAGTCCCCCAATTGTGTGGTTATGTGGACCACCCTGTCAAAAACACACCCTCTTAATTTGCTAGAGAAAACAACTTCACATAGTAAAAAAGAGAAGTTAATCAAATTGCACCAAAGAAGAGCTTTAAACTACCTGCAAGCCTGGAAAAACAGCATTATTGATGGCAGACTCTAAATCAACACCTAGAACAGGATCCTTTTTGAAGAAGATCATGCCGCCTCTAGGCCCTCTTAGAGACTGGAGAGAGTAGATTAGATCATCAGGTTGTTGAATACCATCATAAACGAGTTGCAACATAAAGCAGGTAATACTCAGTTTCTCGTTTTGACCTTATCGGTTAGAGAACAGCACTCAATATCTGACAACAGTTAGCAATACAGCCTTGCAAGAAAAAATTTATGCCTACCTTGTGTGTTGTTGTCGTTACAATATCGCAATACTCAAAAGGATCGGAAAGCACTTTACCAGCAACAAGTCCACTTATGTGGGCCATATCCATCATGAGGAAAGCACCAACTGCATCTGCAATCTTTCAGTGGATACCAAGAGCATCACATTAGGAAGGACAAACAGAAAGTAGAATACGTGTTAAAGTAAGGCCTTAGCAGTTAGCACAGAAGGGCAAAGGCCGAAGAATTATACCTTTCTAAAACGAGGAAAGTCAAAATCTCGAGGATAAGCACTTGCACCTGCGATGATGAGTCTTGGCCGGAAAAGGATAGCCGTTTTCTCAAGCATGTCATAATCAATAAGGCCTATATGAGAAGCAAGCGAAACTTTATAACAGCCATCTACTTGACTTAGGAGTTAGGATAACATAGCAATATCAGCCAACTCCATAATGGGAAGAAAGATGGTAAAAATATATCACCTGTAGATTCGTCAAGCCGATAGGGCATAGACTCAAAATAGACAGATGTTGCTGATACCCGTCTCTTGGGAGTCATGAAACCATGAGATAAGTGTCCCCCATGAGGCAAGTCCAGTCCCTGAGTCAATCGAACTCACAAGTCAATACATAATCATGTGCAATCCAAGACAACGAAACTAAAATGAGCGCAAACTCTCACCATTATGCGGTCATGTGGATTAAGAAGTGCTGTATAAACTGCAAAATTAGCTGGTGAGCCAGATAATGGCTGAACATTCACACCCCACTTCTTTGCATCCAGGTGGAATGCTGCCAAAGCCCTCTGTTGACAAAGAGTTTCCATTTCATCGATGTGTTCATTTCCTCCATAGTACCTGAAATAAGTAACATATTTAACAAGCAGCATGGACATACACATGATCATTCCTTCTGTGGTATACACTCACCTTTTGCCTGGAAGTCCTTCAGAATACTTGTTTGTAAGACAAGAACCTACTGCTTCCATTACTGCCTGGGATGTGAAGTTCTCTGAGGCAATAAGCTCCAAGCTTCTAAATTGACGTTTCTTTTCACTGTTAATGATTGCATGCACTTCAGGATCAACTTCACTCAATTCACTGTCTACAAAGCTGGCCCCAATACCTGAACAATGATTCAGAACTCCATGCATGAGAAATGACCTCAATACAGATCACATCATGCACAAAATTGGTTATCATTCGTATGCCACTCACTCAAGACCAAAACTCAAGTCGTATTCAAATTCAATGCCTTACGAGCCTATTTAAGCACACCAAAAACGATCCTTGTCAAATATGTGCTTAATAACTTCACTTCACATGATACATAGATTTTCATACAGATTTAAATGGTCAACTTACAAGGTACAGTAGAAAAATATATATTAGAAGTAACACCATCCCAGCAAAACGAACTACTACGACCCTTCGAAAACATCCAACCAAAGGAAAAATATCCAATAGAACTATCAAAATCAGTACCAGCTGAACAAGAGTAACTGATTACCTCCTACTTCAGGCAAAGGAGCAGATGCAGAAAAGGGTGGTCTCCCAGTGACCAAACTGGCATCAACCTGAAATGATCTGCATGGCTTCACTGAACTAAGTTTGACCTGATGCAGGAATCCGGCAACAGCAGGCCCTTTGGGGAGAAAAGTAGATTCCGTCATTCTAATGGACTGTTGGAGAGAACCCATTACACCGGTTCCACTATAGGCATGCATAGTTGCTGCTGGTATAGACGCACAACCTTCCTAACATCAACAAAATGAGGATTAGAATGATCAACTTAAATTACCACAGCCTGGTAGAAATAGCACACACCCAAATACAAACACACATTTCTAGTGTCCAACAATAACAAACATGCCCTGAAATCAAGCAACTGTAAATTAAGCAGGACTAATATAAAATTTCAAATTCTTCCCATAAAGATATTTTCATTCTATGTTCATCAGCCCCATAGTTCGAAGTAATTTTTTATCTTCAAATTAAACTTTTACCTTTAATTGCTAAGCCTTATTGGGTTTTTGTGCTAAATTGGGGCCGGCAGTGAGTCAGGCGACCATCCAGGCGTCCATCATCCAGTACTGCACCGCTACAGGCTGTAGCCTTATGAGATCGAGATTGGCGAGATGGCGGCAGAAGTTAAGAAGTGCGAAAGATAGGACTTTGGAGGTTTGAACTGTGTAACTGCCAACTGTTCTTGTGAATCTTGTCTTCTTGAAAGGTAGAGAGATGGAGAAATTGAGATATGAGATAGAATAGGCAATAAATAATGGAGAAGAGGAATCGCCGGGCGAGTGAATGAGAGAGGTGAAGCGTAGAGCGAGCGGTTGGGGAGGAATAGGGAGAGTGGTCGGAAGAAACTGTGTTACAAACTTACAATGTTAGGGTTAAACTGGGCTTAATGTACGGAGGATAAAAAACATTGGCCCCCTTCAAAATTTTGGGCCCTGTGCAATTGAGCAGACTGCACCTGCTCAGGGACGGCCTGAACATAGGGGGGGAAACAACAGCAACATATACCAAATGATAATAATAAAATAATATAACTCAAACTTATTCAAAACCAACTTTTCCGCCACCTAAGAGCAGCCAACTGAGAGTAGCTGAAGAAAAACGTTCAAACAATTGCCCCCCATTAGCCCGGAAAAACATTTTGAACCCAACGGAACCATGATTATGTTTTAATTTATTATTACACAGAGTAAAATTCCCACTCAAAAAGCTACAAACTTCACCCAAAATTCTCCCCAACTTACTCAGGAAAATCTTGAAATCAAAAATTGGAGATGAAAAAATTCGGAAAATGAAACGAATTTCAGACACATATATTTGCATGTACAATCTGATAATGAAATTAAAAGAGGGGGAAAAAGAAGGGGAAACCAAAATCAGCACAAGTATGTTAAAAGTAGAGGAGGGAGAGAAAGGAACCTTGGTGGTGGCGGGTGGCGGTGACTAGTGAGATACTGAGACCAGAAACGCCAATACCGATTTGAGCCAGAAATAAATATTGTAGTACTGTAGGGCGGAAAACAGCAACTTCGCCCCTCATGTATTAGGTTTTATCTTACTAGTCCTTAACTTTTTCTTTTTTCTTCCTTACATACCCTAATTTACGAATTGAGTTTGTGTAAGAGCCCGAGCCCGGGATAAATATGTTTGATTTTTCTAATTAACCAATCAAATAAAATTACTGTTTAACATATTATTTTGTAGGCTAAAAATTTGTTATTTTTTTTAAAAAAAATAATTTCTAACAATACTCGTTGATCATGAGTAGAAATTGAACGATCCAAAGAACCAAATTAAATTTTATTTTATGAATCAAGTTAAATATTTTAATATTATCTGATTTACGTATAAGTAGTAATTTGTAAATATATAAATAAAATATATAAATATATAATTTTACACCAACGCTCAAATCGAATCAAGTATTACTATGGGCAAATTGTTTTTATTATAAAATTTGATTATTCAACGAGTACCAAATTTTGTTTGAACTTAATTCAAGCTTATCAAATAAATTGAACATTTTCAAATTAAAATGACCCGAATATTTCTCGATTAAATTTAGAGTGTTTAGTAACTCGTAATAATATTAAAGCCCTTTTAACATCCATTTTTTGTTAGGGATTTCACCTTACTATATGTAATGAGAGTGGTTTATACTTTATACTTACTGTTTAAATGAGCTAATGAAATATTAAAAGATTACTTTGCTCCTGACAGTGTAAGAATATTATTAAAAGTAATATTCATTAAATGTGTCATTTGATATTTTTAATATTTAATTAAATATTATGTATATTTAAATATTTAATAAATTATTTCTTATTGATTAATGAAGAGTTAGATCTTTTATCAATTGTTGGCTATTAAAGAGTTGTAATCTTTATCAAGAGTTGTCTTGATGGAAGACACAACTGTTGGGTAACTATAAATTAAGGCTTGGTTCTTTTCCTAAATACAATAACTATTATTACTTATGATTATATCCTTCGGAGAATAAGTATTGTAGAGAGAGAAACTATTTTCAAGTGTTCTACGATAAGAAGGTATCAGAGTTCATCAAATCTTTGTATGCAATGGATAAAAATATGTTCCGATTACCTTGTACGATGAAAATTCATTTGTTCTACGATTCTGAAATAATATCGTTATAATTTATTTTTCGCATTCATGTGAAATTATAACTTACATGTGGTATTATGAGCATGGTTTAAGAACATAATATGTTTTTCTAATTCTTCTTCATTGTTTCTCTCGTCGAACTCAAAATTATGTCTCTAATCAGATAGCAAAGCAGATTAGGATTCAGAGTTTTTTGGATTAAGTCTCGTTACGAAACCGATGGAGTATTAATTAATGTCAAATTAAAGTTTTTTCTTGCTTGCATTTGGGTTGTCACTGTTTCAAATGCAAGAGAAGTTGGAAGGAATCATTTAAGTCACCGGCGAATTTTGGACGTCTCAAGGAAGATCAAGACATTACTAATATTTATGATTAGTAATAAATAATTTCCATTGTTGTTGTAGTAATTTACAAATTAATTTGAACGCATGATTGTTTTTATATTTTTATATTTGCATATTATTATTGTTTATAAACCTTTTATATCTTAAAATACATGTTAAGAATGATTTGTTAGTCACCAAAGTGGTCAAATCTTAAGTTTGATAAATTTTGAGATGTAAAAGATTTATACTTAATTTGTTACCCAGAAAATTTACATATGACATTCATGTAAATTAGGTTAGTAGTGTGAGACTTTATCGCAATTGCCCAAAGGTTGATTGTTTAGTCTCAAACTATGAAATTTTAATGTTTGTAATTGATAAGCTCTAAATTCTTTTATTTTGTTTATCCAAAGGTAACAAAGTAATCTAATTAGTTCATATAGAATTACTAGCTATGATGATTTTCATAAGTATATATTAGTATCATCCAAAGGAGAACTAAATTTTATATGCTTAGTTACTTTCATTCGTAAGAAAAATTAGAAGTTATATAATAATTTTAATATATGAGCATGTTCTTTAACTGTAATTTCTGCCCCGATTTCACTTCATTCACATGTTTCTTCTGTTTTGATGTTCAATAGATTGAACTTCTCTGATTGGAGTGAACAAGTCATGTTTCACTTACGTGGTGATCTTGATTTAGCACTTCAAGTGAAGGAACCAAATGTCATTACTAATGAAAGCACTAATGAAGAAAAATCATTCTACAAAGCCTGAAAAATATCAAACATGCTAAGTATCAAGTTTATACGTGTGATAGTTGCAAACAACATTAAGGCCACTATTTTGAAAATCAAAAGTGCTTTCGATTTCATGGGATTTGTGGAAGAGCGTTCTCAAATTGCTGATAAATCGCTTGCTGGTACATTAATGAGTAGCTTGACCACCGTGAAGTACGATGGTTCAGGTACCATACATGATCATGTACTAGAGATGAGTACCTTGGCAGAATTGAAGACATTAGGAATGAGCGTGGATGAGTATTTTTTGGTACAGTTCATCTTGAATTTCTTGCCTCGTGATCAATATGGTCCATCCAAATGAATTACAATACCATCAAGGATAAATGAAATGTCAATGAATTGACCAGTATGCCTATTCAAGAAGAGGTAAGAATAAAGAACCGAAAATCTCTTTATGTTCATTTCGTGAATCATGAAGAAGTTGGAAAGAGTTCTAACAAGAAATTCGGAAAGAACTAGAAAAAAAGTTTATACAGCCTGAATGAAACTTCTAAAGCCTCTCAGGTTCACATAAAGGAACATAAGAATGAAGTGTCGATTTTGCAAAAAGATTGGACACTTTCAGAAGGATTGCATAAAACGCAAAGCGTGGTTCGAAAAGAAAAGTACAAATTGTACATTTGTATGTTTAGAATCAAACTTGGCTGAAGTTCCTTACAATACTTGGTGGCTTGATTCTTGTTGCACTACTCATATTTCTAATACAATGCATGAATTCCATACGATCCAAACCACAAAGCTAAATAAAACTTACCTCTTCATGGAAAATTGAGAAAAAGCTCGAGTTGAAGGCATTGACACTTATCGTATTGTCTTAGACACATGAAAGTATTTGAATTTATTTCAAACTCTTTATATGTACCTACATTTTCCCCCAATTTAGTTTCTCTACCGAAACTTGATGAAGCGGAATTTTTTTTTTCAAGTTTGATTTTGGATCTTTTAGTTTATTAAAAAATGATAACATTTATGGTTCTGAAATTCTATGTGATGGTCTTTACAAGTTTAAGCTTGATAATTGTTTTGCGGAGACCTTAGTAACACTGCATTACAATGTTGGAATTAAACGTAGTCTAATTGATGTGAATTCTGCATTCTTGGGGCATAAATGTTTGGGTCATATATCCAAAGAAAAGATTCGAAGATTGGTAAAGAATGATATTCTTTCGAATTTAGACTTTATCGATCTTGGAGTGTGTATAGATTGCATTAAGGGAAAACAAACCAAACATACTAAGAAAGGAACCACAAGAAACAAACAACTTCTTAAACGTATATACACTGATATATGTGGACCTTTTGATGTTCCTTCTTTTGGAGGAGAGAAATATTTTATCAACTTTATTGACGATCTTTCACGCTATGGTTATATCTATCCATTGCATGAAAAATCTCAATCGGTAAATGTCCTTGCGATATTCATAATGAGGTTGAGAGGCAATTAGATAAAAATGTGAAAATTGTAAGATCAGTTAGGGATGGTGAATACTATGGAAAATATGTTGAATCTGGACAAACTCCAGGTCTATTTGCTAAATTCCTTGAGAAATGTGGAATATGTGCTCAATACAATATGTCCGGTACATCACAATAAAATGGTGTAGCAGAAAGGCGTAATCAAACTCTAATGAAAATGGTTTGAAGTATGCTAAGCAGTTCATCTATTCCTATTTTATTATGGATGCACGTGTGAGAACCCCCGATCCGTTCTCGACGCCCATGAAATAAGAATTCTTTCTCGGATGAGAATGTGTCATCGGGCGTGTGCGATGAAAATTTTGGTACAAGGCAGGTTTCTCATTAGTGACCGCTCTACTTGTGTGAAAGATTGAGAGTCGCCACCTCCGTTTATATTTAAGACTTCGGAAGCACAAGCCTT
>JAOWAN010000043.1:16652962-16664395 GCA_028566635.1 Lobelia cardinalis | reverse complement strand
TGAATAGAAAATTAAAAGTTCGATGATGAAAAACAATAAAAAAATACTTCGGTGACTGAATGTCAATTTCGGGTATAATTGAGTGATTTTTCTTGCACTTTACCCTAATTATTATATATGATTCTATCCATAAGAGAATAAGTGTTGTAGAGAGAGAAATTATTTCCAAGTGTTCTACGATAAGAAGTGATTGAAGTTCATAAAATCTTCTTATACAATGGACAAAGCTATGTTCCGATTATTTTATACGGTAAAAATTTATGTGTTCTACCATCCTAAAATAATATCATTATAATTTATTTTCTATATTCATGTAAAATTATAACTTACAGAATGATCAAAACGTTTAACTTATTTCTTTTCTAATTTAATAAAAAAATTGATAAATTGCTTTTGAATGTCAAAACAACCAACAGTGACTCCAAATTATCAAATCGAAGGCCCACTGAATATACTTTACGGTTCTTTTGAATTTCTTGTGATATTTTTCCAAAATTATAATTATTATGTCTGCACTTTGGGCACATCTAAAACCTGTTTGAAAAGATAATATTTCACCCCCTCATACTTTATGCAATTTTCAACTAGACCACATGAAATTCTGAACGTAAAAACGATCAAAGCTAAGTGTCACTTTGCTTTTTATATATATAGATTCTATGCCATTCCTCATACTTCACAAAGTCATTTCATTTATAACAATGGCTCTTGTTGTTCATCTCCTTATGTCCCTCCTCCTCTTCATGTTCTCATTTTCGACCGTCTCCGGTGTCGGGATTAACTACGGCACACTCGGAAACAATCTCCCTTCCCCAAAACGAGTAGCCCAACTTCTTCAATCCACCCTCATCGACAAAGTCAAAATCTACGATACCAACCCACAAATCCTTGAAGCGTTTGCAAACACAGGCATTGATCTTGTTGTAGCCGTTGAAAACTACCACGTCACCAACATAAGTGTCGCCAAATCTGCAGCTGACGAGTGGTTTATCACTCGTGTTGCCCCTTTCATTCCTGCTACTTCCATTGTTGCCATTGTCGTAGGCAATGAATACTTAACTGTAGGTAACGATGATGATGATGCCCGTTTGGACCCTAGTGCCCTAATCCAAGCTATGCAAAACTTGCATGGGGTGTTATTGTCACGTGGGCTAGATCGTAAAATCAAAATCACCACGCCACATAGCATGGCTATTCTCGCTTCTTCATTTCCGCCTTCCACTTCCACTTTTGCCACTACCCTTATGCCCACAATGACTTCCATCGTAAGCTTCCTTGCTGACACCGGTGCACCATTCATGATTAACGCCTATCCTTATTTTGCTTATCGCGATAATCCTAACACAGTTAGCCTAGAGTATGCTTTACTAGGCAATACCACCGGAGTACATGACCCTAAGGGGTACATTTACAACAATATGTTGGATGCACAAATTGATGCAATTCATTCTGCCATTAATGGATTAGGATTTGGTAACCGATCTATCGAGATCATAGTATCCGAGTCCGGATGGCCGTCGAAGGGTGATGACGGTGAAGTCGCTGCTACACCGGGGAATGCCAAGACATACAATACCAGATTGATCCAACGCGCTCAATCCAACAAAGGTACCCCCATGAGGCCCAAGGATAACATAGAAATATTTGTGTTTGCTTTGTTCAATGAGAACAAAAAGCAAGGCGGTGCAAGTGAGAGAAACTTTGGGATTTTCAATGGTGATGGATCAAAAGTGTATGATGTGGATTTAAGCTGTGAATTCTGCAGTGGAAACGAAAATGCTGAGAGATTAGGATTTGGAGAGAAGGTGTCAGCTAGAGGGCCATCTGTATGGTGTGTGGCTAAGCCTCATGCAGATGAGAAAGTTGTGCAAGCAGTTTTAGACTTCTGTTGTGGGCCTGGGGGAGTGGACTGCAGGGAGGTTTATGAGAATGGGGATTGTTTTGGACCCAACAAGATCCATGCACATGCATCCTATGCCATGAATGCTTACTACCAGATGCATGGGAGGAACTACTGGAACTGTGACTTCAAGGGTGCTGGTCTTGTTACATTTAGTGACCCAAGTAAGTCCATTTCACAACTTTCTACTTCAAATCCTTCTTTTCTCTTATAGATTCTAATTTTAACTGAACATTATATGTCTTCACAAAGTAATTACATTCTGAATGAAATCATGATGTAACAAACAATAGTTGGTATAGCACCCCTGGTAATGGGGGCGAAAATTTATCGAAATTGACCTAGGCGGATGTATTCATTGACTATGTTTCCCCTCTTTGATTTGGACCTGTCATTAGGTTATGGGACATGCAGGTATTCACAGCAATAGCCAAAAAAAAAGGAGGAACTGAAGGTAGAAGAATGAAATATCAATCTGGATTACAGTTTGTTGCTTCATGCAACTAGGGTGACAATTATGTGAAGAAGATAGGATGTGGGGGTTAATGTAATTGCTAGCTTTTCTAAGGCTGAAAAAAGTTTTTATTCAAAACTTTGAACATAGCTATAATGCAAATGCAGGTCTTCTGTGCTAGCTTTTGATAAATTTTGCTTGCTTTGTCTTAGCTTGGAAAGTTGCTTTTGATACCCTTTTGACTGTTGGAGAAGAGAAAGATGATTACAAGCACATGGAAAAGGCTTAATAGCCCCCACAATCAAGGTTTTTTTCTTTTTTTTTTCCTTCCCTTTTTCAGCATGGGACAAAGTTAATCATAAATTGACATACATCTGTTATGTAATGCATTCAAAATGCAACTCGAGAGACTGTATGACAAGGCACTAAAGTATCATAAACCAATGCTATCTACAATTTGTTGAAAGAAAAGGACTATTATTTTGCTAAGGGAGTAGATAAAAGAAGCAAGGGTTGATAAATGAATACATCAAAATTGGATATACAATCTTCAGTTCTGTTCATGTACATTATGTAGCTATGTTTGATTCACCTCTTAGTGGAAGCTGCGAGTGTGTCCGCGAAAACAATTGATCTTTGCACTTGTAAGCATTTATCATGGATAAGTCCACGAATGCTGCTCGAAACCTGCTTATGCCAATATGATATTACGGAGTCTTTACTCGTTTTCAGAAGATATTTGTGTTTGCCTCCTCTTGGGATCTCTTCCTAGTTCGCAATCCTTAGCACCATCCTCAGAGAACGATCTTTCAAATTTCCTCCTTTTAGAATATGTCCTCGTAGGGTCTTTCTTTTCATCAATGAGAGATAAGAATCTCTGAAGCCGCCTTGAACGTGAACTATCTTGGCCATCTTGAAAAGATTCTGTTGGGACTTCATTGCGAAATCGACGCACTACATGTAAGAAGTATATGCCTAGAGCGATGAAGCAAACCATCCCACATATAATAAAGAGGCCCCCGAAGCTTTTCAGGTGAAGGCGGTCAGATTCCATTTCAGTACTCTCCAAACTGCAGGTACTTCTTGTCAACCACTTGTCATGGATCCGCTGTAGATCTCCGTTTTCAGATAAAGAGAGTATTGCAGTTGACAGGTCAACCGCTAAGGGAGAGTCTCGTGGAAATGCCTGGGAGAAATGAGTCAATTAGTTAGGAAGAGCAAGTGACTATGCATCACTCCCTGGAAAGAGTTTCAAGAGGTGCTGTCAAATACTTGAAAAGTTCTACCGCATGAAAGGAATGAAACATACCACCATGAGGTCCATGACCCACGGTAGATAGGTTGCCTGATCATAAATGGCGGAATATGGGTTATAAAAAATATTTTCCAAGTTTTTTAAATGATAAAAGCCAGCATTCAAGGCCTTATGGATTGATAAAGGTGGATACATATGGACTTTGGAAACAAAGAAAATTAATGAAGGAGATATGACCTCTAAGATGCGAAAAAAAGAGCATGGAGTGTAAAAATTTCGAGAGGAAAGAACAAGACCCATTATGGGTTGTAAGGCACCGTCACAAATCCTTCTTTTCCTATCAATAGAAGCATGTTCAGAATTTTTAGCAGAGTTTTTATTTCATGAAGAATTTTATTACAGCACCAACGGGGCTTTATGTACTGTTATGATAGGTCACTAATGCTATCTTAATCTCCTTTAGCTTAACAGAAATACTTACTTCACCTTAACAAAGACATGAGGAGACTAAATGTTGGATGTGAAATGGATATGATACAAGTGCTATTGGATCGGATTGGATCATTACCGCGGGACAAATATCGCCAGTCAAAGGTTGTGTGTTCACATTATGGTACCCAACAACATTTCTTTTTGTGGTCGGACATGAAAATATGATTCTATACTATTTAAGCTGAACAGGGTCAGATGGGATTTGCATTATGTCTATCAATTCACTAAATATCCAAATCAAATCTCAGCCATCACAGCCATTAATTATAATCTTCTGGATGGTCTCTTAACTTACTCATTGCAAAGCCTCCCGATCAGACTAATTCATCTAAATCCTTCGAAAGTGAACTTTAGAATTGATCTACATTACCTGGATCCTTCATTTTTGATAAAGTACGTGTGTTGACGTGACACAACATAGTGTGGCTGTAGCTATTTTACACGCTATTTAGTGCAAAATCTTAAAAGTTTTAGCAGATCGGCACCCATATCTAATCCACAAAGTCGAGTTGAGGAGGTAAATTAACTATTGGGATCTAATCCTATTTGCAATTCATACGCACTTATTAAACCACTTATATGCTTGGCTAATACAAATTCTACGACTTTATGAGCTTTCTAGTTGCATTTACAACCTGCAAATTACATCTTATTTCAGTTTCTTATTTACCACCATGTGATCCCCATCTATAGTCTACCTTTTCCTGTATAGAAACCCAAAGCCTAAGTCTTCTATTTCCATAGTTTTCTTCCCTATCCATTTTCTTTCCTAGAGACAATCTGTACTTGTCTCTCTTTTGACCATTGTCTCGACAATTTCCATTCATTACTGGTCATAGTTTATATGTTCCAAGTTCCTAATCTAAGCCATATATACAGCTGTACTAGCTTCTACAATACCCTTGCTCGATTTTCACCCACCTGGAGTGATGTCTCAATCCTAGTCGGTACACCTTGTGGCAGGTACAATAACAGTCTTGATGATTTCTTGGCACAGCCACGTGTAGGTGCGACTCCCTTGTCCCTCCATGACACCCCATGGCAAAGCAGTGCAGTTCTCACATACAGGAAATGTCCTAGCTTTCGCGTGTAGTATTTGTAATCATGTTCACTCATATCTAACCAAGTCTTACACCGGCTATCAGGCCGCCTAAAGCCACCTTCCTACGTGCTTCAACCTGACTGTCAAAATGTGTGCAACTTAAAGAATTGAGAACACTACAAGTGTATGGGAAAGTAAAGTGGAATTGAAACTTACTCTGATACTTCATGAATGCAGTGAACAAGACAAGACAAAAGAGCATTAAAGGATCAAATTCTAACATTTCGATTTCCATCATTGATGACCCTCCTCTACGTGAACAGTGAACTACTTGGCCATAGCATCATGAATGGAGAATCCTGGAGGCCAACATTTTGCTAAGGAAGATTCTATTGAACAACTCTAAAACAAGAGTGATGTCCCAACAGGAAAGTTTCTCCAAGAGCATGGTTCAAGCAATTATAAATGCTGCACCAAAGCAGATCAATCCAAGAAGAAACTGTGATTCGACTTTCACCTACATTCTAATGAAACACCTCAGTACCTAAGATATAGAAGTTGGCAAATAACATGGGTAGCACATATTGGGATTTCCAAGGCCTCGATGAATTATGTAATTGCGACATATGATGGACACCAGCCACTTCCTAGTTGCCCACAAATGAAACATGAGATCCAGTGTTTGGGTTGTATTTTGACACATGGAACGGTAAGAGAATGTTATTTTTTAGCACAGACTTGTACTAGAAGATTGTCGCTGCCTCTTCTTTTCTAATTGGCCAGTCAGTTTAAATAACTTCCCTAGTGCAAAGCTTTACCACATGACTCCTCTCATGCAAGAAAAGAGATGGACAAATAAGGCTGCCACTTTTCAATATCAGTCCCGAGGATATCCAAACTGATTAGGAAATGCACAAGCCCTTTGGTCTAAAGAAGGGAATAACTTAAACAGGAACTTACAAAACCCCATCCACTTTTGGTGAACTCCCGGCCAACAACCCTGAATTTGCAGTGACTTGACAAGAAAAGCTCTACATATGCGCGTTCATCGACCACAGCAGCAACCCCACCTTTTTTGGGACCAGCTTGAAGAGCTTTAGCATAAGCTTCTGGTGATCCAAGAGGAACAAGCCTATATGCAGGTATACCGATCTCTTCTATTAAATAATGTTGAGCAAAAGATCCCACTTGGTATCCAATTGGCTCATTGCCTTCTTTCAGAGTTTCAATACCTTTAATAGGAGAATATAGCTGTTGCACTGTGAGGATAGAAGTCAAACTTGCAGTATAACTGGAGTTGATTATTAGTACTACAAAGAGCCAGATGATCAAGACAATGCGGCCAAGAGTACTTGTGGTGTTCTCTCCTGCATAAGAAAAGCCACATTCGTAAGTTTTACATTACAATATGAGGGTGCGGCCATAAACAAATCAACCACTGAAGAAACCAGAGTCTCACTTACGATGGGCAAAGAAAAGAGTAGATAGGCTAAACCTGAAAAGAGAGTAAACATGTAACAGTCATAACATATATATATATATATATATATATATATACATATATATAGCAGTCCAACCAGATACTAGAAATGAACTACAAATAGCATGAGACCTACCAAGAAACATGCTAATAAAATCGCACAAAATAACTTACCATAGAACGGTTATTAGTTGTTTCTTGGGAGGCCCCCTGAATTCATCATTGATCCTGTGCTCCAAAATCCAAACTACTATGCCAACGAAAAGAAATGATGCAGCAATGATACCCCACATCATTGGAGAAAACGGTCGTAGAAATGCCCAAGCACCCGTGTTCATCTTCTTAAAAGGAGCTACTACAACAAGTCCCGATGCAGCAAAAGGCTGTGTGAAATCCACTATTTTTGTTCGATTTGTAACTATGGCAACATCACCCACAACACCATCAAAAAACTGTGGCAGAAGAGCAAATATTTTTAGCAAAGCCTTGATCATCACTTTCTATTACTTTTAAATACATTTAGTTATTTGGCACATCAAATTTGATCTTTATTAAAATGGGTTTTTAAAAGGAAAAGTTGCATTCGAGGGTCCAAAGTTCAGTTCACTTCAACAGAGGGTACAATGCCCCATTTTGAGTCAAACAAGGTGCCATTATTCTATTTTCATCTCAAAAAGGGGTCTAGCGCAACATGTGCTAGCTTTTGGACATTGAGTGAACACGACAAATCAGTCAAACCAAGCCTCACTTAATGTCCAAAAGTTAAATGGCATTTTACTAGACCCCCATTTTAAGAGAAATGTGAAAAATGAATCCGTTTGACTAAACTTTCATAATTGCTAATGTGGGATAACCTTGTACCTTACAATGCAATTACCCCGTTACAAAAAATAAAAACCTATAATAGCAGTCTCAAGCAGATTGCACTCACCCCTGTTGTGATCAAAGTCACAAGCTCTGTGTAACTTGGATTGTTTCGACCATCTCCAAAGGGGATGAATTGATACGGAACGGCATATGGGAGTAGATTCACGGCTGCAGTGAACACATCAATACAGAATCCTTTAGAAAAATTAGTTCCTTGTACTTGTGAAACAAATTCTTGATAACTCACTCTATTGGGCACCCCAATCCGCAATTGCTTCCCGTTGTTCGGAAAAATCCAACCACGAGGTATTGTTACTCTCTCTCCAGGCCATATAACACTGTAAAGATGCTGGTTTGCACTTGAACGATTCGGTGGCCTTGAGTAAAGACTTTCCGGGCTTGAGGTAGATAAACCAGAGTAATTCGACCAGTAACCAATGCGTCGTATGCCTGTGCCAATTATATTAATAATATCGTAAGCAGGAAGAACTAGAGACCTATCAGAATCAAACTTGACATGCCCCGTTAAACCAACAAAATCACTCTGCAATATATTCTTCAGCAGGAGGGTCCCATCATCGAAAATGCTCATCGCATCAAGGTGAAGTTTACTCCCTTCAGCAAAGTGTAACCTAGGATCATCAGAAAATGAAATGACCCCACCCTGGTTGAAAAACGACTCCAGAGCATGCGCTATCAGCCAAACAGTATCGTAAGCACAAAGCGCATAGGAGTTTAGCCCAAACGAGCCACTGGTCAGGTTGCTCCACCTTAAGAGAAATGCTTTCTTTTTATCTGAATCTGGTGTGTGCTGCCTTAAAGCAATAATTCCTTGCATTGAATCCATGGTTTCAGGCGGGAGGGTACTGGAATCTAAAGCTGACATAAGCCAATCTGTGGCTATCCAAACATAGCCATCCCCTATCATTCCAAGATATTGAGCCACAGAGAAAATCATGAACCCTAGTTCAGGATAGGCATGCAGAACTATAACTCGAGACTCCATTAGTGCAACCTTTACTAGAATATCCACTATGTCACTGCGATTGACACTTGCGCCAGGGGAAATCCCTGCCTTGTACGATACTTTACATCGCCTTGTCGCAAGGGCATTGTCTAATGCTGAAACCCCATTTCTTCCATAATCATCATCTAGAAAAATTGCAATTACATTCCTCCAACCATAATAATCGATGATGTCAGCTACTGCCGTCATCTGGTTCAAGTCACTCTGTGTCGTCCTAAGGAAAAATGGAAACTGGAGAGAGGAAAGGGTGGGGTCTGTCGCCGCAAATGAAAGGAGAGGAACTTGTAATTCATTGACAACGTCGGATATAATATGGGCTACTACAGAAGATTGGGGGCCTATGACTGCAACGATATCATTATCCATGAATTGCAACGCTGAAATGGACAATTGATTGTCAAGACATTCCTCGTTAACTGATAAGATCTTCGTAAAAAGAATCAGAAGGTATTGGAACCAAAAAATAGCCCTACCCCTCAAGAAGTTGAGGAGAAATAATGTTTACTTAAGACATGAATCTGGGAACATTTTCTGATATCCGGCACTTCATGTTAATAAGCAAAAGAAATCCAATCTAAGAAACTTAATATAGCTATCTGAACGAATTTAGTTGTTCATCATTAATAAATCATGAATTTCATATTTCTCTGTCTCCCGAATTATCTTGACTATCGACTAACAAAAATAGTGCAAATAAATAGAAGAAACTGATTGAAAGAAAAGTACCTCCGACCATGCCAAGGAACCCACTGCAATTGGAATTTTGCATATCTACAGTAAACTTGGTTCCTTGAAGAATACTTGAATTGGCATTAACATCTTTCACAGCCTCCTCAATGGCAATCTTAGCAACTCTACCAATAGTTGAGTCGAACGTGAAGATAGCTCCAACTTTCACCACAGCTGGTCTTGAAGAAACATTTCTGCCTAACCCATTTGAAGAAACTCCAAGATAGGGTAACAAGCAAAAGAAAGCCCAAATGGGATTCATTTTTAGATGAATGTCAATATATTCTTGTCAGGCTTCACATAACTTCAATCCACCTGAAACGTGTATTAGCATTATTCTTTCTTTCTTTTTTTCTTTTTTTTTGGGGGGAAGGGGGTGTCAGTAAACTTGCATTATTCATTCATGGATTTGGATCACACAAAACTCTAAAAAAGAACAAAATTTAACCTCCTATGAAAATGAAACTGATGCTTATAGCCAAGGCAACATCAAAATCATTACTTTATCATGCATCCACAGGTGCCCAACCTGGCAGCCGCAATCCAAAATGAAATGAGAGACAAATCTAAAAAGAACGAATCAAAAGGGGTTCCTAAAAGAAGACGAAAACATCAAACCTGGTAGCACAAACAAGTATAAGATGGATTAATCAGACCCACAACCAAAAACCGCTTCATAAATGCTTGCAGTATAAGAAGTTCAATTGAAACCAATATTGAAACAAACAATTATGAACCTTTTGATTGATGCATTGATCAGCTCATTCACTATCATAGAGCAAAACCCAAATCAGAAGGAAACCACTTGGAGCTCAGCAAGAGACACAAAGTAACTTCAGTTCAATTAAATATTACTACTATATTCTAAAAAGAAACAGAAGCAGTGAAAACCATGATAGGTTAACAACTTATATAGTCCAAAAATGACACAAGAGAGAGAAAGAAGAGAGAATTCACCTGTGCAAAAGAAAATTGAAAAGTGGGGTTATAACACGTGAAAAAAGAGATGAAATGTTAGCAAGAAAATACAGACGGCTATGATTAAAGAAAGCAGAGGAGTAGTTGCTGTCTGCCTCACAAGAAAATGGTACCTGGGGGAAAAAGGAAAGAGTTGAAAGGAATCACGTGCCAAGATGGGTATGCCATGAACAGGGACAGTACCTACTACTGGATTTCATTGTGTTCATGATGAAGTAAAGAATAAAGGGGATTCATTGGTCCATTGGGTATGTCATATGTGTTTGTGAGAATATAATGGGAAAATGGGGATTTGACTATCCGCCTGAGTGTTACCCAAACACACAGAATTTACACCCACAGCCATACATCCCACCTCCCCCCGCCCTCTCTCAAAACCCACAAATTCGAAAGTTGCTCTTTATGACTCTCATTCAAACCACATTATTAACGCTGATCACAGGTCAGATATATCACAATATTTCAATATTTAAACATTAAATATATTTTCAATATTTTCAATATCTTACTCAAATATCACTTAACATCACAAATAAATATCAAATACTTTCCATCTATTACCCCTATCCATACATTCTCACAAATCAATTTAAATCTTTCACATCATATTCTCTCTTCTCTCTCCTCTCTCCTCACATTCAAACATTTCACATCACATTTTCTCTCCTCACATCATATTTAAATCTTTCACATTATGAGGGCAATTTTGTCTTTTAGTTCATAAACTCATATCACTCATATCATCTCATATTCAAATAGTGAACAATACAATATCATCATATATCATCATATATCGCATTCCTGATCTGACCCTAAGTAACATTGAAAAAGAATGTACATCTTCACTAATATTCGAATTTTATTCTACAAAAATTACTCCTCTCTCTCTCTCTCTCTCTCTCTCTCTCTCTCTCTCTCTCTCTCTCTCTCTCTCTC
Source organism: Lobelia cardinalis (assembly GCA_028566635.1). Classification (NCBI taxonomy): domain Eukaryota; kingdom Viridiplantae; phylum Streptophyta; class Magnoliopsida; order Asterales; family Campanulaceae; genus Lobelia; species Lobelia cardinalis. Next base: position 16,653,235 of record JAOWAN010000043.1, on the reverse strand, counting down.
TCAAATTGAATATTTAGTACATTTAATTAATTTTAGCCACCCTATCAGTATTCTTTAAATTTTGAATTGTAACAAACTTATGGGTCCTCAGCCTATGCCGGTTCACAACCTCACACCTCAAACATTTTTTGTTGTGTATCCTTTCATTGAGAAACAAATCATAGGTTTGTGTCATTTCTTTTATCATCTTCGAAATAGTATGAAAATACTCTTATTTTAATCTTTGTGATTCTGAAAATATTTAATGTATAAATATTGTAGGAATATATGGTA